>WAAF01002164.1:73978-165296 GCA_013400475.1 Tricholaema leucomelas
GAGGCGTCTCATAACCGTTACTCGCCCCGCCGCGGGTGGGTGGTAGATCGGTGTCGTTTTATCCCCCTGCGGTGCGTGGTGGGTCGGTGCTGTTTATTCCCCCGCGGGTAGGTGGCGAGTCGGCTCCGTTACCCACACCGGGCGGTGGTGAGTTGGTGTCGTTCCTCACCCCGCGGGCAGGGGTGGGTCGGTGCCGTTGCCACCGGGCCCTCAGGGCTGGGCGTTGCCGCAGTCACCTGCGGGGCGGGCTGGGGGAGGCGGCCGGGTGGGAGCGGCTCCGCCGCCGCCGTCTCCTCCTCGTTCCCTTCCCGCCACCCTCAGCAGCGCCGGCGGGCAGAGGCGACTGAGGCCCCGGCGGGGTGAGGTGAGGACAGGCGACCCTGCCGCCTCCCTGCGTGGGGCTGCGCAGCCCACGGCGCTCTCGGAACCGGTCGGGAGCGGGTTTGTGTCCCCCTGCCGAAACGGCTGTGATGAGCGATGGTGCTTGGGGAAGGCTGCTCCCGAAGGGCTGGGGGAGGGAGCTGCCTGCTCGGCCGCCTCAGTCCTGCGTGGGGAGCGCCGGAGCCTTGCCTGCTGCGGGCCCGTTCGGCAGAGTTCTGCTCCCCCACATCCATGCCTGTGCTTGTTCCCCTCCTCCTCATCTTCGGTGCAAGCTGTCGAGCATTCAAGAGCAGTTAACGGCTTTAGAGTGCTCCGAGTCCTGGTATCTCCATACCTGGTAGGATCATTGAGTGGTGGGGATTGGAGGGAACCTCTGGAGATCGAGTCCATATCCCTGATAAGGCAGCGTCACCCAGGGCAGGCCACACAGGAACACATCTAGGTGGGGTTGGAAAGGCTCCAGAGAAGGAGACTCCACAACCTCTCTGGGCAGCCTGATCCGTGCCTCCAGCACCCTTACACCCAAGAAATTTCTCCTCCTATCGAGGTGAAACCTGCTGGGTTGCAGTTTGTGCCCACTGCCCCTTGTTCTGTCACAGGGCACCACCAAACAGAGCCTGGCACCACCACCTTGCCCCTCATCCCTCAGATATTTATAGACATTGATCAGGTCCCCCTCAGGCTGCTCCTCTCCAGGCTAACCAGCCCCAGGACTCTCAGCCTGTCCTACTCACATAGATATTCCAGGCTCTTCAGCATCCTCATGGCTTCTTGACCACTCTCTGGCATCCTCTTGAACTGGGGAGCCCAGAACTGGTACCTCCTGTTTTGGGTGAGAGTGGCACCAAGCAGCATGTGGGGTGGCTCCTGCCAAAGGTGTTTGCTGTGCAGGTGCCTGTGGTGAGGACGTTGTCACTCAGCTTTGCATCTTGGTGCAGGGTCACGCCAACCTTGCTTAACTTAGTAACAAAACTTGTTGACTTAGGTGTGCAGCTGATGTCACCCAACAAGTTTAGCTTCTCTCCAGGGTCTGAGGCAGTGCCCACAGGCTGGTGGAGCTTCCTTTCTCCAGAGCCTTCAGCTGAGCTGTGGAAGCAATCCACGCTCCTGAATCTTCTGGGATTCAGAACTATGCACCAGGAGTCTGGAGCAGTGAGTGCTGCTCAAGGGTCTTGGTCCATGCTTCTGCAACCCAGAAGATTCCAAGTCAGTTGCAGTGTCAGACTGGACACCTGATACCGTGCAGACCAGCAGCTTCTGGAGCCTGTGCCAGCTTGGAGAAGTTCGAGTGACCCTTCACAGAGAAGCTGAGTGCTGTGCACGCTGCACACACGGAGATAGGATCTTCATGGAATTGTTTGGGTCAGAAGAGACCTCTAAGGTCCTCAAGTCCAAGCAGCAGGATTCAAACCGTTCCTTTTTGTTCCTTGTAGAAAGTCCCCAGCTTTCTTCTAGACCGCCTTCAGGTGCTGGCATCTCACAGTCTGCTGGCATTTGTGCGCTGGATGCTACCAGGCTGAGGTGGGTGTGCTGCCCAGCAGTGGGCTCCAGGACCCAGCCTTGACCAAACAAGGTGGAAATGAGGATTTTTCCCTCCTCCTTGCTTGCCTGCAGCGGGGAAAGTGCTTGTTGAGAGCTGTGTGGATCGGGAGATGTGAGCTGCACATACCTGCTGCTCTCTCGCAGGTCCCACTGCTTCCTCCCCACTTCTTGCCTTGTTTTAGCGTGGGCAGCATCGGTGTGGGGGGGTCGTAAGAGTGGAGCTGTCTGTAGGCAGGGCACATGCCAGGTGCGGGCTCTGTGCCCTGCTGTGTCCTGACGCCAGCGTGCCCTTGGCTGCAGGTGGACATCGTGGACATCTTCGCGTCCCTGCGGCAGCGGCACCACAGCGCCAGGAGCTCCTGCGGCGCCCTGCAGCTAAACGACATCGAGGCCGTGCAGGCTCTTGTGTGCATGAGCTCCTGGGGACAAAGGTCCCAGCACGGGGACACCCTCAAGATAAGGCCCCTGACGCCCTTCTCAGACTCTGGGGATTGCACAATGCACGCTGAGGCCACAGCAGACCTGCCGAGGGACTGCTTGTCCACACTGGTGAGGAGCCACGGTGCCACCCAGCAGTGCCTGGCACCTGGGGAGGGCAGCCCCAGCACAGCCAGAGCTCTGCTGTGGGCACCTGCGGGGGGGGAGTTCTGTTGTCTCTGGGATGGCAAAAGGAATCACAGAATGGGTTGGGCTGGAGAAGCCCTCTAAGGCCACCCAGCCCAACCATTCTCTAACTGGGCCCAGGCTGAGGCTGAGCCATGGCCCTCAGCACCACAGCTCTGCCTCTGGGAAATACCTCCAGGGATGGGCATACAGCCACCTCCCTGGGCAGCCTGTGCCAGGCTTTGAGAACCCTTCCAGTCTGTAAATTTCTTCTCATCTCCAACCTAAACCTCCCCTGGGGCAACCTGAGGCCATGTCCTCTCCTGTTATCACCAGACCCTAGGGAGCAGAGCCCAACCTCCCCTCACTGCAGCCTCCTCTCAGGGAGCTGCAGACAGCAATGAGCACTGCCCTCAGTTTCCTCTTCCCCACACTGCACATCCTCAGCTCCCTCAGCTGCTCCTCCCCAGCTCTGCTCTCCAGACCCTTCTCCACCTTTGATGCCCTTCTCTGGACCTGCTCCAGACCCTCAATGTCCTTGCAGTGAGGACCCAAACCTGATTCAAACACTCAAGCTGTGTCCTCACCAGTGCTGGGCACAGAGACACAATCCCTGCCCTGCTCCTGCTGCCCACACCAGTGCTGACCCAGGCCAGGCTGCTGGTGACCTCCTTGGTCACTTGGGCACTCCCTGGCTCATCCTCATCAGGGACTGGTAATGCAGTTTGATCCTTGATAAGTCTTGATGTGGAAGCCCCTGGTGACAGGTTATCTGATGTGACAGGCTGCTGAGGCTGCTATTGAGGTGGCTGTGGTGACTTTTTGGAGCCCTCTGAGGATGCCTCAGTGGTTTGGCACCAACCTCTGCCAGCTCTGCATGGAAAAGGCTCTTGGTGCCGTCACTGGTGGCTGCAGGATGGAGCCCAGGCCCTGCTGTGGAGCAGTGTGCCTGGTGCCTGGGCTGTGTCTGCACTTGCAGCCTGTGTCCCTGCAGAGCATGGGGCTGCTCCAGCTGACTCACGCTCCTGGGTCACAGCACTGCTGTCTGCTGCTTTTCTGTTGCGGTCAAAGCAGGGCTTGAGAAAGGCCTTGAGGTCCTCCAGGTTCTGGACAGCTCAGGCTCCTCTCAGCCAGAAGCCTTCCAGTCAGCCGAGAGGGCAAGAGCAGAGAGAAGAGTCCGAGGCAGCAGAGCTGCTGCTTGCACTTCTACTGCTGCTCGGTGCTGGCACTGCCTCTTGAGCAGCACAGGAGGCTGGCAGGAGCTTGCAGGGGGAGGAGAGGTACTGGCAGTGAGGGAGCAGTGGATGAAGAGGACGAGAGGTAATGGGCACAGACTTGAGCATACGAAGCTCCATCTAGACGTGAGAGGGAACTTCATGACTTTGGGGGTGGCAGAGCACTGCAGCAGCCTGCCCAGGGAGGTGGTGCAGTCCCCATGCCTGCAGGTGTCCAGAGCCGTGTGGCCATGGTTTGGTGCCCATGGTGGTGCTGGGTTGATGTGGGACTGGGTGATCCCAGAGGCCTTCTCCAATCCAGCTCATTCCATGGCTCCATGGTTACAGCTGCCTCCTTGTCTCTTCTGCTCAGACATTTGTGAGCATGGTCAGGATGGCACCAGCCAAGCTGGAGTGCCCTTTGTCCACCGAGGAGTGGGTGCCGAGGTTGTGGGGAGGGGGTGTCACTGGTGGCACAGCCCCTGTAACCCTGCTTTGTGTCCCGCAGTGCATGACCCCTCCGCACAGCCCGGACTGCGGGGAGAGCCTGGGCCTGTCCCCGCAGGGCAGCTGCTGCAGGACCCACGGCGCTGCCCCTGCCCGGCCCCAGCCAGCTGCCGGCGGCAGGGAGAGGCTGGGCACAGCTGTGGCCTCGTCCCCTCCGCCCCGCAGGGCCCTGGCGACCAGCGTCATCCGTCACACGGGCGACAGCTCTGCTGGCCAGCTCCCTGCTGCGGGGACGAGGCTGAGCCCGGGGGCCACCCCGAGGCCCCCCAGGATGCCCAGGTCTGCTGCAGGGGATGCAGCTGGCAGAGCCTTGCCAGGAGCCCAGCCTTCTGCAGGTGACTCCGGTGACCCTGCGAGCAAGGAGGGACTGCTGCCAGCCCGGCTCCTGTCGCCACGGAACTGTGACACTGACTTGCCAGGAGGAGCCACCCCTGTCACACCTGCCCCCGTTTCGAGTGCCCAGGTGCTGTGCCAGATGATCCCTTTGCAGGGGCACAGCAGCCTGCTCAACGCCTACGTCAAGCCTGCGGCTGCAGCGGTCCCCAGTGCCGTGAAGCCCATCCTGCCGCAGAGCCCCGTGCTGATGGGACCTTCTGTGCCCCAGGGCACCGTCATGCTGGTCCTTCCTCAGCCTGCTGCCACGCAGCCGCCGCAGTGCCCGCCGGCCCTCGTGACTGTGGGCAGCACCAAGCTGCTGCCCCTCGCCCCTGCTCCTGTCTTCATCACCTCTGGGCAGAGCTGCCCCCCAGCCCAGGTGGACTTCTCCCGGCGGAGGAACTACGTCTGCAGCTTCCCTGGCTGCAAGAAGACCTACTTCAAAAGCTCCCACCTCAAAGCACACCTCCGCACACACACAGGTGGGTATGGGGCACTGCCCGCTGCTGGCAGCATGTAGCCGCGTGGGGGTGGGAGCCTGGGAGGGGCCTCCAGGGATCATCCAGTCCAGCCCCCTGCCAAAGCAGGGGCACCCAGGGCAGGGCACACAGGAACACATCCAGGTGGGGCTGGAGAGTCTCCAGAGCCTCTCTGGGCAGTCTGCTTCAGGGCTCTGCAGCCTCACACCAAAGAAGTTTCTCCTCAGGCTGAGGTGGAACCTTCTGGGTGCCAGTTTGTGCCCACTGCCCTTTGTCCTGTCACAGGGCACCACTGAACAGAGCTTCCTGGAGCTAGGGGAAAGGCTGGGAAGGGAAGAGGCAGGGGTCAGCAGGTGCTGCCCATGCTGGGGAGGGCAGGAATGCCCATGGCCATGGCCTGCAGAACAAGGCAGACTTTGTCCCAGGCCCTCAGCTGACCTGCAGCTTGCTTGGTACTGATGTGCCTTGTCTGGGGTGAGGCTTGGCTCCTGGTGTCTCTAGGTTGGGTGGTCAGCTGCAGAAGGGTGAAGGGAGAGGAGAGCTACTGGTGGTTAATGTCACCTGGGTGCTCCAGGGAACCTCAGCAGGAGGCACCACAGAGGGATTTGATCATTTTTCTGCCTCCAGCGTAGAGATTCAATGAATGGTTTGGGGTGGAAGGGACCTTGCAGAGAATCCAGCTCAGCTGGATCATCTCCAGCCTCCCACCAGCCCAGGCTGCTCAAGGCCACATCCAGCCTTGAGTACCTCCAAGAGTTCACCATCCCCAGCCTCCCTGGGCAGCCTGTGCCAGTGTCTCCAAACCCTCACTCCCAAGAATGACTTACTCTTCTCCAGCCTCAGTCTAACTTCTGAAGTTAAACTGCCCAGCAGACAAAGCCCTGGAGACAGCAGCTGGAGATGAGCCAGGGGGTGCCCAAGTGGGCAAGAGGGGCACCATTAGCCTGGCCTGGATCAGCACTGGTGTGGGCAGCCGGAGCAGGGCAGGGACTGTGCCTCTGTGCTTAGCACTGGTGAGGACACAGCTTGAGTGCTGAGGTTTGGGTCCTCACTGCAAGAAGGACATTGAAGGTCTGGAGCAGGTCTGGAGAGCAGAGCTGGGGAGGAGCAGCTGAGGGAGCTGAGGATGTGCAGTGTGGGGAAGAGGAGGCTGAGGGCAGAGCTCACTGCTCTCTGCAGCTCCCTGAGAGGAGGCTGCAGTGAGGGGGGTTGGGCTCTGCTCCTTAGGCTCAGGTGATAGCAGGAGAGGAGATGGCCTGGAATGGTGCCAGAGGAGGGTTAGGTTGGAGAGGAGGAAAAATGTGTTTGGTGCAAGAGTGGTCAGGGGCTGGCACAGGCTGCCCAGGGAGGTGGTGCAGTCCCCATGCCTGGAGGTGTTCCATGTGGCTGTGGCACCTGGGGCCATGGTTTGGTGCCCATGGTGCAGGTTTGGTGTGGGACTGCCTGATCCCAGAGGCCTTTCCCAGCCCAACAATTCCATGCTTTTCAGGACAGTTCCTGATGTGGAGGCATAGACACAGCAAGAGGTGGGTGCAGAGCATTCCAAGCCTGCCTGGTCTTGCTGGCTGCTGCCACTCTCCCTGCCCCCCCAGACAGCCTGGCAGGTTGGGTGCCAGCTCCCCCGGCAGGGTTGGTGAGTGCTTGTCAGCTTTGTCTTGACAGCTGCCGTGAGAAGGAGCTTAGAGCCCCTGTGCTGATCCTGCTAAGCCAGAGCTCAGGATGGGTGATGCCCCTGTGGGTGTCCCTCAGCGGGGGGCAGCCCAGGGCAACCGTGGGGGTGAAGCGAACTGCCCCCTCCTTGGCCAGCCCACCTCTAGGGCCACAGAGTCAGCTGCCCTGTGCCACCTGTGCCTGCTGGCTGAGGAGCTGGGGGGGGTCACACACCAAGCCTGGAGCCTCACTCGGTGCCTGCCCTGGGAGCACTCCTGCAGGGCCCGCTTCTGCTCCCTGCTTCTCCCCAGGGGGCACCGTGGGCTGGGTGCTCAGCTGGGGATTACTGGGGTGGCATTGCTGGGGCTGGGGCTAAGCTGTGGCCCAGGGTGAGCAAAAGCTGCTGAGGACAGCCTGCAGGCTACTGCCCCTCCTGGCTGGGCCTCCAGCTGCCTGGGACTGGCAGGACAGGCCACGGTGCCCACTGGGGCTGTGGGGCAGGGGCTGGGGCACAGGACAGGTGTGTGAGGCTGGCAGGACAGGCCACGGCGCCCACTGGGGCTGTGGGGCAGGGGCTGTGGCACAGGACGTGTGTGGGGCTGGCAGGAGAGGCCATGGTGCCCGCTGGGACTGTGGGGCAGGGGCTCTGTCACAGGACAGGTGTGTGAGGCTGGCAGGACAGGCCACGGTGCTTGCTGGGGCCCTGGGGTGGCAGCAGAGCCCTGGAGCTCCAGTCACAGAGTGCATTGGTTTGAAAGGAACCCTCAAAGGGCATCTTGTCCAACCCCTTGCAGTCAGCAGGGACACCTCCAGCTGGGGCAGGCTGCCCAGGGCATCTTGGATGTCTCCAGGCCTGCTTCTCCCCCCAGTACTTGCTGGGTGTGCAGCTGCTGCAGAGCTGTGGTCACAAAGGGCTGGGGCAGGTAACATGGGAGCCAGAGAATGATGGAGAAATTTGGATAATGGGGAAAAAAAACAACTCAACGTTAGAGAAGTGTGGTGGAGGAGAGGAGCTGTATCTGGAGAGCAGGGCTGTGGAGAGGAGGCTGAGAGCAGAGCTCATGGGACAGGCACTTTGGTGACAGTGTTGGAAGATGAGGACCTCTGACACAGCTCAGGTGCTGGCAGGACCTTGCAGAGCACCACAGCTCCTGCCCTTGGGTCACAGCAATCCCATGGAGGCTCCAGGCAGGGGCAGAGTGGCTGGGAACTGCCCAGCAGACAAAGCCCTGGTGGTGCAAGGGGACAGCAGCTGGAGATGAGCCAGGGGGTGCCCAGGTGGGCAAGGAGGGCACCATTAGCCTGGCCTGGATCAGCACTGGTGTGGGCAGCAGGAGCAGGGCAGGGATTGTGCCTCTGTGCTCAGCACTGACAGGGCCACAGCTTGAGTGCTGGGGTCAGGTTTGGGTCCTCACTGCAAGGAGGACACTGAGGGTCTGGAGCATGTCCAGAGAAGAGCACCAAAGGTGGGACAGGGTCTGGAGAGCAGGGCTGGGGAGGAGCAGCTGAGGGAGCTGGGGGCGGTTGGTGTGGAGCAGGTGAGCTCTGAGGGCTTCTCCAGCCCAACCACTCCCGGCTGCCCTGCCTGTGGAGCTGCACAGCGCCTGGAGGGCAGGCCGGAGGCGCTGGCCCAGCCGGTGCCCGCAGCTGATCAGGTGCCCGTATTGTGCCCGCAGGAGAGAAGCCCTTCAGCTGCAGCTGGGAGGGCTGCCAGAAACGGTTCGCCCGCTCGGACGAGCTGTCTCGGCACCGGCGCACCCACACCGGCGAGAAGCGCTTCTGCTGCCCGCTCTGCCAGCGCCGCTTCATGCGCAGCGATCACCTCAGCAAGCACGCCCGGAGGCATGCCGCTGCCCGCAGGGGGCACGCCTGGACCGCGCCCGTCGCCCGCCCGCCTGGCACCGCCACCGCCGCCACGGCGCCGCCGAGCCGCGGCACCGCCTCACCGCCCTGCCAGGGCTAGCTGCGGAGAGCTGCCCCTGCCCCGATCCCGTGCCAGGGCTAGGCACGGAGAGCTGCCCCTGCCCCGATCCCTGCCAGGGCTAGCCGCGGAGAGCTGCCTCTGATCCGTGCCCCGTTCCAGAGCTAGGCACGGAGAGCTGCCCCTGCCCTGTGCCAGGGCTAGCCACGGAGAGCTGCCCCTGACTCGATCCCGTGCCAGGGCTAGGCACGGAGAGCTGCCCCTGCAAGGGGGGGAGAGCCACCAGCAGGTCCCACGTCTGCAGCAGAACTGCCCCTGGCATCTCCCCGTGTTCCTGGCACTTCAGCAGCCTCCACCGTAGCTCCTCTGCTATGAGCAGCCTGTCCTGGCTCTCATTGCCCCTCTCCTGGCTTTTGGGTTCATGTTTTTGTCCTTGGGCAAATGCAGTCAGCAGGACCCTGGGAGGTGACGTTGGCAGTAAGCCCTGCAGTGCTTGCTGGGCACTCAAGCAGGGGGCTTTGGGTTGCTTTGATCCTGGCTCTGTTTGCATGGTTCCTGGTGGGGTGGTGCAGGATAGTTCCAGGGCTGGCAGCTGCTGTTGCTGGCACTCTGCAAACACAAACTGACTGCTGGTGCTGGTTGGGACTCTCACTCTGCAGGGGCTGGGGCTGGGGCTGCTGTCTGCCCCCCCGGGGCATGCGATGGTGGAGCTCTGAGGTTCCATGTGTGTCATTGCAGCCCAAAGCAGAGCTGCTGGAGCAGCCCAGCTGGAGCTCCTCGAGGTCCTGTAGTCCATACCCCTTGGTGAGTGGCTCTTGGCAGGGCTTTGGCTGCTGTGGGGAAGGCACAGGACAACCACCCTGACAGCAGGAGTTGTGCTCCCAGAGCAGCATGGCCACCGCTGCAGCAGCCACCAGCTGCCTCTCTGCTTGTAGTTTGAGGACAGGAGAAATAGAAATCAAGTTCTGGGGTATTTTTGTGTCTTGTGGATTCTTGTGCACCTTAGGAGACTGCCCAAGGCTCTGGGTCCCTGTGCCCGAGCCCCAGGGGCGGAACCAGTCGTGTTTGGACTTGAGGCAGCAACCATCTCACCCTGCTCATGCTCCTCAGGTGGGCTTCCCTTTTCTGTTAGACTGTAGGCTGCCTCCTGGCTGGGCTCTCTTCTGCTGCTGGGAAGGGGCCCCTGGCTGCAGCAGGGCTGTGCTGGCATGGCACAGTGTGAGCAGTGAGGGCAGGGGGCTGCCAAGTGCTAGTGCAGAAGGAGGTGCACCCACGTGGTGGTGGAGCACCGAGGCTTTGCTGGCAGGCAGCTTCACCACCACCTGTGGTGCCAGGAGGTGCATCCTGCTGGAGCCTGCAGCAGTTTGATCCCAGGTGCCCCTGTGTGGGCAGAAGTCTCTCTAGGTGGTAGCCACTGGAGAGCCCTGGAAACCCTTCATCATCTGCTCTGAGAGCCTGAGCTCGCCCTGCCAGCCCTGCAGCTTGGCATCAGCTTGCCCAGGCTTGCTCCCAAGCTGCTGAGCAGCCATGCTCTGGAGGCCTGGGGCTGCCAGCCACGCATATGCGGGCATCCTCACGTATGCCAGGCGGGAGGGCTGCCACTTGGGGTGCCAGGTGGACTTTGGAGACCTCCTGCCCAAGGAGTTGAGGTTGTGGTGAGCAGCTGTTTTCATGGCTCCTTCCATGCCCACCTCAGCCAAGCACAGATCAGGCCACAGCTTGCTTCCCTCTCACTGCCCCCTGCCTAAGGCTGCCTACAGCTCCCACCCGAGCGATTGGCAGCTGCGGGAGGTCTCCTGGGATGGCTCCATGGCGTGTGGAAGCAGCTGGCAACCAGCAGCTGCTCCAGCACTCCTGCTTGTGGGCACCATGGTGCCATGGCAGGGATTGGGTTGGAAGGGACCTTGAACATATCTGGTTCCAACCCCCCTGCCACAGGCAGGAGCCAGCTTCTGCTTGGCTTTGCCACCAGCCAGGGCCAGAGCACAGGGATGAGTTCAGCCCCGGGGCTCCAGCACCCCCACACCAAGGAAGTCCTCATGTTTAGGTGGAACCTCCTGGGTTCAGGTTTATTGTCATGACCTCCCGACTTGTCCCCGCCAAGGATCCATGTCAAGGAGCCTCAGCTACCACACCCACCCTGAGACTCCACCACAGAGGGGCTGCATGAATCCTGTGCTCCCCAATGGCTCTCAGCCTCGCCTGCCTGGGGTTCAGCCTGGGATGGAGCCTGCTGGGTGCTACTAGACTCATCTTGCACCCCGTGCTTGGGCAGTGACAAGCTCTAGATCTGGACTGGAGGCTTGCCCAGCACAAGGAGTGAGTTTGGCCTGGTTTGGGGTGAGATTACTTCAATGCAGGTGAGATCTGGCCCAGAGTGGTTTACTGCTTGCTTTGCTTCCTGTGAGAGCAGCAGGAGGTTGTCCTTCAGAGCACCACAGACCAGCCCTGCCATCCCAACACCTCCATCTGCAATGTCTGCACTTGTGAATGCCTCTGGGAAAGGGGCTGCCCAGCTGGGCAGAAGTCAGCACTGGGTGAGGGTCTTCATCCTGTCCCCTCTATGCTGCCTGAGGAGCCTCCCATGCCTCCCCTCCCCTGGCCACCCACCTGCCCCATGCTGTTTCACGGTGCAAGAGTTCATCTTGGCAGCAGCAGCTCTGCTCCAGCCAGGCCTCCAGGCACCTGACGGATGTCCTGGTAGGGCTGGACTCAGCAGCAGCTCTGCTCTAGGTGCCAGAGGTCCTGGTGGGGCTGGGCTCAGACAGCTCTGCTCTAGGTGCTGGAGGTCCTGGTGGGGCTGGGCTTAGCAGCTCTGCTCTAGGTGTTGGAGGTCCTGGTGGGGCTGGGCCCAGCAGCAGCTCTGCTCCAGATGTGCCTCCAGGCCCTTGGTGAAGGTCCTGGGTGGGCTCAATGGCAGAACTCCTGCTCGATGCTTGCCATGAGCTCCTCCTCAGAGCAGTCGTAGGTGACCGTGGGGTGTCCCAGGGGCTGTCCCCTGCTCCTCGGAGCACACCTGCTGGGCAAGGGAACTGGTTACTGGTGGCACCAGAGCTAGCCAAGCCTTGGAGGCAGCAGCTGCCCCTGGTCCCATCTCCTCTTGCTGGGAATGGAAAGGTTGTGGATTAGACACCAAGTCACATCCAGGCCCTGTTGGGTGAGGCCGTGAGCAACCTGGGCTAGCAGAGGCTTGAGGATCGTCCAGTTCCAACTTCAGCCCCCCCCTCCATGGCAGAGGGCTTGGAACTGGGTGATCTTCAAGGTCCCTTCCAATCCAACCCATTTAGGAAAGTCTTCAGAAGCTGGGCCAGGTGGCTCCATGAAGTGCCAAAGATTGTTCTCTCCACCAGCTCCAAAGCTCTCCCAGACTCTTCACCGTCTGTCAGGATGAGATCTACCTCACCTTGGGCTTGCAGCTGGGGTAGATTTGGGCACTGGCATTGCCTTCAGCTGGTTTCTTAGCTGCAGTGACCACCACCATGGTGCTGTTGGCTTGCTGGTTGGTCCTCTCCGACTCAATTCCGTGAGTGGTGCCAGTGCAGGGAAATAAGTGCAGAATCAGCTGGAGAACCCTGAGAGGCAGTTCTAAGGAGGCTTTGTCATACAGGGCAGCTGCTTGCTTTGGGTGAGGAGCACCTATAGCACTCCTGGAGCAGGCAGCAGCTGCTCTCCTGCTGCTGTGCAGCAAGTGGCACTGCTGCAGCCCTTCCTCTGCTCTTCTCAGTGCAGGTCAGAGAGGCTCCTGCCCAGTCCAGCCACTCTGACCTAGTTGGGTGAGGGCCAAGCCCTGTGCATCAGAAGTGGTGATGTGATCATGGAGCCACCTCCTGAGCAGCTGCTGTGGCACCAGGGCCATGTCGGTGTCCCATGCTTGGTGACCTTTGAGGGCAACTCTGCTGACAGTGAGAGGGCAGCAAGGGCTACAAAGCTGCTGAGGGGCCTGGGGCATCTCTGGTGAGGACAGGCTGAGAGCCCTGGGGCTGGTTAGGCTGCAGAAGAGCAGCCTGAGGGGGATCTGATCAGTGCTAATCAATACTTGAAGGCTGGGCACTCAGGGTCCAGCCCTTCAGCACCTGGTGAGACAAAGCAGACAGAAGGAGGACAGAACATCTGGGGCCAGAAACCACCACACACCTTCCCAGCACTCTCTGCACCGAGGAGGCAGCCAGCAGCAGCTTCCCCTTTGTGCTCCACTCCTCCCAGCTGCTCCCTGCCCCTGAAGCAGTGAGGGAAGCATGGGGTACTCACTGGTGGGCAGCACTGCTGTCCTCTGGGCCTGGGAGGCTTCTGCTGGACAAAGTCTGGGAAGAAGAAGAATCACAGTTACAACACCTCTGCCCTGCTCTGGGGTCACGTCAGCTGGAGGCCTGTGCCCAGCACGAGAGAGCCCTGGACCTGCTCAAGTGGGGCCAGAGGACACAAGAAGGATCCAAGGGATGGAAGCCCTCTGTGGGGAGGACAGGCTGAGACAGCTGGGGGTGGTCAGCCTGGAGAAGGCTCCAGAGAGACCTCCTGGTGGCCCTTCAGAACAACTCATTCTCGGCACCACCAAGTTGCCACCCTATTCCCTTCTACCACCCTCGGCACTCAGGGATCTCAGGTCTCCAGGGGTGCTTTGGTGCTGCCCAGTTTCCAGCACTGCTGCCAAAGGATGGGTTGAGATGGCTTCAGGGAGGTGAGCTGTGTGGGAGCTTGTCCTGATTGCCTTTCCTGCTGTGAGCTGTGGGTCGTGTTGCGTGGGAGGCAGGGCAGAGGAGCAAGCAGAGAGCAGCTGCAGCCTCTAGCACTGGGGCTAAGCCTGAGGCTGGCTTTGGTGCTGCTGTTGGGGTCTGCCCCGAGCTGGGCTCAGGTCCCTCAGCAGGATTTGTCTGGGTAGGAAAAGACCTTCGAGGTTACCGAGTCCAACCAGCGTTAGCCCTACCCAGCCTGGTGCTGTCGGGTTCCCAACCCACTGCCGAGCTTTTGCCCTCGCTCACAAGCAGTGAGTGAAGGCAGCAGAGGTGGCTAAGCCCCTAAGGCAGCCCCATCCATTTCCACTTGGCCTGGCTGCTCACGGCTGCTGCCTGCTCGCTGCTGGAGGACAAAGTGCACCGAGGTTCAGGCGTGGGGCACAGCACTGATCGCAGCGTGCCCAGGAGACACCCAGCGGTGCCAGCTGAGCCCTGCCTGCAGGCGGCTGGCAAACCTCTCTCCTGCTGGCCAGGATCCTCCACACGCAGACTTACGACTGGAATGTCTCCTTGCTTTTCCTCCCCTCCTCATCTTCTCCCCCGTAGCTGCATCGAATCAACTCACCCTTTCCATCTGGACCCTTACCTCAAAATTTTCCTCCAAACCCCACACCCTCGTCTCAAATTCTTCCTTCGGCCCACCCCCTTCCTTCTCCGCAGTGCCTTTGCCCATCCTCCAGCTGGCGCAAGGCAAAGCAGGCAGGTTGCCACCAGGGGCCAGACCCCAGAGATGGCAGCTGGAGAGGGCTGCCTTCGGAAGCCGCAGCGGGAAGCGGCAGGGCTGGGATCCCCTGCCAGGAACCTCCTGCGGCAGCCTCCCGGGCAGGGTGGGACTGCAGCTTGCACAAGCAGGCAGTAAACAGCTGGAGCTGGCTGCTGCCGTCGCTGCCTCTCTGCGCTCCTAGGCCAGGACGCTGCAGCCCGCAAGGAGTCAGGAGGAGTCAGCCCACGGCTGCTGCCTGCACCGCCTCAGCTCCAGCCGAGGAAAGTGCCACCAGGAAGGGCTCCGGATAAGAAAGTGCTACCAAGAAGAGCTCCAGCTAAAGGAAAGTACTGCCAGGAAGACCTCTAGATAAGAGAGTGCCACCAAGAAGAGGTCCAGGTAAGAAAATGCCATCAAGTAGAACCATAGAACTGGGGTTGGAAGGGACCTCTGGGCATCACTGTCCAGGGAGGTGGTGGAGGTGTTCAAGGGCAGGTTAAGCACCCTGGGCTAGTGGGAGATGTCCCTGCCCATGGCAGGGAGTTGGGACTGGATGATCTTCAAGGTCTCTGCCAACCCAACCCATTCCATGATCCTATGGATCATTGACCCAGCACCGTGTAGCCACTAAAGCATGTCCCAGAGTGCCATGGCCACATCTTTCTTGAACACTTCCAGGGACAGGGACTCCATCCCACCCCCTCCATGGGCAGCCTGTGCCAAGAGCTTCAGGATAACATCCAAAGAACCTCACTGCCTGCAACCAGAGCTGTGAACATCCATCCCAAACTGCACCACTGGGCTTGGACTTGACAATCTCCAGAGGTCCCCTTCCAACCCCTACCACTCTATAGAATCATTAAGGTGGGAGAAGACCTCCAAGACCATCAGAGTCCAACCTTCTACGGTCATCACCAGACACTGGATCAGGAGACAGCCAAGATGCTACTTGACCACACAACCCCCCCACCTACTGGATTTGGAGGGTCCTCGTGGACCCTCCAAGGCTTGAGTGTGGTTCCAACCCTACTGAGAAGCTCTGGACACAGCCTCCCCTCCTCATCCTCTAGGTGGGCCGAGAATTTACCTCCTGCTCAGGCTGAGTCCCACCACCTCCTCCAACCTCCTCCTTGGTGTCCTCTGCTTGGTGACCAGGGGTGGGCAAAGCCACCAGCACCTTCTCGCCTTCTGCCAGCAGCTCCTGGTTCGCCGCCGCCCGCCGCCGCCGCCGGCTGCTGCCACTGCCCATGGCCGCTGCCGGTCCCGGAGCCGAGGGGCGGCGAAAAGCGGCCGCGGAAGGGAGGGGATGGGGGGGGAGGGGGGAGGCGTTTCCAAGCCGCTTTTGGAGCTCGGATGGAGTCCTCGCTCCATGAAATGCCTTCACAACAGCCTCTCGGCTCCAAATAATTTCCAAAAGCTACTCCTCGTCTCCGAATCTGCTCTTAGCCCAGCCTCTCGGCTCCAAAGCTTCTCCCAGCCCAGCCCCTCGGCTCCAAAGCTTCTCCCAGCCCAGCCCCTCGGCTCCAAATCTTGTCCCAAACCAAACCCTCCTCTCCAAATCTTCTCCAGCCCAGCCCCTCCTCTCCAAATCTTCTCCCAACCCAGTCCCTCCTCTCAAACCTTTCTAAACCCGTGGGGACCTGTGGAGAACAGTGCAGCCCAGGGGATGTCATCTGGGGCAGGAGTGGGGCACTGAATGGCACTTCTGGCAGTGTCACAGAATGGTTTGGGCTGAGAAGCCCTTTTTCAGATCCTCCAGCCCAACCGTTCTCTGACTCTGCCCAGGTTGGGGCTGAGCCATGGCCCTCAGCACCTCATCTCTGGGGCTTTGAGACATCTCCAGGGATGGGGAAGTTCTCTGCCCTCGGACTGAGCAGTGAACCAGGAGGAGTTTTGGGGAGGCCCCACACTAAGGACGGAGCCACTCTGTTCCCCAGCAGCCTGTCGTGCTTGAAGAAAAGGTTGTCCTCTGCCTCCTGGTGGGGACAGCCCTGGGGTAAAGCAGCTTTTTGGTGTCCATCAGGTAGGCAGTGAGAAGGGGAACATGGATCTCCTGCCAAGGCAGAGGCTGGTGAGAGCAGGAGGGATGTAGGGGGGAGTCCTCTGGCTGCTGCTCAGCCTGACTGCAGTGACTGCATCTGCTGGGTCCTGAAGCAGCAAGCCAAAGCCAGGGGTGTGTGCTGGAGGAAGAGGCAGTGAGAGCTCAGCTCATAGCCAGAAGGTTGGGTCTGCCAGAAAGGGCCTGTGGTGACAGGACAAGGGGAGTGGTTTGGACCTAGAGGGAGATTCAGGCTGGAGAGAAGGGAGAAATGTTTGACACTGAGACTGGGGAGGGCCTGGCTCAGGGTGCCCAGAGAGGTGGGCAGTGCCCCATCCCCAGCACTCTTGCAGGTCAGGCTATCTGGGGCTGTGAGCAACCTGCTGTGGTTGGGGCTGGCTGCAGGGGTGGGAGTGGGTGAGCCCTGGAGGACCTTCTCAGCCCAGTGCATTCTGTGGCTGTATGACAGACAGAACTTGGGCCCCTGGCCCTGCTGGCTGCAGCCAAGGAGCTCAGTGCCAAGCTCCAGCTCCAGCTGCTTCTCTGAGGGCCCCAGCCTGGCTGCTTGCATCCCAGCAAGATCCCGGTGGCTGCCTCCCGGGTGAGACCCAAGAACCACTGAAAGCAGAGGGAGTCTGGCTTGGGTGGGGCCAAAGGCATCCCCGCAGGCTCTGCTGGGGCTCTGCTGCCTTCTGCCCTCTCTCTTGGCCCAAGGTGAGGTGTTCTGGGGGTGTCCCCAGCGTTGGCTCCTGGGGGGCTGCGGGATGAGGTTCACCAAGCCTGGCCCCACGAGGAAGGGCTCTGCAGGCATCAAGGACAGAAAGTGTTCTCAAGAAGCAGTGAGCAGTCTCCTCTCTCTCTCTCTCTCCTCCTCTCCTTCTCTCTCATCCTCTCCTTCTCTCTCCTTCTCTCAGTCTGCTGGCCCAAAGCAGCTCAGGCAGCTTTTGCCACCCTCCAGGAAGGAAATAGTTAAGAGTTGGTCTCCAGGGAGCAGTGGGAAAACCTCCACCACAGTCTGGGCTGGTGTCACCCCCTGGTGCCCCGAGTCACTCATTAACCTGCCTCTGCAGCATTAACTCCGGTGCACAGCACCAGCATGGTGGGGGTGGGAAGGCACCTCTGGAGATCAACCACTCCAGTCCCCCTGCTAAAGCAGGGCACCCACAGCAGCTTGCCCAAGTGCGATGGCAGGTTGGAAGGTCTCCAAGGAGGAGACTCCACAGCCTCTCTGGGCAGCCTGCTCCAGGGCTCCTGTACCCTCACACTGAACAGGTTTTCTCCTCATCTTCAGATGGAACATGCTGGGTTTCAGTTTGTGCCCACTCTCCCTTGTCCTGCCCCTGTGCACCACTGACAAGAGCCTGGCACCCCATCTCTTGCTCCCCACAGCCCCTTTAGCTCTTGCTGAGCCTTGAGCAGATCCCCTCTGGGGCTCTCAGCCCCTTTTCCTCACAAAGCTGGTCCAGGCCCCTCAGCATCTTCAGAGCCTCCCTTGGACGCTTTCCAGCAGATCTCTGCCCCTCTTCAGCTGAGGAGCCCAGAACTGGACCCAGTACTGCAGCTGTGATCTCACCAGGGCAGAGCAGAGGGGCACGGGAACGAGGAGCCAGCCCCTGCACCCCGCCGCGCTGCCCTCCCGTGCTCTTCCCTTGCTCTTCCCTTGCTCTTCCCTTGCTCTTCCCGTTGGGAACGTGCAGGAATCTTTCCTCCGGGAGCACCTCAGCCCACGGTAACCGCAGCAAGCCCCTGCCGCAGACCCCTGCGTCTTGTAGGGCCAGCTGTGGCACAGCTGGAGCCTGACCTGTGTCCCAGCCCCCCAGCTGGTAAAGCCTTTCCTGTCGAGTGCCTGTGCAGAAGACCAGAGGAGTCTCCAGGTGCCCTCACCAGCTTCCAGGTGAGGTGGTGCCCACTGCCAGTTCTGTGCCCCCAGCAGCCACTTCAGCCATGACTGCAGACCGCTGGGTGTAGGTACCAAGTTGTGGGGTTGGCCTTAGCTGGCTGCTGGTGTCTGTGCTTCGTCAGAGCACAAATGTGCCTCCCCAGCTCCACTTGGCCCCTTCATGCTCAGCCCAGCCTGGCTTCACTTGGCCCTTCTCACCCTGAGTCCCAGTCCCACCAGCTCTCCAAAGAAGGGTGCCCTGTGGGCTGCCCAGCCTTGCCCCAGCCTGCGTGGGCTGCCCTTCTGCTGCAGCCCGAGCAGCCTCCTGTTGTCCTTCCCCCCTTTTTGCGTGGGTACTGCAGGCAGGACTCTGGGTGGCCTTTGGAGCTGTCTGCTGCTGACTCTGGAGCAGAGCCCAGGGTGTAGGGAGCAGAAGTGCTCTGCAGAGATCTCAACAGTGTCTGAAGCTAACTGGCCAGGGGTGGACATCCCTGTCCCAGCAGGAGCATTGCTCCTGTTTCTGTCCTATGAGGTGGAGGAGGCTGAACTCTCCCAGGCCTGGCTGGGCTCAGCACACCCAGCAGTCAGGCATCATGTCCCAGACACATGCTGCAGGCTTGCACAAGCCCGGGGTGCCAGGGTGTGGGGTCATAGCAGGTGATAGAATCAACTAGGTTGGAAGAGAGCTCCAAGCTCAACCTACCCAACCAAGATCATCCAGTCCAGCCCTATCCAATCAACCAGACCATGGTACTAAGTGTCCCATCCAAGCTTTTCTTGAACACCTCTAGGGACGGGGACTCCACCACCTCCCTGGGCAGCCCATTCCAATGCCAATCACTCTCTCTACCAACAACTTCCTCCTAATATCCAGCCTAGACCTGTCCTGGCACAGCTGGAGATTGTGTCCCCTTGTTCTGTTGCTGGGTGCCTGGCAGCAGAGTACAACCCCAGCTGGCTACAGCCTCCCTTCAGGTAGCTGTAGAGAGCAATGAGATCTGCCCTGAGCCTCCTCTTCTGCAGGCTAAACAACTCCAGCTCCCTCAGCCTCTCCTCATAGGGCTGTGCTCCAGGTGAGCCTGGTGGAACCAGGATCACCTTCAAGGCCTCTTCCCACCCAAACCACTCCATGAACCTCTAGGCTGGAGGCCACCAGAGAAGTGTGCAGCTGTAAGGCTCTGTTGTCTCTGCCCTGCTGGAAGAGTGTGACCACCATGGGCATCTGAAGCACAACAGGCCCAGAATGTTGTCCTGTCCCAAAGACCAGAGACAGGGTCACTTGTCTCAGTCCTTTCATGTCAACCTAGACTAAGTGACTTCTTAGGGTAGGAGTGCCAGCAAACACCAGGTGCCCAGGTGCCCACCTCGTTGAAGACAATCTATATCTTCCAGGGAAAAGAAATGTCCTGGAGAGGAAAAGGTCCCTGGAGCAGACAGAGCAGGGCTGGGGATACCTAAGAGCTTGAACTTCCCAGCAGGTACGGAAGGTTTAGGGGAATCCCCAAGCTGCCTGCTTCTGACTCCCTGAAGTGGTTTGCAGTCCTGGCTTTGTCTCCTCATGGTCTGAGGCTGGTTGGCTTTGAAGCCCTTCAGAAGGTCTCCTGGCTGCTCTGCCAAGGTGCCAGGCTTGTTTTCTGGAGCAAGAGGGAGAGTGCAGCCCGAAGCACTTGGCACGGGCTGTGCAAGCGCAGGGGCTCCACACAAACATCGGGAGCCTGCCCAGAACCAGCACCTGGAGCTGCCTCCCTCCACAGGCAGCTGTGGGTGAGTAAGGGCTGAGGAATGTCCCCTGAGCAGAGTCCTCCCGGGTGACTGCAGCCGGAGCAGCACTGGTCTGGAAATTTCCATCTGTGCAGCTGCAGGAGATCAGCTGCAGCCTTCCTGAGCGGAGTGCAGGAGCTGAGATCAAAACCAGCCTGAGGCAAGGCAAAAGTGGGCCAAAAGTCTTCTGCTGGTGCCATTGCTGCCTTCTGCTGTAGGAGACAAGGTGGTGGTGGTGGTCGTGGTGGTGCCAGGGAGCTGTGAGTGACAATCTGCTCCTACAGACAGGTGCGGGGCTCGGTCTCACTGTGCAGCTCCACAGCCTGCCCACACGTCCTGAAGAGGGGAGCGAGGGCAGCAGGCTGAGAGGGGGCTCTGCCCCTCTGCTCTGCTGAGACCTCACCTGGAGCACCGTGTTCGGCTCTGCAGCCTGCTCTGCAGCCTCCAGCATGAGAAGGACATGGAATGAATTACAGGCAAACTTGGTTTGGGTCCCCTCTTTTGAAATGCCAGGTACCCTCAGTGCTGTTTTGTGATGAGAAGAGCCTGTCTAGAACTCAAACACGGTCCCTATGCAGTCTGGGAAAGAACAACACAGTCCCCAGTCAGCTTGGCAGATAAATGGCACCAGAGCACTCTTTTTGGCAACGTTTATCTGTCTGAACCTGTCAGGGTGGCGCCGACTGTTGCTCTGCTCAGATCCACAGGCACTGCCACATTTGTATCTGTAAGAAGCTAAACCTGCTCAAGAGCTGCTTCTGGGAAAGCAGACATTGTGTGCTACGTGTAAGGTCCTGTGCCTGGGCTGGGGGAGCTTCAGGCTGGATGTTAGGAGGAAGCTGTTGTCAGAGAGAGTGATTGGCATTTGAATGGGCTGCCCAGGGAGGTGGTGGAGTCGCTGTCCCGGGTGGTGTTAAAAAAAAAGCCTGGATGAGGCACTTAGTGCCATGGTCTGGTTGACTGATTAGGGCTGGGTGATAGGTTGGACTGGATGAGTACCTGCACTGCCACATTTGTATCTGCAAGAAGCTAAACCTGCTCAAGAGCTGCTTCTGGGAAAGTAGACAGTGTGCTCTAAGTGTAAGGTCCTGTGCCTAGGCTGGGGGAGGTCTAGGCTGGATGTCAGGAGGAAGTTCTTGCCAGAGAGAGTGATTGGCATTGGAATGGGCTGCCCAGGGAGGTAGTGGAGTCACCATCCCTAGAGGTGTTCAAAAAAAGCCTGGCTGGGGCACTTAGTGCCATGGTCTTGTTGATTAGCTAGGGCTGGATGCTAGGTTGGGCTGATGAGCTTGGAGCTCTCTTCCAACCTGCCTCATTCTATGATTCTAAATTCTTGAGAGAGGGAGTGATTGGCATTGGAATGGGCTGCCCAGGGAGCTGATGGAGTCATCATTCCTGGAGGTGTTCGAGAAAAGCCTGGATGAGGCACTTAGTGCCATGGTCTGGTTGATTGGCTAGGGCTGGGTGCTAGGTTGGGCTGGATGAGCTTGGAGATCTCTTCCAACCTGCTTGATTCTATGATTCTATGATCATCAATACAGTCTGGGGGGGTGATGTGAAGGGAGACCTCATTCATGTTTATAATGATGTGCAGGGTGAGTGCCAGGAAGCTGGAGCCAGGCTCTGCTGGGTGATGCCCAGTGCCAGGACAAGGGGCAGTAGGTGGAAGCTGAGGCAGAGGAAGTTTCATGGAAACATGAAGAAATTTGTTGTTCCCTGTAAGGGTGACAGAGCACTGGCACAGGCTGCCCAAGGAGGTTGTGGAGTCTCCCTCTCTGGAGATATTCAAGACTCACCTGTGTGATCTGGTATAGATGATCCTGCACTGCAGGAGGGTTGGACTGGATGAGCTTTTGAGGTCCCTTCCAACCCCTAACATTCTGTGTTTCTGTGAACTGTTAGAGCAGAGCAGATCCAGAGGGGTGATCAGAGGCTGGAGAACCTCCCCCATGGGGACAGGCTGGCAGGGCTGGGGCTGTTCAGTCTGGGAAGGAGAAAGCTCCAGGAACACCTCAGAGCAGCCTGAAGGGGCTGCAGGAGAGCTAGGGAGGGACTTTTGACAAGAGCTGTCAGCGTCAGGACTGAAGGATAGTGGCTTCAGACTGGAAGAAGCTGGACTGAGATGAGAAATTAGGAGGAAATTCTTCACCTTCCAAACCTGTTGGAGAAAGCAGTCACTGAGATCACCTTGGCAGTGCTGGCTGATAGCCTCCTCCTGCTCACCCACCCTGTCTCAGCTGATGTTTAAAGCTTTGAGGTTTCTCTTTGCTGCCTGTGGAGCTCAGGCTTTGGGATTTGCAGGCCTGAGCAAAGAACCTTTCCACATGAAGCTCCATCAGCCTAGGTGAGGATGCAAGGGTCCGAGATGGATGGAAGTGGCTGGGGCAGGCCATGCAAACCAAGCACCTCCCTGTAAGCAGGGGCAAGCTGCCAGCAGCCAGCGTGCTTGTCCCACATCTGCCACCAAGCTCTCCTCACCAGCTTTCATCAGCCACACCAGCTGTGCAGGGGAGGGCACTCACTGCCAGTCTGCCCTGTGGACAGTGTGCATTAACATGGGAGAAAACCAACCCTGAGCAAGGCAGAGCCTGCCCTGAGTGATGCCCAAGGCCACCAGGTCAGCTGGGAGCCAGGGAGGTACCCATCATGATGAAGCATGTGATGGGGATGTGAGGCTGGGAGGCTGTAAGCTGTGTCTGATGGGAAGGGTCTTTGCCAGGCTGGCACTGAGAACACCACAGCAGCCATGGCTGGGGCAGAGGCTGCTGAGCCACATCTGCAGCTGCTGAGGCAGCCCAGGGCCTGCCTGCTCACTGCTCTGCTGGGAGCCCAGGGGGGCAGTCTGTAGGAGGACCTCTGTGAGCACCATGGTCACACAACAGCCCCTGCCCCTGCTCCTCCTTCTACCTTCCTGAGCATCCAAAGCCCTGTGAGCAGCAGGGGCCTGAAGGCAGCTCCAGCCTTGGGCTGCTCCTTCTCCAGCGTGGGCATCGCTCAGAACAGCTTCCAACCTTCTCTCCTTTCCAGCCCCCAGGCAGAGCTGTGGTGTGGAGCTGGCACTGCAGGGCACAGCTAGCTCAAGTCCCTGACATGGGCTTCCAAGAATGGTGGCTGGGCTGCAGTGATAGCAAGGCCATGGCACCATGGTGAGCCACCAGGGCCTTTGTCGGAGTAGGAGAACAAATGAGGCCAGGGTGGGCAGAGTGCAACAGTGGCTTACTGCCAACCACCCCCTCCAGCAGCTGGACAGGTGGCAGAAGATAGCAGGGTGCTGTGTGGGTGCTGGGGAGCATTTTGGGAGCTGCCCGGACCTCCTGTCCATGGAACCTGCTTTCCTGGGGCAGAGCAGGAGCATGTCCATGCTTGTCCAGGCTGCCTACTTGGATGGAGTTTTCCTGGAACCATAGAATGGTTTGGGTTGGAAAAGGCCTCTGAGATCAGCCAGTCCAACATCAGCCTAGCACCACCATGGCCACTAAACCATGGCCCCAAGAGCCATGGCCACACAGCTCTGGAACACCTCCAGGCATGGGGACTGCACCACCTCCCTGGGCAGCCTGTGCCAGTCCCTGATCACTCTTGCACCAAAGACGTTTATCCTCCTCTCCAATCTAACCCTCCCCTGGCACCATTCTAGGCCATTTCCTCTGTTTTTGTGCTGCTCACTCTCCTGGGATGAAGAAGTGCATTTAGTTGTGCCCTGCTTGTAAGATGCATCAAGGGTCTGGTGACAGCTGGAAGATGACAGCTGCCTGCACTCATCTTGTCTTGTGATCATCTTCCCAAAGAAGAAGAAAAAAGAAATGTCAAATCCAGCTTCCTTCCCAGCCTTTGCAAGCTGCCCAGGCTTTCTGATGGGAAAAATGAAGCCAAGAGAAGCAGGCTGGGAGAGCTGGGGCTGTGCAGCCTGGAGAAGGCTCCAGCAAGACCTCAGAGCAGCCTTCCAGTAGCTGCAGGGGCTTCATGAGAGCTGGGGAGGGACTTTTGACAAGAGCTGGGAATGACAGGACGAGGGACAGCTTTGAGCTGGAGATGATAAGAAATTCTTTAGTGAGGGTGGTGAGACACTGGCACAGGTTGCCCAGAGAGGTTGTGGAGGTCCCCTGCCTGGAGGTGTTCAAGGCCAGGTTGGATGAAGCTTTGAGCAACGTAGGCTGGAGGGAGCTGTCTCTGCCCATGGCAGGGAGTTGTAGCTGGAGGATGTTCAAGGTCCCTTCCAACCCAAACCATTCTTTGGTGCCCTGCAGCAGTGTAGGGCTGATGCCCGTCCCTGGAGGTGTTTCAGGGGCAGAGATGCGCCGTGGGTTAGCCGCAGCCCGGGCAGAGTCAGATCACGGTTAGATCTCAGGACCCTGTTAGGGTCTCTTTGCCTACCCAATGCACACTCTGCTCGCACCATCCCTGTTGGCGGCCCCTGCCCAGCTCCCGTTCCCGCCGGCGCGCCCCGCACTGCCTTTCGCGCCGAGCGGAGCCCGAGGGGGCGTGGCCTCCGCTGGCGCCAAGGTGGGGGGCGGGGCTTTCCTTCCCGCCGCCACTGCCACGGCGGGAGGCGGGGCCTCGGCTGGCGCTGCAGCCAATAGGAGTGCGCGGGCGGGCCGTGCCGGGCGCGGCCTGGGCTGTGAGTGGCCAGCGGCGCGTTCTGGCGCCAACTTCGATGGGGATAAGAGGAGGCGGCGCCGGTGCGTGCTCTTCCGTTTCCCGCTGGTGTGCGTTCTCCTGCCGCTGCCTGCCGCCGCTCTGCCGCCTCTCTCCGCTTGTGCTCTCGGTTCGGCTGCTCTCGCTGCCTCTCAGCGCTGCTCGTCTCGTTGGTTCTGCTGCCCAGCGCCTCTCGTCCCGCTGCCTCTCAGTGCTGCCGGTCCTGCTGCTGCCGCCACCATGCTGCCCGCCCGCTCCCCGCTCGCCGCCCGCCACGTCCAGCCCCACCTGGCCCCCGCCAAGCGCCTGTCGCCGGGGAAGAGCCTGTCGCCCATGAAGGCCCTGGCCCTGAGCGAGAAAGAGAACACGGTGAGCTCCGGCCCTGCCCTGCCCCCATCCCGCTGTCTGCCCCGCAGCTCTCTTATTCGGCCACTCTCGCCCGCAGCCCCCTGCCTTGAGCAGTGCTCGTGTCCTGGCCAGCAAGGCGGCCCGCAAGATCTTCCAGGAGCCCGACGAGAAGCCAGCGGTGAGTGAGCAGCGCCCTGGCACAGAGCCCACCCTGCTCCTTTTCCCTACTCCCCTTCCCGGCAGATCTCGGCACCGGTTTGCTTTGATTTCGTTATCGGAGGTCTAGAGCAGGCTCCCTGAGTGAGTCTGCAGCTGACACTGAGCTGGGTGGCAGTGCTGATCTGCCGGAGGGCAGGAAGGGTCTGCAGGGGGACCTGGCCAGGCTGGAGCCATAGGCAGAGGCCAGTGGGGTGAGGTCTAACAAGGCCAAGGGCTGGATCCTGCCCTTGGGTCACAGCAACCTCATGGAGACTGCAGGCTGGGGCAGAGTGGCTGGGAAGTGCCCAGCAGAGAAAGCCCTCGGGGACAGCAACCGGAGATGAGCCAGGGGGTGCCCAGGTGGGCAAGGAGGGCACCAGCAGCGTGCCCTGGGTCAGCACTGGTGTGGGTAGCAGGAGCAGGGCAGGAATTGTGCCTCTGCTCAACTCTGGTGAGGGCACAGCTTGAGTGCTGGGGTCAGGTTTGGAGCTCTCACTGCAGGGACACTGAGGGGCTGGAGCAGGTCCAGAGAAGGGCACCAAAGGTGGGGAAGGGTCTGGAGAGCAGGGCTGGGGAGGAGCAGCTGAGGGAGTTGGGGTTGGTGTGGAGCAGAGGAGGCTGAGGGCAGAGCTCATTGCTCTCTGCAGCTGCCTGAGAGGAGGCTGCAGTGAGGGGGGGGTGGGCTCTGCTGCCTAGGCTCAGGTGATAGCAGGAGACGAAATGACCTGGAATGGTGTCAGGAGAGGGTTAGGTTGGACTCGAGAAGACAATTCCTGACGGGAAGGGTTCTCAGAGGCTGTCCAGGGAGGTGGCTGAATGCCCATCCCCGGAGGTGTTTTAGAGCCACAGAGAGGACCTCCTCGGAGGCCTCCTCCCTGACGCCAGCCCCTCTGTGCCCCCTCCAGCTGCCGCGGGGTGAGGAGGAGGAGCCGCTGCTGCGGGACAACCCCCGGCGCTTCGTCATCTTCCCCATCCAGTACCACGACATTTGGCAGATGTACAAGAAGGCTGAGGCCTCCTTCTGGACGGCAGAGGAGGTGAGGGTGGGCTGCAGCCCTCGGCTGCCCCCGCAGCAGGCACGGCCCGGGACTTTGCGACTGGCCGTGGGCCACCCTTCCATCTCCTCACTTGTGGCAATGCTTTAGGTGGACCTTTCCAAGGACATCCAGCATTGGGAGGCCCTGAAGCCCGAGGAGAAGTACTTCATCTCCCACGTCCTGGCCTTCTTTGCTGCCAGCGATGGCATCGTCAACGAGAACTTGGTGAGTGTGGGGGCTGCTGGCGCAGCCCTGCCCGGTGAGCCTGCTGCCTCAGCTGGCTGCCTGCCAGGGCCTGTGGTGTTGCCACACAGTGCCCTGAGCTCCATTAGCAAACCGGGGTGCTTCTGTCCTTTGTGAGCTTGCGCCTGCCCATGGGACGCTGAGCAAAGTCTACTTTGCAGGTTCTGATCCCTTGTCAATGCTCCTCTTCATGGGAGATGAATAAAGTTAAGGGATTTTTCCCATTTCCCCAGGGAACAAAGAGTTAACTCACATGTGGGAGTTGTGAGGACCTGCTGCTCTTAGAGTCAGAGAATCAGTCAGGATTGTAAGGGACCACAAGGATCATCTAGTTCCAATCCCCCTGCCATGGGCAGGAACACCCTACCCTAGATCAGCCTGGCCTTAAACACCTCCAGGGACAGGGCCTCAACCACCTCCCTGGACAACCCACTCCAGACTCTCACCATTCTCATGCTAAACAACTTCCTGCTCACATCCAGGCTGAATTTCCCCACCTCCAACTTTGCTCCATTCCCCCCAGTCCTGTCACTCCCTGAGAGACTTAAAAAGTCCCTCCCCAGCTTTTTTGTAGCCCTCTTCAGATACAGGAAGGCCACAAGAAGGTCACCTGGGGCTGTTCAGTCTGGAGAAAAGCAGCCTCCCAACTCTTTCAGTCTGTCCTCACAGCAGAGCTGCTGCAGCCCTCTGAGCATCCTTGTGGCCCTTCTCTGGACGTGCTCCAGCATCTCCACGTCCTTCTTGTAATGGGGGCTCCAGAACTGGATGCAGAGGTCCAGGTGGGGTATCACTGGAGTGGAGTAGAGGGGGAGAATCACCTCTCTGGCCTTGCTGGCCACACTTCTGATGCAGCCCAGAATCTGGTTGGCTTTCTGAACTGCAAGTGCACACTGCTGGCTCCTGTTGAACTTCTCATCCAGCAGCACCCTCAAGTCCCTCTCAGGGTTGCTCTCCAGCTTCATGCTGCTGTTAATGACCTACATGTCTGGAGTTATTATGGAGAGGATTCTGTGGGCTGAGCAAGAATCACAGAGTAGCTTGGGTTGGAAAAAGCAACCCAACCTGAGATCAGACAGTCCCACACCAAACCATGGCCACACAGCTCTGGAACACCTAGTAGCATGGGAACTCCACCACCTCCCTAGGCAGCCTGTGCCAGTCCCTGGCCACTCTTGTAGCAAAGACGTTTTTCCTTCTCTCCAACCTGACCCTCCCCTGGCACAGTCCCAAGCCTTCTGCCCCTGTGCTGCTGCAGCTGTGCCCATGCTGCCGTGCTGTGCCCTGCAGGTGGAACGGTTCAGCCAAGAGGTGCAGGTGACAGAGGCTCGCTGCTTCTACGGCTTCCAGATCGCCATGGAGAACATCCACTCGGAGATGTACAGCCTGCTGATCGACACCTACATCAAAGACCCCCAGGAGAGGTGTGTGTGGCCCGGGGGAGGGCGCTGAGCCTGGGGCGATTCACACCTGTCACATCTCTAAGGTGCTTTGGGGCTGTGAGCTTGACTTAGATCTAAACTCACTGCTGGCCAGCAGCAGTTTGACTTCAGTAGGTTGGACCAGGTGGCCCTTGGGATCCCTCACAACCTGGCATTTTCTGGTCTGAATCTTCCTTTGAAGTATATGAGCAAGGACTTGCTAAGGGTGGAACTGGAACCACTTGGTGTAGGAGTAGAGGAAATGGTTGCAAGCTGCACCAGGGAAGATTCAGAGTGGATGTTAGAGAATATTTCTTCACAGAGAGGATTATCAGATGCTGGAATGGCCTGTCCAGGGCAGCGGTGGAGTCACCATCCCTGGAGGTGTTTCAGCAGCCTGGGACGTGGCTCCTGGAGCCGTGGTTTATTGTTGACCCATCAGTGCTGGGATGAAGGCTGGACTGAATGATCTTTGAGGTCTCCCAACTGGCTGTCTTCTGTGATTCTGTAATAAGGGAGTACCTTAAGTACCTCAAAAATGTTTGGGTTGCAGAAGACCTAAGACTGACTCCAGCCATTGATCTGAGACCACCACAGTTGTTTAACCATGTCCCAAAGAGCCATGAGAAGGATCCTCTGCACCTAGTAGAAAGCTGTGCAGGAGTTTGTCAGTGCTAACACTGTAGAAAGCCAACTGCACTGCTCTGAGCTCTAGCAGAGGTTTGAGGAAGAGCTCTGCTGGGCACTGGGGGCTGCTTTGTAAGCTTTGAAGTGCAGCCCTTGAAGTGACGCTGTCAGACTCCTGGCATGGCTCAGGTTGGAAGGGACATCAGAGCTCATCTGCCCCAACCACCCCATTGTGTCCAGGGACACCTCTCAGCTAGACTCAGCTACTCAAGGCCTCATCCAGCCTGGCCTTGAACACCCCCAGGCAAGAGGCAGCCACAGCCTCCCTGGGCAGCCTGTGCCAGAGTCTCCTCACCCTCACACTGAAGAACTTCTTGCTCAGCTCCAGTCTAACCCTACTCTGCCTCAGCTTCAAACCATTTCCCCTTGGCCTGTCTCAGACCCCTCAGCACAAGTCCCTCTGCAGCCTTCCTGCAGGATCCCTTCAGGCACTGGCAGGCAGCTCCGAGGTGCCCCATGAACCTTCTCTGCAGGCTGCACCCCCGCAGCTCCCTCAGCCTGTGCTCAAAGCAGAGCTGCTCCAGCCCTGGCATCATCTTTCTGGCCTCCTCTGGACTCTCCAGTAGCTCTGTGTCCTCCTGCTTGGGGACTCCAGCACTGGAGGCAAGATTGGAGGTGTGGGCTCAGCAGGGCATGGGAGTTCCCCTGAGCTGGTGTTGCTGTGATGGGTGGGTGAGAGCAGGCAGCTGATGGCTACACATGGGGCTAGACTGGTGCAGAAAGGAGGCTTCAGGAGCAGGGTGAAGTGTAGTGGATGCTCCCTGTGCTGGTGCCCAGTGCTGAAAGCTTTCTCCTCCCCAGGGAGTTCCTTTTCAATGCCATCGAGACGCTGCCCTGTGTGAAGAAGAAGGCTGACTGGGCCTTGTGCTGGATTGGGGACAAGGAAGCCACCTATGGTGAGTACCTCTCTGGGCTGCCCAGTGAATTCCTCCCTGGCAGAGGTGCCACCACTGCTCCTGAAGGCTTCACAGCTTCTAGGGGTGGGTCCTGGGAGGGCTCTCTGCTGTGACTCTGGAAGTGGCAAACCCTCACCTTGCAAATGGACTCCTGGCAGGTATTCCTGTCCTGCTGCTGGTGTCTGCTCTTGGCCACCCTCACTGCCTGGTGACAGGGAGCATGGGATGGGCTGGAGGGCACCTTGGGGCTCAGCTAGTTCCAACCCCCTTGCTGTGGGCCACCAACCATGCAGCAGGGCTTGAGCTTGATGACCTTCAGCAGCCTTCTTCCTTCTCCTTGGAGGGTGCAGGCCCCTGCTCTGCAGTCTCTGGGTGCAGCTCCTGCTCAGGTTTGTGTGATGGTTGCCACCAGCCTTCATTCCACAGGAGAGCGTGTGGTGGCCTTTGCAGCAGTGGAAGGCATCTTCTTCTCTGGCTCTTTTGCATCCATCTTCTGGCTGAAGAAAAGAGGGCTGATGCCTGGCCTCACTTTCTCCAACGAGCTCATCAGCAGGGATGAGGTGAGGAGCAGCAGCTTCCAGTCATGATGCCCAGGCAGCCTGCAAGCTCACCAAACCTTCTAAACGTCTCCCACTTGGCTCTTGCAGCAAGAGGATGAAAGAACTTTCAGCTTTTTGCCTCCTCTAGAGTGGCTTCAGGCTAAATGACTTAGAATGGGTTGGGTTGGATGTTGAATGTCATTTAGTTCCAAGTTGGAACTGGATGTCTTCAACCTCCCACCAGCCCGGGTTGCTCAGAACCTTGTCCAGCCCAGCCTTGAACCCCTCCAGGGAGTGGGCAGCCACATCCAGTGTCTCCCCACCCTCACTGTCAAGCATTTCTCATGTCTCTCCCAGCCCAAAGCCATTGTCCCTCATCCTGGCACTGCTAGCCCTTGTCAAAAGACCCCAGCTCTCCTGGATCCCCTGCAGGTGCTGGAGGCAGGTCCTGGGGCTGGCTGCTGTGTTGTGCTAAGCAGCTCTGAACTCTCTGACCCCTCTTTGCAGGGCCTGCACTGTGACTTTGCCTGCCTGATGTTCAAGCACTTGCTGCACAAGCCCTCAGAGGAGAGAGTGAAGGAGATCATCACAAATGCTGTCCTCATCGAGCAGGTGAGGCCCTGCTCTGCTCTAGCAGCCAAGAGAGGGCAGGGCGCTGTTGCCATGGTGCTAACCCGGGTGGGCAGGGGGCGGGCAACAGGTTCTGTGTGCACCAAGGGCTGCTGTTTCTGCAGGAGTTCCTGACTGAGGCCCTGCCTGTGAATCTGATTGGCATGAACTGCAGCCTGATGAAGCAGTACATCGAGTTTGTGGCTGACAGGCTGATGCTGGAGCTGGGCTTCAGCAAGGTGAGGCTCTACAGGGCATCTCTTATCAGGAGCAGCTGAGATGGGGAGGGGGTGGTGTGGAGAAGAGGAGACTGAAGGCAGAGCTCATTGCTCTCTGCAGCTCCCTGAGAGGAGGCTGCAGTGAGGGACAGGGTTGGGCTCTGCTCCCTGGGTTCAGATGAGAGAAGGAGAGGAAATGTAATGACAGACAAAGGGGAATGGGTTTAAACTGGCAGAGGGGAGATGCAAACTAGATGTTAGGGAAGGGTTCTTGACAGTGAGGGTGGGGAGACACTGGCACAACTTGCCCAGGGAAGTTGTGGAGCACAGAATTCTGTGCTCCACAACCTCCCTGGAGGTGTTCAGGACCAGGTTGGATGAGTCCTTAAGCAACCTCTTCTAGTGGGAGGTGTCCCTGCCTATGATAGGGAGGTTGGAACTGGCTGATCCTTGAGGTCCCTTCTGACCTAAACTGTTCTATTGTACCAGGGGAGGGTCAGGTTGGAAGAGGAGGAAAAATGTCTTTGGTGCAAGAGTGGTGAGAGATTGGTACAGGCTGCCCGGGGAGGTGGTGGAGTCCTCATGCCTGGAGGCAGTCCAAAGCCACCTGGACATGTTCCTGGGTGATGCTGTTCTGTCTTCAGAGGTCTCTTGCAGCCCTCACCACTGGTTCTGGGCCTAGAGCACTGCCATTGCATTCCAGATCTACAGAGCAGAGAATCCATTTGATTTCATGGAGAACATCTCCCTGGAGGGCAAGACCAACTTCTTTGAGAAGAGAGTGGGTGAATACCAGAGGATGGGAGTCATGTCAAAGCCCACAGACAACTCCTTCACCCTGGATGCAGAGTTCTGAGTGGACTGAGGCCCCAGGAGCTGATGTCTGCTCCTCTCCTGCCTTGGAAAGGCGAAAGGCATGGAGTCAGTGACTTGAACCCTCTACTAACCCCCTGAGAAAGGGGGTGCTGCTGGTGCTTCCCAGGAGGCTTAGTGTAGCACCAGCAGGGGAACTTCTCTTAGCCTTTTTCCAGGGGTGTTGTAGAGGTTTAGATCTCTTCCAGCATCTGCCACTCCACTCAAAGATGTAGGCACCTTCCTCCTGCAAACGGAGGCTCTGGAGAAGCTCTGCTAGCAGGAGAGAACTCAGCAGCTGGGAGCTTGTAGTTTTTAATTCACTGAGCATTCTGCTGCAGGCTGGAGGCAGCCAAAGGACCTCCCTGTTCCCTTGGTGGCTTTGGAGGTGGCCTTTTTTTACTCCTGTTTTAATTTGTACATAGACCTGGGCACTTTAAGGGTGACAATAAAACGCCTGTCGACGCTTGGCGAGGGGAAGAGGCAAGACTCCAACTTGGAGACTGCTGGGACCTGATGTGTTTTTAATGCTTCTTGCTGGATGTGTAACTCAAAACTGGTGCTGAAAGTCGAAGTGGTGGTCTAGAAGTTGAAGAACAGGAAGAAACTTGGTGTGGGAGGTGAAGAGCTGAGCAAGTTGGACATCCTAAGCTACTGGAAAACCAACCTGCAGCTGGCTTCTAGACTGCCTGTTCTTGGAGAGCTGGGGACAACTTCATCACAGTAATAAAAGCCTGGTTGTACTGCTGTGGTGCTGGCTTCAGTGCTCCAGGGCAGATCTGGGAGCTCAAGGCACAGACTGGGTTGGGAGCAGCCCTGAAGAAAGAGCCTTGGGGGTGTTGGGTGCTGAGCAGCTCCCCAGCAGCCAGCAGTGCCCTCCTGCAGCCCTAAGGCAGCTGTGTGCTGGGCTGCAGCCAGAGCAGTGTGGGCAGCAGGGCAGGAGAGGGGATTCTGCCCCTGCACTCTGCTCTGCTCAGACCTCACCTCCAATCCTGCCTCCAGCGCTGCTGTCCCCAGCAGAAGGAGGACACAGAGCTGCTGGGGAAAGAGTCCAGAGGAGGCCACAAAGGTAATGCCAGGGCTGGAGTAGCTCTGCTGTGAGCACAGGCTGAGGGAGCTGGGGGTGTGCAGCCTGCAGAGGAGAAGGCTTCAGGGGGAGCTCAGAGCTGCCTGCCAGTGCCTGAAGGCATCCTGCAGGAAGGCTGCAGAGGGACTTGTGCCGAGGGTGGCTGGAGCCAGGCCAAGGTGCTACAGCAGCTCATCTGGCAAAGCTCCTCTTGGAGCAGCTCCTGGTGGATCCCTGGTTGCTTCCTGCAAGCAACTGCGGCTGGCTGTCACCAGGGGGGCCCCTCGGCCAAGGAAGCAGCAGATCCAGTATGCCAGGGACAGTGCCAGGCACTGACTGGCTTTGGAGTGCAGGTCACCAGCAAAGCTGGGCCAAGGTTTGGCTGCTAGGCCTTCCCCTCCCGTGGTCTGCAGCTGCTCATCGAGTGCGGGGCAGGGGCCCCAGATGCAGATCCTGCTCTGCATAAGGTCTTGGAGTAGATCAGAGAATGACAGAATCATGGAATGGGTTGGAAGGGACCTTCAAGATCATCTTGTTCCAAACCCTCTCCCATGGGCTTCTGCCCGCAGCTGCAGGGTTGGCACTGGATGATCTTCAAGCTCCCACCAGCCCAGGCTGCTCAAGGCCTCATCCAGCCTGGCCTTGAGCACCTCCAGGCAGGGGACATCCACAGCTTCCCTGGGCAACCTGTGCCAGTGTCTTTTTCCACTCACTGTTGGAATTTCTTCCTCCTCTCCAGTCTCAGTCTCCCCTCTCCCAGCTCAAAGCCGTTGTCTCTTGTCCTGTCACCCCTAGCCCTTGTCAGAAGTCCCTCCCCAGCTCTTCTGGACCCTTTCAGGTACTGGAGGTTTCAAGAGGGGAGCTTGGAACCAAAGCCTCCACCCCTGATCTCTACAGGTGGCTGCTCTGGGGGCGTTCAGTAGCTAGGAGGTGCCAGGGTCTCTTGGAGGTCTCTTCAATTGCTTCTCCCTGAAGGATCTCGGAAGGGTTTGTTTTTGTCTGCTTATGGCAGCAGCTGGGTGAGTCAGAACGATTGGCAGTGCCACCAGAGGGACCTTGGCATTTCTAGCAGGAAGTTTGTAATTAACTGAATCACCATCAGGGCATTTGTGTGGCCCAGGTCCGTGTGTCCAGCAGCTATTTTTAGCCTTGCCTGACAGGGGCTGTGGCATCCTCCGTGGAGGTGACAGCTGCAGCCGTGTCTGGTGAGCTCTGCTTCCTGGGTGTAGGCTGTGAGGTTTGGGGGCTGCAGGCTGCTGAAGCACACCTCTCTGTGTCATGGACCGGGATGGGTTGGCTTCAAAGGGACCTCCAGCAGCTTCTACTTTCAATCCTTGCCATAGGCAGGAACAGCTCCATCAGCACAGCTTGCTCGAGGCCTCATCCAGCCTGGCCTTGAACGCCCCCAGGCAGGAGGCAGCCACAGCCTCCCTGGGCAACCTGTGCCAGTGTCTCCCCATTCTCACTGCCAAGAATTTCTCCTCTCCAGTCTCCCCTCACCCAGCTCGAAGTCCCTGTCCTGGCACTGCCAGCCCTTGTCCAAAGTCCCTCCCCAGCTCTCCTGTAGCCCCTGCAGGCAGTGGAAGGCTGCTCTGAGGTCTCCCTGGAGGGGAGCCTTCCGCAGGCTGAGTGGCCCCATCTCTGCCAGCCTGTCTCCCTGGGTGAAATGTGTCCTCAGCTGGGGTGTCTGTGGGTGCAGCCCTTCTGGGTGATGCTTTGAGTGCAGATTCCTGAAGGATAAGTTGTTCTTCCTTGGAAACCTCTTAGAACCTCCTCATCTCCTTTTCTTAGGCAATTCCTGTGAAGTCTGCACATCTGGGGAGGCTTCCTGCTCTGTCTGCAGCAGCAGGGATTCCCCAGGGGCTGGCCACATTGCCTTGGTGCTGAGCTTAATTAGGACAAGTGCCTGACAAATGCTGTTGGCCTTAAACCTTAATGAATCATCTCCCCCAGCAGCTGTTAATTACCTGGCACAGGCCCTGCCTGGGCTGTGGCTGGCAGGGCTGGGTGGATCGAACCAGCAGGCTGTGGCAGGGACATTGAGCAGAGCTGCTGCCTCGGAGCAGCTGTGTCTTGTAGCAGGTCAGAAGGTCCCTGGCCAGTGCTTGTTTATTTGATGCCGTGGGAAACCTTGGTGACCAACTCCTCTCCTGGTGCTTGAGCCTGGTCAGGAGAACCCTAGGGCGACGGAGCTGCAGTCGCTGTCCCAGCTGTGCCCCCAGGGAGTGCCAGGGCAGCTTCAGGTTGGAGGTCACAAGATATTTGTTGGCTGGAAGGGTTTTCCCAGCCTGGCACAGGCTGCCTGGGGAGGTGGGTGAATGCCCACCCCTGGAGGTGTTTCAGAGGCAGAGCTGCAGTGCTCAGCCCCAGCTTGGGTAGCGCTGGAGAGTGGTTGGGTTGAGGGATCAGAAAGGGCTTCTCCAGCCCAACCTGTTCTGTGGTTGCATGCATTTGGAGCTTGTGGGAGGGGAGCCCAGGGAGGAGAGGAGAGGACAGCTTGGGCTGGAAGGGGAGAACAGGAGCAGTGCAGCCCCTCCAGCCAGATCCAGCCCGGTCAGAGCTGCTTTGAAGGATTCAGGCTGTGCTGGGGCTCTGAAGGTTGCTGCCTGCTTCTGTGGGCTGGGAACTGCTGCAATAAAGGGCAGCAGTGAGGGCTGGAGCAGGCATTGGGGGTGCTGGTAGATAGTAGCTGAAGATGAGGCAGCAGAGTGCCCAGGTGGGCAGCAGAGCCAATGGCATCCTGGGCTGGCTCAGGAGCAGTGTGGCCAGCAGGACAAGGGAGGCTCTTGTGCCCCTGTGCTCAGCACTGCTCAGGCCACACCTTGAGTGCTGTGTCCAGCTGTGGGCTCCTCAATTAAAGAGAGATGTTGAGGTGCTGGAAGGTGTCCAGAGCAGGGCAGCAAGGCTGGAGAGGGGCCTGGAGCACAGCTCTGTGAGGAGAGGCTGAGGGAGCTGGGGGTGTTTGGCCTGCAGAAGAGGAGGCTCAGGGCAGACCTCATTGCTCTCTACAGCTACCTGAAGGGAGGCTGTAGCCAGGTGGGGTTGGGCTCTTCTGCCAGGCACCCAGCAACAGAACAAGGGGACACAGCCTCAAGTTGTGCCAGGGGAGGTCTAGGCTGGATGTTAGGAGGAAGTTGTTGTCAGAGAGAGTGATTGGCATTGGAATGGGCTGCCCAGGGAGGTGGTGGAGTCACTGTCCCTGGAGGTGTTCACGACAGGACTGGATGAGGCACTTAGTGCCATGGTCTGGTTGATTGGCTAGGGCTGGGAGATAGGTTGGGTAGGTTGAGCTTGGAGCTCTCTTCCAGCCTGGTTGATTCTTAATAGGACAAGGGACACAGCTCCTGCTCTGCAGGCAAACCCAGCCCCAGGACTGTCTGAAGGATTGTTTGGCTGCCCTGGGGCACAGGGGAAGAGCATTTGCTGTGATGCTGCTTGAAATGTCACTGCTGGCTGCTGAAATGCCACTGGCAGCAGGGCTGGGACACCAGACGTCGGCTCCTGGTTAAACGCTGGCAGGCGGAATTGAGTCCTGCCCTGCTGCAGCAGAAGCTGCCTCAGACAGGCTCCAGCCTCCCACCAGCCCTGTGTGATCCACCACATCCCCCTCCTGCTGCCCTCCTGGGAGCTGGGCTCAGCACACGAGGGGGTGAAGCACGGAGCCAGCTCCCATCACTGGTGGGGAGAGGTTGGGTTGGCTGTGGAGAAAGGGTGCAGGAAAGTGCAGCTGTGCTGGGCACTGGGGAGGGCACAGCTGGAGTGCTGCCTTTGGGCTTGGAGCCTCACTGCCAGGAGGACACTGAGGGGCTGGAGCAGGGCTAGAGAAGGGCACAAAGGTGGGGCAGGGTCTGGAGAGCAGGGCTGGGGAGGAGCAGCTGAGGGAGCTGGGGAGGGGGGGGGTGTTGGCATGGAGCAGAGGAGGCTGAGGGCAGAGCTCATTGCTCTCTGCAGCTGCCTGAGAGGAGGCTGCAGTGAGAGGGGTTGAGCTCTGCTCCCTAGGCTCAGGTGATAGCAGGAGAGGAAGTGGTCTGGAATGGTGCCAGGGGAGGGTTAGATTGGGGAGGAGGAAAGATTTCTGTGCTGCAGGAGTGCTGAGGTGCTGGCAGAGGCTGCCCAGGGAGGTGGTGGAGTGCCCATGTCTGGAGGTGTTCCAGAGCCATGTGGCCATGGCACTTGGGGGCACAGCTTGGTCACCATGGTGGTGCTGGGTTGGTGTTGGACTGGGTGATCTTGGAGGTCTCTTCTAACCCGAACAATTCTCTTCTAATCCCAAACAAATCCATGATTCTCTGATTCCAGAGTGCTTTTCAGCCTCTCTGACCCTGTGACACTTTCTCCAAGCACTGCCATGGTCCTCAGGCTGCTGTGGTTAATTAGAAGGAAATGAAGCAAATGAGGAAGCAGCTTCAGTCTCACCTGCTTATCACACTGGGTCGGAGTGGAGCAGATGGAGGGAAACAAGAGCTTGGCCACTGCCCACAGAACAGTTTAGAGGGTAGGTAACCAGATTAGCTGGGAGCAGCTGGTGGTGTTTGGCAGGTCAGAAAGGTGAAACTGTCTCCTGTGGGTATGGAGCTGGCACTTGCACAGTCATCATTCTGCCCAGCTGCTCTGTGTCTGGAGCCCCACTGCAGGAGGTGAGAGCTGTGGCTGCTGCTGAGCAGCCTGGAGAGTGCAGGGCTCTGGTAGTGGAAGTCTTCTCCTTTTGTATGGGAAAGGGCCACTGGCAGTGGGCCAAGTGCAGCTGGGTGGTGTCAGCTGCACTGCTTTGGGTCTGATCTACTTCTGCTCTGATTAACTCCTGCAAGCGCCAAGGGACCTCTGCATCCACTGGTTCCACTGCTTGGACTCCAAAGCCAGCAGAGGTGAGACCTTTAGTCCTTGTGGTGCCCCTGTCCAGACTCTGGTCCCACTGGGAGCTGCTGGCAGCACTCAGTGCTGGCTGCCAGCCTGAGCACATCATCTTTAGAGTGCTTCTGAGACCTGTCCTTGGGTGCTCAACAAATGTGTGGCCGTGGCATTTGTGCCCATGGTTTAATAGCCATGGTGGTGCTGGGTTGTTGGTTGGGCTGGATGCTTTCAGAGGGCTTCTCCAACCCAAACCACTCCATGGGGCTGTGAGCTGAGGCATATTTTCCCAATTCTTGATTTGCTGCCTGTGCAGTGTCTGAGGGCTGGGAGGTTTTTCCTGCAGGGATGGTGACCTGCTGAAGGCAGCTGGTGGCGCTCCTGCAGGATCTCAGCAGCTTGGAGCAGAAGCTGGATGCCTCCACAGCCTGCAGAGATTTGCTGTACAGCAGGTCTTGGTTTAAATTCAATCTGGGCTGATGCAAAACTTGCCCGAGAGATCCAAGCCTTGATTTCCTCCCCCCTTCGAGGGCTTTGGTTTGTTTCCTGTGAGCAGCAATGACTCTTAAATGCCAGACACCTAAATGGCCTCAGGACACGTCATCTGCTGGGTTTCAGGTTTCCTCTGGGGAGAGATTGTCTTTCCATCGTCTCAGACAGTGTCTGCTGTGCTCTTGGCACAAGGCTGTGGCTGCTATCCATGGAGAGTGACCTGATCTCCCCCAAGCCTTCAGCCTGCAGGTTCCAGGCTTTGTTGTCTTTGGAGGCCTTTCCCCACTAATTCACCAGAACCCTTCTCTGGAAAGTTCAGCAGGTGCCAGGCTCTGTCAGAACCACCCCCACAAGGAGGGCTGGGATTTCCTGGAATAGCAGAGGCTGGGCTGAGCATCACTCTGCAGTTGATGAGCAGCACTTTGGGCAAGCTGAGGCTGGTGCCCAGGACCCGCAGCAGGCAGTGGCCTCCGGGTCATGCTGCACAGCTGCTTCTTGTTGCTTCCAGCCTGAGCTTCTGGAAGCACCCAAGTGTTTGGTCTGAAAATGTTCACAAAGGCTTCCTCATCAGGAGTTGTATTCTCACTCCAAGCAGCCCTGATGGGGAAGGAGCTCCTCTGCACTTGCAGCCCAGAGGGCCAGCCAGATCCTGGGCTGCATCAGAAGTGTGGCCAGCAGGGCCAGGGAGGTGATTCTCCCTCTCTACTCTGCTGTGACCCCACCTGGAGTACTGCATCCAGTTCTGGAGCCCCCATTACAAGAGGGATGTGGAGATGCTGCAGTGTGTCCGGAGAAGGGCCACGAGGATGCTCAGAGGGCTGCAGCAGCTCTGCTGTGAGGACAGACTGAAAGAGTTGGGGCTGTTCAGTCTGGAGAAGAGGAGGCTCCCAGGTGACCTTCTTGTGGCCTTCCAGGATCTGAAGGGAGCTACAAAAAAGCTGGGGAGGGACTTTTTAGGCTGTCAGGGAGTGACAGGACTGGGGGGAATGGAGCAAAGCTGGAGGTGGGGAGATTCAGGATGGATGTGAGGAGGAAGCTGTTGAGCATGAGAGTGGTGAGAGGCTGGAATGGGTTGCCCAGGGAGGGGGTTGAGGCCCCATGGCTGGGGGTGTTTAAGGCCAGGCTGGATGAGGCTGTGGCCAGGGTAGGATGTCCCTGCCCATGGCAGGGGGGTTGGAACTGGCTGATCCTTGTGGTCCCTTCCAACAATGACTGATTCTATGCACCCCAGCCAGCTGGGGCCAGACTCAGCCTCTGCTCTCACCCAGGCTGGTTTCACATCTGCGTGAGTGGAAATCAGTGAAGGCATCAACTATGCCTGGGTAACAGCTTCATGGGCTCCTTCCCCATCCCTGGGCTCCTCCCATAAGGTCCCAGATCTGCCCATCCCATGGCATCTGTAAGTGTGCAGAAGAGTGGTCACAGTGATTTGGGCTGGGGCAGGAATAAAACTAACCTAAGGCAGAATATTTTAGTTTGCTGTTATAAAGCTGGGGAAGGGTCTGGAGATCAGGGCTGGGGAGGAGCAGCTGAGAGAGCTGAGGTTGGGTAGTCTGGAGCAGAGGAGGCTGAGGGCAGAGCTCATTGCTCTCTGCAGTTCCCTGAGAGGAGGCTGCAGTGAGGGGGGTTTGGGCTCTGCTCCCTAGGCTCAGGTGAGAGAAGGAGAGGAAATGGCCTAGGATGGTGCCAGGGGAGGGTTAGGTTGGAGAGGAGGAAAAATGTCTTTGATGCAAGAGCGGTGAGGGACTGGCATAGGCTGCCCAGGGAGGTGGTGGAGTCTCCACACCTGTTCCAGAGCCTTGGGGCCATGGTTTGATGCCCATGGTGGTGCTGGGTTGATGTTGGACTGGTTGACCTCAGAGGCCTTTTCCAGTCCCAGTAGTTCTATGATTCTGTCACACTCAGCAAGTGCAGACTTGCTCCACGTCCACCTGCTTTGGGAAGTTGCCGTGGCCTTGGTGTTGGCTTCCCAGGAAGGATGGAAGCTCAGGATAACCTGGGATGTGTCTGGCAACGACAGTAGGTGGCAGGTGGAAGCAGATCCATCAGGGCATGGTGGGGGTGGCCCTCTCCTCAGGAAAGGAGGCAGAGCTATGGTTATCTGGGCAGAGCAGCCCTGCCCCTGCTGCTTATCTGGGAGCAGGCTGCAGGAGCAGGACTGGGGCAATAAAGGCAGCTCCAGGCTCCTTCCCACAGCAAACAGAGCAGCTGAGATAAGCCTGTGCCTTTGCTCAGGGGTGGGGAGGTCACAGAGAGGAGCACAGGGACGCCCTGCCAGGGCAAAGCTGCTCCTCTGGGAGTCCTGCTTCATTGCACTTGCCTCAAGGGAGCCACCCCCATTGTGAGGTGCTCTGTAAAGGTGGGAGAAGGAGCTTGTGACCTGCCCGTGGCCAGGAGAGCAGACTCGAGTGGCTGCTTTGCCCTGCTCCTTACCCTCTGCCATGGCGCTCCCGGGCTGGCTCGGCTCACTTTGCAGGGACATAGGAGCGTGGGTGGCCTGGCAGGTCCCGGGGGCTTGGAGTCACACACCGGCCATGGGGGGCCCTGGAGAAGGCTTCTTCAGCACAGCACTTGGCACATGACCCCAGTGCCTGCTTTAAGGTGAGGTGGTGCAACAGAAGGAGGGTGCAAGAATGTCCCTGCCAGGACAGTGCCTCTGCCCTGGGACCCAGGAGACTGCCAGGGACAGAGTAATGCAGGCTCCTGGCAGTTCCTCTGGGCAGCCTGCCCAATGTCTGAGGGGCAGTGTGGGGGAGGCAGGACAGGCAAAGAGCTTGCAATAAGGGAAATAAAATCATTGATGCTTGTGCTGTGCTGGAAGGAAGGAGCCACAGGGCAGGTGCAGCTTGAGGCCATTTCCTCTTTTCCTACCACCTGAGATAGGGAGCAGAGCCCAACCTCCCCACCCTGCTCGCTGCAGTCTCCTCTCAGGGAGCTGCAGAGAGCAATGAGCTCTGCCCTCAGCCTCCTCTTCTCCACATCAAACTCCCTCAGCTCCCTTAGCTGCTCCTCCTCAACCCTGCTCTCACAGTCTCACAGTATCATCAGGGTTGGAAGAGACCTCACAGATCATCAAGTCCAACCTGTCACCACAGAGCTCAAGGCTAGACCATGGCACCAAGTGCCACGTCCAATCCTGCCTTGAACAGCTCCTGGGATGGCGACTCCACCACCTCCCCGGGCAGCCCATTCCAGTAGCCAATGACTCTCTCAGTGAAGAAGGGTCTCTCCAGACCCTTGCCACCTTTGGTGCCCTTCTCTGGCCCTGCTGCAGCCCCTCAGTGTTGCTGCTGAAGCGGTAAGTCAGTTCTGGCTGCAGCCCTTTGAAGGGTCCCTCCAGAAGTGAGGATCAGGACTCGGAGTGGCAGCAGCAGCAGGGAGATGGTTTGCCACAGACTGCTCTTGGTCCTGTTGGCTTTGGCCAGCAGCTGCCCCAGCTCAGCAACAAGTCCAGAACACCTGAGGGGTGGGAGCTGGGTGGAAGCAGCTGGGAGGATGTGGGAATGACAACCAGGGGCTGGGCTGGGTGCTCCCTGAATGCCTCCTCCAGCAGTGGGAGGGCAGTGCTGGGGGCAAGTCTCAGCTGCTGCTTTGTCTACTTCACTCAGAGATGTCCTCACAGACCTGCCCCAGGTAAGGATAACATCAGGGCCCTCCTCACCTGCCTCAGGGCCAAGCAGGCTCCCTCTGCTCTGGCTTTTCATAAACTCAACCATGTCTGAAGGCAGAGAGGTGGCCAAGATGCTTTGGGAGTGAAGTGAGATCCCTCCAGGGCAGCATGGCCAGGGAGCCAGGGGCACTGATCACAAAGTCCTGCTCCGGTTGCTGTCTCCTGTCTGCTGAGAGGCAGGGGAGGGCTAGGAGCCAGGAAGCAACTTGGAGGGGGGAAGGGTTTGGTGCTTTGGGGGAAGGGTTTAAGGGTTTGGTGCTTTGGGGGAAGGTTTGACATTTTAGTGCTTGGAAGTAAGGAGTTTCCCTAATTCCTGCCACGTTTTTGTTGCCTTCGTGGTGCCATCTCGTTAGCAGCAGTGCTGCTGAGGAGCAGACGCAGGTGAGGGCAGCCCTGGCTGCGCTCAGGTTGTTTTCCTGGGCAGAGCAGTTGCAGTGAAGCTTGGGCACTGCTGGCCATGGCTCCGCTTTCTGCACCTCCAAGTGCTGCTGCCTGGGGCTGAGGCTGTTTCATGCAGCTCCAGCTGCTCTGCACCACTCACAGGGCTCATCACAAACACTTTTCAAGAGTACAGAACTGGCAGCTGAGGGCACTGGGCTGGTGTGAGGAGGTGATGGGGGCAGCAGGCTTGGCTGGCACTCTGGGGGCTCTCACAAGTCATTTTCAGGTGTGTTGTCAGTTGATTGCTGTTTCCTTTCAGCGCTGCTCTGCAGGTTGAAATGCAGGAGTGGGGCTGGAGGAACAGAGAGTGGCACAGAAGAGATGCAACCCTGTCGTGACCTGATCTTGAGCAGTGCCACCGACTCTCTACCCAGGGCACTGACTGAGGGACTCCTGAGCCCCTGACATTGCTCTTAGAGTGGCAGCTTGTCCTTTGCCACCTTCCCTGGACTCTGGCTTCAGGTTGCAGTGCTGTGGCTGTCTGCTTGTCTGTGACACCTTAGAGGTGAGACCCAGCTGGATCTCAGCCTGCTGCTGCTGAGGAGCAGTAAGAGGTAGGACAAAGCAGCTCTGGAGAGGCAGCTGCTGGAGCCAACAGCCTGGGCACTGTCCCCAGAACGGGCAGCTTGCTGCTCCTGCCACCTTGATCTGAGCCTGCCACCTCCTCGTGGCTGCCCTGGATGGGTGCCTGGGCAGCAGCTCAGTGGCAGTGCCACTGCTGTGGGGAGCTTGGGCACAGGTTCGGCACCAGAGTCAGAGGTGCTGCATCCCTGGAGGTGTTTAAAAGCCTCCTGGCTGCGGGGCCGAGGGCTGCAGTGCAGTGGCTCAGCAGCAGTGCTGGGACTGTGAGCTCCAGGTGAGGGTTTGGCTTGGTGAGTTCCAAGGTCTCCTCCAGCCTCAAGAGCTCCATGGAAACAATTCTGTGGCAAGGAGAAGCTCCTCAGCTCCCCAAGGCTGGGTTGTTGTTTTTCTCCTCCTCTCCTCACATCTCCATGTTTCTGTGGAGAAGAAGCAGAAGATAAAAGCCTTTTGTTTTTGCAAGGGAAAAAAATCTTTCCTTTCTGAAGTGAAACCTCCAAATGTCTCCACCAGCCACAAGGAACGGTCCAGGCTGGCTACTGCCAGAGAGCTCTGAGTTGTTCTGGCTGTGCTGGGCCAGGAGGGAGCAGTTCTGCTGATGTCCCACTCTGACCCTGTTCCCGCGGTGGTCACCCTGGCAGCAGCAGGCGGCAACTACCTGTCTGCCTCGGGAGGTGCCATGGGGCTGCAGCCAGCTGGGATGGCAAAGTGTAGGGCACTGGAGAAGGGGGGGGGCATGCCTGGAAGCAGCTGTGCACTGGAGGTGCCAGCTCCTCACCCACCTGGTGCTGCTCCTGTGTGAGTCTCTGCTGTGTGCCTTATGGATGAGGCTGCCAGAGACAGCAGCTTGTTTTCAGCTTATTTTGGGCTGGTGAGGAGGAGGAAACCTCCTTGGCAAGGCAGCAGTTTGCAGGCTGAATCTGAAAGGCATCAGGGAGAGAAAGAGAAGAGGAGTTAAAACCTGACAAAGCCAAGAGGCCAAGGCTGTGGGACACGTTTGCATGAGCAATGGCAGCTCCAAATGCTGGTGGCTTTGTGGCATCCCTTGGTGGAGCCAGGAAGCTGCTGCGATGGACACAAGGAGCCATGGAAGGCTGGGCATTGGTGCCACTGTGCCACTCAGCAGGCAGTAATTGCCTGTGATGAGCTGCCACAGCCCAGCTCAGCTTCCAGCTGTCCAAGGAACACTGGGGCTGGATGCCCAGCTGGGGACCTGCCCCTGTTTGGTGGGGGGCTGTGGAGGAGAGGGTGGGTGAGTGTTTGCCAGGCTCTGTAAGGGGCCAGTGCTGAGCCTCAGAGGTTCCTCAGTGCCAGGGCCAGGTAAGGTGAGAGGAGATGGCCTCGAGTTGCAGAAGGGGAGGGTTAGGCTGGAGAGGATGAAAAATGTCTTTGTTGCAAGAGTGGTCAGGGACTGGCACCCAGGGAGATGGTGGAGTCCCCATCCCTGGAGGTGTTCCAGAGTGTGTGTGGCCATGCGTGGCTGTGGCACCCGGGGCCAGGGCTTGGTGGCTGTGGTGGGGCTGGGCTGAAGGTTGGACTGGGTGATTTTGGAGGCCTTCTCTACCCTCAGTGGTTCTGTGATTCTGTGGTGATGCCTTTCAACTGTCATCAAAGGCTTCCCTGGCCTGGCTGGAGGAGGGTCTGGGGGCTTTCATCCATGAGGCTCTGCTGCTCCTCGTGCTGCTTCCTGTGCCCACGTGCCGCAGCGGGCACAGCAGGAGCACAGCATCCATGGCTGTTATGTCATGGAGATCAAGCCACTTCTGAAGTACCCTGTGAAGATGGAGGTTGCCAGAACAAAAAGCTGCATTGGTGTGGGTCCTCAGGTCATCACTCCCTGCCAGCGGGCACAGCAGGAGCAGCAGGAGCAGTGGGCACAGCAGGAGCAGTGGGCACAGCAGGAGCAGTGGGCACAGCAGGAGCAGTGGGCACAGCAGGAGCAACAGGCTCAGTGGGCACAGCAGGAGCAGCAGGCATAGCGGGTGCAGGGCTCTCTGACCTTGCAGCGTAAGGCCTGGGGGCAAGGCTCCTTCCTGCAGCTTTTAGGGCTGCTCCCAGCGACTCCTTGGCCCCTGCAGCAGCTGGCAGCTGGTGTCATTCTCCTGCGGGGCCCTCCCCAGAGTGAAAGCTCCTGAGGGCTGCCCCTGCACCATAGTGCCTGCAGCATTGCCTGCATTCCTGCCCTCCATCTGTCTTGGGTCCCTGCAGCCTGCCTGCTGCACCAGCTGGCCTCAAACTGTGCTGAGGAGGCTCAGCCTGCAGGTGGGGAAACATTTCCGTGCTGTAGGGCAGGGCAGGGGTGGGAGCAGGCTGCCCAGAAGGGCTGCAGAGGGATTTTTGCTGAGAGGGTCTGAGCCAGGTTAAGGGGGAATGGTTTGGAGCTGAGGCAGAGCAGGAGCTGAGCAAGAAGTCCTGCAGTACAGGGTGAGGAGACCCTGGCACAGGCTGTCCAGGGAGGCTGTGGCTGCCTGCTGCCTGGAGGTGTCCAGGGCAGGCTGGATGAGACCTTGAGTAGCTGAATCTAGCTGAGAGGTGTCTCTGGGCATGGTGGGAGTGTTGGGGCAGCTGAACTCTGAGGTCCCTGCCAGCCTGAGCTGTTCTGTGATTGATTCTATGAAGGGCTCATTGGAATGGCTGAAGAAAAGCAGAGCTTTAGTGGGTGATGGAAATGGGTTTGGTTCTGCTGAAGAGGTGGTGAGGAAGCTCCTGTAAACAAATCAATATTTAACAAGGGTGGAAGGGAAGCTGATGGAAGGCATCAGCTGGGCTTTAGGAAATGCAGGCAGATGCAAACATACTGACAGAATCTGCAGCTAATGAGGTTAAGGCCCTGGCTGCCCCAGGAATGTTTGTGTCTTCAGACCCAACCAAGTGACACCTCTGGAGAACCCCCAGCAGCAGCTGGCAGTGCTGCGCAGCAAAGGCATTGCCACTTCTTGACCCAGGGCTCATCCCTGGAGTGGTTCCAGACCTGTGTGGCCATGGCACCTGGGGACATGGTTTGATGGCTATGGTGGTGCTGGGTTGGTGTTGGCCATTTCCAACCCAAAGACTGCCATGATGTGTGGCCAGCAGGTCAAGGGAGGTGATTCTCCCTCTCTGCTCTGGTGAGACCACACCTGGAGTACTGCATCCAGTTCTGGAGCCCCCATTACAAGAGGGATGTGGAGATGCTGGAGTGTGTCCAGAGAAGGGCCACGAGGATGCTCAGAGGGCTGCAGCAGCTCTGCTGTGAGGACAGACTGAAAGAGTTGGGGCTGTTCAGTCTGGAGAAGAGGAGGCTCCCAGGTGACCTTCTTGTGGCCTTCCAGGATCTGAAGGGGGCTACAAAAAAGCTGGGGAGGGACTTTTTAGGCTGTCAGGGAGTGACAGGACTGGGGGGAATGGAGCAAAGCTGGAGGTGGGGAGATTCAGGATGGATGTGAGGAGGAAGTTGTTGAGCATGTGAGTGGTGTGAGGCTGGAACGGGTTGACCAGGGTGCGGGTTGAGGCCCCATGGCTGGAGGTGTTTAAGGCCAGGCTGGATGAGGCTGTGGCCAGGGTAGGGTAGGATGTCCCTGCCCATGGCAGGGGGGTTGGAACTGTCTAATCCTTATGGTCCCTTCCAAACCTGACTGATTCTATGATTCTATGCTTCTCACTGGGCTGCTTTCTGGTCCCTCACTGCAGATTGGCCTTTGGCTCACCCAGAAGCTCCAAGGGCTTGGTCCCCTGCTGCAGAGGACATCACAGGAGTGTGAGGGGGCAGGCAGGAGGGCAGCACTGGCATTTGGAAGCTGCCAACCTTCAGCTTGGCATTTCTGCACATAGAGCAAACCCCCACAGCATTTATTTCTGGGCTTCTGCCTTGATTCTCAGAGTTTTGATTTTAATCTTAAAATATTTAATCATCTCCTTGGCAAATGAGACTGGAATTGGACAGATGGTTTAAACTTAGCTCTTTTCCCCGGAGAGAAGCTGCTCAATTAACACAACTGCAGCTCTCACACAGCCAATTCATCCTTACCAGCCTGGCCCAATTCATCCTCCCCATGTGCTGGTACACAGCCTGGGACTCTCCCTCCCCTCCCTTCCTTCCCCATCTTCTCATCCTTTCCTCCACCTTTGCTTATTGGGAACCAGCAGATTGCTGCTGGCTGGGGAGAGGTCTGTGGAGCTTCCTAGAATCCTAGAACCATGCAGTGGAGGGGTTGGAAGGAATCAGGTTTAGTCTTCTCCACTGTCGGGGGGACCAACAATGCACAATCCCTACAGAGAGGATTCCCAAGCACCTCAGAGTTGTTCCTCTATCCTTGGCCTCACTCATCCCAGCACAGAATCACTGAATGGTGGGGGCTGGGAGGCACCTCTGGAGATCATCCAGTCCAACCCCTGCCAGAGCAGGGGCACATCCAGGTGGGGCTTGAAGAGTCTCCAGAGAAGGATACTCTGCAGCCTCTCCGGGCAGCCTGCTTCAGGGCTCTGCACCCTCACACCCGAGAAGTTTCTCCTCATGCTGAGGTGGAACCTCCTGGGTTGCAGTTTGTGTCCACTGCCCTTTGTCCTGTCACAGGGCACCACTGACAAGAGGTGCTGGAGATCAGGCTGGAGATGCAGGAGTGACTGCAGTGGTGTTGGACACAATGACTGTGGAACGTCCCTTCCAAGCTGGTGCCACCTGTGAGTCTGTGAACAGTAGGCTTGGGTTCTCCTGAGCAGCTCCTTTGGCTGGTTGGCTGCATGGAGAGGAGGAACCCAGAGCTCCAAACTCCCTGGAGCTGCCTTGGAGCCAAGCAGTGCCTAACCCCAGGGCTGGTTGGTGTCCTGCAGCTGAGTCCTGGCTTTTGCCCTGTTCTGCAGCACTGCTCCATTTCATGTCACTGCAAGGCCACGGCAGCAGAACCTTCTGGAGAGAATTGTGGGGAGTCCCTGGAGAGTGCCAGGGTGCAGAGCAGAAAGCAAACCAGACTGAGGATGCTGCCAGCAAGAACAGCTGCAGTTCAGTGCCAGGGCAGGGCTCTGTTTAGCACCAGGGCAGGGCTGGATGAGACTCAGTGCCACGGTTTAGTTGATTAGGAAGGTTAGGTGATAGGTTGGACTGCATGATCCCAGAGGTCTTTTCCAACCTGGTTAATTCTGTGGTTCTGCTGCTTGCTTTTCCAGGGCAGTAGTGCAGTTTGGAAGGTAATGGGAGGCTGCTCAGCTGGGCAAGGATTCTACTGCTTCATTCATCAGGAACTCTTAATCCTAACCCCCAGGTTTGCCCCAAGTGTTCCCTGCTGGGATTCCCACTAGAGGGATGAGCCAGGGACACTCACCTCCTGTGTCTCCATCCTCCCAGCTGCACAAAGGTTCTGCCAAGAAGCAGGTGCCAGGCTCTGTTCAGTGATGCCCTATGACAGGACAAGGGGCAGAGGACACAAACTGGCACCCAGGAGGTGCCACCTCAACGTGAGGAGAAACTTCTGTGGTGTGAGGGTTCTAGAGGCCCTAGAGCAGGCTGCCCAGAGAGACTGTGGAGTCTCCTTCTCTGGAGACCTTCAAGCCCACCTGGATGTGTTCCTGTGTGGCCTGCCCTGGTACCCCTGCTCTGGCAAGGGGGTTGGACTGGATGACATCCAGACATCAGGCCCAGTCCTGTCCAACATCTTTACTGATGATCTGGAGCAGGGCATTGAGTCCAGCATCAGTGAGTTTGCAGATGACACCAAGCTAGGAGCAGGTGTGGAGCTGTTGGAGGGTAGGAAAGCCCTGCAGAGGGACCTGGCCAGGCTGCATGGGTGGGCAGAGGCCAGTGGGATGAGATTGAACAAGGCCAAGTGCAGGGTTCTACACTTTGGCCACAACAACCCCAAGCAGCACTACAGGCTGGGGACAGAGTGGCTGAGAGCAGGCAGGCAGAGAGGGACCTGGGGGTGCTGGTAGAGAGGAGCTGAAGATGAGGCAGCAGAGTGCCCAAGTGGGCAGCAGAGCCAATGGCATCCTGGGCTGGCTCAGGAGCAGTGTGGGCAGCAGGACAAGGGAGGTTCTTATGCCCCTGTGCTCAGCACTGCTCAGGCCACCCCTTGAGTGCTGTGTCCAGTTCTGGGCTCCTCAATTGAGGTGAGATGTTGAGGTGCTGGAAGGTGTCCAGAGAAGGGCAGCAAGGCTGGGGAGGGGCCTGGAGCACAGCCCTGTGAGGAGAGGCTGAGGGAGCTGGGGGTGTGCAGCCTGCAGAAGAGGAGGCTCAGGGCAGACCTCACTGCTCTCTACAGCTACCTGAAGGGAGGTTGGAGCCAGGTGGGGTTGGGCTCTGCTGCCAGGCACCCAGCAACAGAACAAGGGGACACAGCCTCAAGTTGTGCCAGGACAGGTCTAGGCTGGATGTCAGGAGGAAGTTGTTGTCAGAGAGAGTGATTGGCATTGGAATGGGCTGCCCAGGGAGGTGGTGGAGTCGCTGTCCCTGGAGGTGTTGAAGCAAAGCCTGGCTGGGGCACTTAGTGCCATGGTCTGGTTGCTTGGCTAGGGCTGGGTGCTAGGTTGGGCTGGATGAGCTTGGAGGTCTCTTCCAACCTGCTTGATTCTGTGATTCAGAGGTCCCTTCCAACCCCTACCACTCTGTGTTGCTATTATTGAGGCAGTGCTGGAGCAGGTTCCTCTCTGGAGAGGCCATCCATAGGGACACATGGTGCAGAGGAGCTGTGGCTTTGAACCCCAGCTGCCCTGTGCACAGGCTGGTGGCTTGGGGGGCACTGGCACCATGCTCTGCTGCCTGGGCTGGCTGCAGAAGCAGGAGGTGAATATTAATCTTAGTATGAGTGTTAATATTAATGCAGCATCTCTTTCCCTGCTGCTCAGGGAAGTGAATCTGCAATGGGCAGGGGTCAAGGAGGGCTGCTCCTGCCACTGCAGAGGGTGTAGGAGCTGCAGACAGGGCAGCTCCCTTCTGAGCTCAGTGCCTCCATTTCTGACTTGGCCTTTTTATCACTCTGGGGGCACCAGCACAGGAAGGACCTGGAGCTGCTGCAGTGGGTCCAGAAGAGGCCACAAAGACGATCAGAGGGTTGAAAAACCTCTGCTATGCAGATGGGCTGGGAGAGTTGGGGTGTTCAGCCTGGAGAGGAGAAGGCTGCAGGGAGACCTCAGAGCTGCATTTCAGTACCTGCAGGGGACCTCCAGGCAGGCTGGGGAGGGACTGCTCAGAAGGGGCTGTGGGGGTAGCACAGGGGCAATGGTTTGGAATGGGAGCAGGGCAGAGTGAGATTGGACATCAGGAGAAGTTCCTCACAGCACGGGTGGGGAGAACCTGGCACAGGCTGCCCAGGGAGGCGGTTGAGGCCCCATCCCTGAAGACATTCAAGATCAGCCTGGATGTGTTCCTCTGCAGCCTGCTCCAGCTGGAGGTGTCCCTGCTGCCTGCAGGGATTTGGGCAAGATGCCCTGGGAAGGTCCCTTCCAGCCTCAAGTGCTGCCTCTCTCTGCCTTGGGGAGTCACTGGGGGTCTCCGCTCCTGCTCTCCAACATCCACATCTCTCTCTCTCTCTGGGTTTGCAGGGACAGGCCAGCTCTGGACAGCAGCTCAGGCCAGCTCTGGACAGCTCAGCAGCTCTGGATGACAGCTCTGCAGCTCAAGCCAGCTCTGGACAATAGCTCTGCAGCTCCACACAGCTCCTGGGCTGCTCTGCAGCTCCATGTTCACCCACAGATGATCTCTGTCCATCTCTAACAAACCTGGCTGGAGGATCCCAACCTGATCAATCTTCTCCCCAGAGGTAAGAGCTCTAACGATGCTGGCTGAAGACTCCTCCACACATTTGTGTTCCCACTTTGCAGCTTATCCACTCATTTTCCTGCTCCCCCTTTGGAAGTGGGGAATTCCTTTCCTGCTGGACAGGTGCTGGGGCTGACAGTGCACAGGTGGCTGGAGGCACAGCACAGCTGTCTCCTGCCTTGGGATATCTCTGCCCATAGGTCTGCAGACACTGCCTGCAGATCATAGAATCAAGCAGGTTGGAAGAGACCTCCAAGCTCATCCAGCCCAACCTAGCACCCAGCCCTAGCCAAGCAACCAGACCATGGCACTAAGTGCCCCAGCCAGGCTTTGCTTCAACACCTCCAGGGACAGCGACTCCACCACCTCCCTGGGCAGCCCATTCCAATGCCAATCACTCTCTCTGCCAACAACTTCCTCCTGACATCCAGCCTAGACCTGTCCTGGCACAACTTGAGGCTGTGTCCCCTTGTTCTGTTGCTGGGTGCCTGGCAGCAGAGCCCAACCCCACCTGGCTCCAACCTCCCTTCAGGTAGCTGTAGAGAGCAATGAGGTCTGCCCTGAGCCTCCTCTTCTGCAGGCTGCACACCCCCAGCTCCTTCAGCCTCTCCTCACAGGGCTGTGCTCCAGGCCCCTCCCCAGCCTTGCTGCCCTGCTCTGGACACCTTCCAGCACCTCAGCATCTCTCTGCAATTGTGACCCCCTGCCTGTGGAGGGCTGGAACTGAGCCACCCAGAGCATTTCTCTTGTTCCAAGGCAAAGCAGAGATGGGTCCAGGCTGTGGGGCTGCAGCTGACCTGATAATGCTGCGGGCACCCAGAGAGGAGTCTGTGCAGCTGTTGGCAGCTGTGTGCTGGGAGCCCTCAGGCAAGGCAGATTAAGCACAGCTCTTTACCGAACCCTGCAGCTTGTCCCTAGAAGCCATTTAAATCAGTGGCACTAAAAGCTGCTTAGCCCAGATGAGGACAGGTTCCAGGACAGCTCCTGGCACCCTCCTGCAGCTGGCTCTGATGTTGTTTCCCCCTTCATTTCCATTTGTGCTCCGTGGACAGCACCAGACGGTTCCTCTGTAGGCACCTCGGGGAAATGGGCTTGTGACTTCCATGACTGTGGGCATGGAGCAGGATCTCCATTCCTTGGAAGAGTCTCATCTCCCAGAGCACCTGAGGAGACCCTCTGGTGGAGGGGAGGACATGGAACCACTGGAGAGGGTCCAGAGGAGGACACAAGGATGATCAGAGGGCTATGGGGACAGGCTGGGGGAGTTGGGGCTGTTCCTGCTCCTGCCCAGCTTCTCCTCCACCAGCACCCCCAAGCCCTTCTCTGCAGGTGGGTGTCAGCTGAGGGTCTTATTTTAGGTGTGAAGCATCTGAACCAGCACAGGAGCCATGCAAACCTCTTGTTTTCCTGGGCTGGAGCAGGAAGGCAGCAGAAGCCAGAGAGCAGCAAGCAACCCCATCTCCTATCAGGAGGGGCTGGTGCCATCCCTGTAGCTCCTGCTCTTTGCTCCCTTTGCTTTCAGTGCTTCTCAGCAAGGAAGGTTTCAGAGCTGCTGGGGGCTATTGCTGTGTTAGGAGCTCTGCTCAGGCAGGGGCTGCTCTGCTCCTCTCTGCTTGCATACAGAGCAGCTCTTCCAGGGCCAGGTTGGATGAGGCCTTGAGCCTCTTGGGCTGGTGGAAGGTTGAAGAGCATCCTTGGAACTAACCCTTCTGACCCAACTCATCCTAGGTGTTCCTGCCCGTGGCATGGGGCTGGAACTGGATGGTGTGGAAGGTCCCTTTGAGCCCACCCCAGTCTGTGATGGTCTTTTCAACCCCCAACAGCTTGTAGTTTCCTGGCAGAGTCCCTCCCCATGCTCTCTGGTTGTGCTCCTTGGACATCTCCAGAAGCCCAGGCTGTCATTCCAGGCACCTCTGCAGGTGTCTTAAAGCTTCAAGAAAGCTTCCTCTTCTGTGCAGCTCCTGTCTGGCTGCCCTGCTGCCATGAGCAGAGTGATGGCTGGCACCAGTCCATGCCAGGACAGGTTTGGTGACCATGGCTGGGTTGATGGTTGGGTGATCTCAAAGGGCTTTTCCAACCCAAACAATGGGGCCTTTATTCATGGAATGGCCCAGGTTGGAAGGGACTTCCAAAGGTCATCTAGTCCAACACCCCCAACCCTGCAGCCAGCAGGGACATCCTCACCTCGACCAGAGTGCCCAGAGCCATTCTTTGGTAACCCTTGAAAAGCAATTTAGAAGCCTGAGGGAGGAAGTCCACCTTGAGAATGGTGCCAAGGAAAGCAAGTTCCCACCTTGGCTCATTGGGAGCCATCTGATTGCTCTGGTCCCAGCTCCTGCAAACCTGCTCAGGTGCTCTGGTGAGAGCTGCCCACACCTGGGAACAAGGGAGGAGATGTTTGTGCTGAGGAGATGTGGATGGAGCTGTGAAGGCTTTGCCCTCGGGCACCTGGCGGGAGGCAGGGCTGTGCAGGAGGTGCCCAGGAGCACAGCTTGGCTCCTGCTCGGGGTGGCTCTGTGGAGAAGGTGCCTCAGGGCCCCTACTAACAGCCGAGAGCTCCTGGCTCTGCTGGGCTGTGCTGCCTGGTCCTCAGGCACTGATGGTGCCGGTTGCTGTGTCAGGCTTTCTTCCCTCCCCCTGCAGCTGGGACTGAAGCAGAGCAGAGCAGCAGGGCTCGGGGCTGGCTGTGCCAGGCAGGGCTCTGCGTGTTTTAATGGACCCTTCTCATGCAAATTGGATGAAGGTGGAGGAAGAGCCCCGAGAAGTGCAGCCAGGCGTGGCAAACCCGCAGAGCCCTGGAAGAGCCACGTCTGCCCCCGGAGGACAGCGAGAGCTGGAGGGGAGGAGGAATTACAGCATACAGCACTGCTGCTGGACCAGAGTGGCACAGAGCAGACCTTCGGGGCAGATCCTGAGGCTTTGAAGCTCTCTCTTTGTGTTCATGTATCAGACAGTCACAGATGGCACTGGGCTGGAAGGGACCTTCCAAGGGTATCTTGCACAGCTCCCCATGCAGGGACATAACCAACTAGAGCAGGGTCCCAGCAAGTCTGACCTGGACTATCTCCAGGGATGTGACCCCCACCACATCCCTGGGCAGCTTGCTCCAGCTGGTGGTGCAGATCTTCCTCCTGATGTCCAACCTAAATCTGCCCTGCTGAGGTGTCCTTGTGTGCTGCTGCTCTGGACGTTGAACTGGGCTCTGGATCTCTCTCTTTGCTGACCCTGATTTCACAGCTGCATTTATTGCAGCCCAGAGGTGCCAGCTCCCTGGGCATGAAAAGAGACAGCCCAAAGCCAGGCAAGACCACCCCAATGAGGCTTTCTGTCCAGCTTTTGGGTGCCACAGGATGCACTTCTCTCCATCCCTCACCTCAGAGGCTGAGAGGCTCCAGGTGACCCTGGGCTGTTGTCCTCCCACCTGCAGCAGGCTGTGGAGGGGAGTGCCTTTGTGTCAGCAGCAGGTAAGCTCTGGGCTTGCTGTGGAGGCTTCGTTCCAGCCTAGGGACCTGTTCCCGGTGGCTGCCAGAGCAGGCTCTGTGCTGGACAGGGCTGGGACCCCATGCAGCTGGTGAGTGAGCTGCTGGCTCCAAGGGCACAGTGGCTCCTGTTCTGCTCCACCACCTGGGGAGGCAACTCCCTACAAACCCAGGGGGTTAATTTTAATTACTGGCAACTGCAGCTTGGGTTGCTATGGAAACACAAAGAGCTGCCACAAGTTGGGTCTGCAACTCACTGTCTGGAAATGCCACCCAGAGGCTGGTTCCCCTCTCCCATCCAGCAGCAGCCATCAGGTGTGGCTTCAGACAGGGCACAGCCAGCCTGGCCAGAGAAGAGCCTCCACCTCCTCTCCTATCCCTGCCATTTCTATGCAACTCTAAAACAGACCCAGCAAGTTCCTGGGGTGCTCATGAGCTGCAATCTGGTAGCCAGGCAGCTGATGAAGGAAACAAGAACAAAAAAATCATGGATGCTAGAGTCAAGGAGCAGCTGTGAGGCACAGAGACCCCACAAAAGTGTTCCTCTGCTATGTTTTGCTTCCTGCCTCATTAGAAATGCAGCTGAGAAAGCCTCCTCCCACTGCAGGCCAGAAGGTTGAGCTGCTGGACAAGGGAGCTGGTCTATGTCCTGGTGTGGGTCAGCAATACTGTTGCCAGCAGGACCCGGGCAGTGGTGGTGCCCCTGTGCTGGGCACTGCCAAGGCTGCACCTCGAATGTTGGGGGGTCAGTTTTGGGATCCTTGTTCCAGGAAGGGCACTGAGGAGCTGGAAGCTGGGGAGTGGAGGGTTAGGAGAATGCAGGAAGATGAGTTCATATTCAGCTGTATCCAGAACTTTCCCCCAGGCTGTCAGACAAAGCAGAGTTCTGATGGATGCCGGCAGTGGGTCTGACACATCCCTGCTGCAACTGGAGCTCTGGTGCAGAGCACAGACTTTGGTAGCTGCGGTGGGAAGCCTGCAGAGGCTGACAGCTCCTTGCTGAGCTGATGAGTGACTCAAAGAGAGCTCAGCTCCCCTTCTTCCTCTTGGCACCCACAGGGAATCTGGTGCAGACATGTCCTTTGTGGTCAGGAGACCCGCAGCTTTCCTTGCCTGGCTGTTAAGAGGTGCCAGGAAGGGGGCTGTGGGCACTTCTCCCTGCTGAGCCCAGCCTGGCTTCTGAGGAGCCCACCCAGGACGCCTTCCACTAACCCAGGCTGCTCAAGGCCCTGCCCTACCTGGCCCTGCCCATCTCTAGGGAGGTGTTCCAGGGATGCTCGGCACGGGATGGGACACCAGTGACAGCTTCTCAGCTCACCAGGGACTGGAAGTGAAGGCAGCAGGAAGGGTCCCTTCCATGCGAGGCTGAGTGAGAGACTGTTCATCTGCTCTGTGCCCCAGCAGGGCACCAACCTGGCATCTAACAACAGAGGGGGGACAAATCCCCAGCAGCTGCCCAGTCTGAGCATGAACTAAAGGGACCCACAGCTTCTGAAAGGGTGGAGCTTGTGCTGCAGCAGGAGTGGGGACAGTCCTGGCAGTACAGCAGCAGGGGCAGGCAGTGCTTGGGGACAGGAGCAGGGCAGGAGTGGTGCTGAGCTGTCACATCACTGCATGAGGCTGCACCAGGCATGGGACCAGAGAAGCACAGAACTAGCTGGCCTGGAAAAGGCCTCCAAGATCATCCAGTCCAACACCAACCCAGCACCACCGTGGCCCCAGGCGCCACGGCCACATGGCTCTGGAACACCTCCAGGGATGGGGACCCCACCACCTCCCTGATTCTGAGCACAGCCCCTGGAAAGAAACATCCTCCAGCAAGGCACAAAAGGTAGGGCTGAGCCCCTGCTCCCATCTATGCTCTCCTTGCAGCTCGGAACACACCAGAGGAGAGGGCAGACAGCAGACTCTGAAGGGACAGGCAGCTCCCTGAAGCCCCCAGAGCTGCTCTGTGCTCAGGTGTGGGTGTGCACGCCCATGGGAACAGGTGGAGGTCTGGGTGACCTCAGACCTGCTGCTGCCCTCACCAGCAGCTGTTCTGGTGGTGGTGGGGCAGGATGCCAGAGCAGCAGTGGGCTGCAGGCCATCAGCAGTGCTGAGTCACCCTCACAGGTGCCCTGCATTGGGGGGTGTCCCAGCCCAGCAGGGTCACACTTGGTGTAAGGAGGGAAGGCTGAGGAGAGGGGGATCCTCCTGCCTGGGCTGCTCCTCTGCCTTCTCCTGCTCTTCTGGAAGGACCCTGGCAGTAGTGGCTGCTGCCCTTGCTGAGGTACCCTTTGTGTTTCCCAGGCTGATGTTGGCACCAGTTTGGTCGTTCCATGAAGTTCCTTTTCCTTTCACCCTGTGGCTCCTCTCTCCTTTCCCTCATTCCCCTCTCTGCTGGGGAGAAGAGCAACTGCTGGCATGGGTGGGTGTCCTGAGTGGGCAAAGGTGGTTTGCAAGGGCATGAAGTGAAGAGCCTGGGTCATGGCCACAGCTTTTATGCTGGGTCCCAGGGTGATGGGCAGGCTTCAGTGCCTGGGTTCTGAGCAAGCTCTGCTCATTTTCTTAACCACCTTTGTGTGACCAAGGGCATAAGAGGTGAGGTGCAGGACCAGTGCAGGGGCGGTGAGACCACTCCTGGAACACTGAGTTCAGATTTGGGCCTTCCAAGAAGGACAGCGAGAGGCTGGAACAGGTCCAGAGAAGGGCAATGTAGCTTGGGACCAACTCCCACCTGGCTCCAGCCTCCTCTCAGGGAGGTTAGAGAATGAGAAGGTCTGCCCCGAGTCTGCTTTTCTCCAGAAGGAGAGCAACACCTCCACAGCTCCTGCTCTGCAGGCAAACCCAGCCCCAGGACTGTCTGAAGGATTGTTTGGCTGCCCTGGGGCACAGGGGAAGAGCATTTGCTGTGATGCTGCTTGAAATGTCACTGCTGGCTGCTGAAATGCCACTGGCAGCAGGGCTGGGACACCAGACGTCGGCTCCTGGTTAAACGCTGGCAGGCGGAATTGAGTCCTGCCCTGCTGCAGCAGAAGCTGCCTCAGACAGGCTCCAGCCTCCCACCAGCCCTGTGTGATCCACCACATCCCCCTCCTGCTGCCCTCCTGGGAGCTGGGCTCAGCACACGAGGGGGTGAAGCACGGAGCCAGCTCCCATCACTGGTGGGGAGAGGTTGGGTTGGCTGTGGAGAAAGGGTGCAGGAAAGCGCAGCTGTGCTGGGCACTGGGGAGGGCACAGCTGGAGTGCTGCCTTTGGGCTTGGAGCCTCACTGCCAGGAGGACACTGAGGGGCTGGAGCAGGGCTAGAGAAGGGCACAAAGGTGGGGCAGGGTCTGGAGAGCAGGGCTGGGGAGGAGCAGCTGAGGGAGCTGGGGAGGGGGGGGGTGTTGGCATGGAGCAGAGGAGGCTGAGGGCAGAGCTCATTGCTCTCTGCAGCTGCCTGAGAGGAGGCTGCAGTGAGGGGGGGTTGAGCTCTGCCCCCTAGGCTCAGGTGATAGCAGGAGAGGAAGTGGTCTGGAATGGTGCCAGGGGAGGGTTAGGTTGGAGAGGAGGAAAGATTTCTGTGCTGCAGGAGTGGTGAGGGGCTGGCAGAGGCTGCCCAGGGAGGTGGTGGAGTGCCCATGTCTGGAGGTGTTCCAGAGCCATGTGGCCATGGCACTTGGGGCCATGGTGATGCTGAGTTGTTGTTGGACTCTGATCTTTTCCCAGCTGAAACAGTTCCATGATTCTGTGCCCTGCAGTTAGCTCCAAGGGTGCCTGCTCCCCATGCAGGCTGTGAGCAGACGGGAGCAGGGCAGTGCCCTTCCAGGGCTCTCTGTGAGCAGCAGAACAGCTTCTGCTGGCCTTTTGTCCCTGCCCTTTGCTAGTCTGTGTGTTCCTGGGACGGAAAATGCTTCACTTCCAGCTGAGCATTGATGTGGCTGGTTCAGAGCTGAGGAAGATGAAGGTGGCTTACCAGGACAGGCTCTCTGGCTGAGGGTGGGGCTCTGCTGCAGCCACGGCAGTGGAATCCATGTCTCTGTGTAGTATATTTGTGCCTGTTGGTGTGGATATAGTGCTGGGAGCTGATGCTAAAATTATGTCTTTGGAAGCCAGAAAATGGCCCTCTCTGTCTCCTCTGGTCCTGGAGCAGCAGCAGCAGACATCCCATCCTCTGAAAAATTCATGTTTGTTCTGGGAATCTCTTGGCCTGCAGGCAGCACACTTAGCAGTGTGCTTTTAGAGCAGGAGCAGGGGGATCTGCTGAGCCTCCGCCAGCCTGCAGTGCCTCCTCTCCTCAGATGGTCCTCTCCTCCCTACTCTGCCTCCCCAGGCCTGGGCATCCTGCTCCAGCCAGGCCAGCTCTGGCTCAGTGGGCTGGCTGGAGTTGGAGCTGCGATGCTTGGTGCAACCTAACTGGGGTAGTTTGCCAGGAGCTGCATCTGGCTGCAGCCTGCTGTCGTGGGCAGGGACACCTCCACCTCCCCTAGGCTGCTCAAGGCCTCATCCAGCCTGGCCTTGAACACCCCCAGGGAGGAGGCAGCCACAGCCTTCCTGGGCAGCCTGTTCCAGTCTCACCACCCTGGTACTGAGGAACTTCTTCCTCAGCTCCAGCCTAACCCAGCACACACTGGCTCAGGGCTGCCAGTGACCATCGCTGGCTCCTGGGGAGTTTGTCACCAACTGACACCCCCAAGGCCTTCTCCTCAGCACTGCTCTCTGCCCATTCTCCATCCAGCCTGGATTCATGCTTGGGGTTGCCCTGGCCCAGGTGCAGGACCTTGCATTTGGCCTTGTTGGACTTCATGAGGTTGGCCTGAGCTCAGCTCTGCAGCAGTCCAGGTCTCTCTGGGTGGATCCTTCCTTGCAGCGGGGAGTGCAGCCTCTGCCTGCTGTGCACACCTTGCATCCTGACCCTGTCCTCTTCCTGGCAGTGCCTGGTCCTGCTCAGGACCCTGGCAGCTCTGAACATCAGCTGTCACCTGCTGTTGCCTTGGAATTGCTGGGCTGGTTGAGGGGTATTGGCTAGGGGATGCCGCAGCTCAAGCCCTGTGCTCATTTGAGACCCCATCAGGTCAGCTCCTGGGCAGTGCTAGGGCAGAGTGGGCAGAGGAGCCTGCCCACCAGAGGTCCCATCTGCTGCAGGGAGGTGCTGTTTCATGCCCAGCTGTTAGAGGGTGCCTGCTGGCTTGCCGTGGTGTCCCTGCTCCCACGGGAGCAGCACTCCTGCTCTGTGCTTTCCCTCAGCTCTCAGGTCAATTCTCTTCCAACGTTTCATTCTGTGGCAAGCTTTACCACGCTTGCTTCTCACATCATCCCCTGCTCCAGGCACCCCTTGCACCTCTCCACCAGGGTCAGATGCACCATCTGGGAAGTCATCTGTAGGTGGTTGTGGAACCCACACGTCCAAAGCCATCAGCAGCTCCAAGATGCTCCTTGCTGCATCAGTGCCAGGCCGGCTCCTTACTGCTGCACTGCTAAAAGGAAGCCTCAGATTGCTTCCTTTTGTCTAATTATTTATGGCCCCATTTCTGTCAAGTTTTACACCAATTATTTCTTCTGCTGTGAAGTGATTCAGCTCTTGCAGACCTTTGGGGTGGCTGCCATCTGTGCCTCCCTGGGGAAGCTCTTGTTTTGTGATTCTGCTCACACACCATGAACAGGAGATGTGTGATGCAGGGAGGCACTGCTGGGGCAGAACTGGCAAGGCAGGGGCAGTCTCGAGGTGCTGAGAGAGGAGGTTCTGAGAAGCAGCTCAAGGGCCTGCAGGTCTGGCAGCAGCCGCAGAGACTGCTCCACTTTGGCGGGCAAGGGGGGAAGGGTCTTCAGAAGCGGGGTGAGGAGGGGGCAGGGTCTCTTTGCTGGCACTATCAGTGCTCTGCAGTGCTGGGGCCAGGGGTTTGTGACACAGGGAGGATTGGTGAGTGGGGCTCCAACCCAGAGCATGAGAGTGGTGCTGAGTGGTGAACAGGACTCCGGAGGTCTTCAGAGCGCAGGGAGAGCATCTACCCTGAACAGGTGAAGAGCAAGAGGCAGCAGGGCTGTGCTGGGGGCATGGGGAGAACCCAGCTCAGGGAAGGCTGCATCCAGTTCTGGAGCCTCCATTACAAGAGGGATGTGGAGATGCTGCAGTGTGTCCAGAGAAGGGCCACAAAGATGCTCAGAGGGCTGCAGCAGCTCTGCTGTGAGGACAAACTGAAAGAGTTGGGGCTGTTCAGTCTGGAGAAGAGGAGGCTCCCAGGTGACCACCTTGTGGCCTTCCAGGATCTGGAGGGGGCCTACAAAAAAAGCTGAGGAGAGACTTTTCAGGCTGTCAGGGAGTGACAGGACTGGGGGGAATAGAGCAAAGCTGGAGGTGGGAGAGATTCAGCCTGGATGTCAAGAGGAAGTTGTTGAGCATGAGAGTGGTGAGAGGCTGGAATGGGTTGCCCAGGGAGGTGGTTGAGGCCCCATGGCTGGAGGTGTTTAAGGCCAGGCTGGCTGAGGCTGTGGGCAGCCTGCTCTAGGGTAGGGTGTCCCTGCCCATGGCAGGGGGGTTGGAACTGTCTAATCCTTGTGGTCCCTTCCAACTCTGATTCTATGATTCTAAGGGGCAGGTAGCTGCCCCTGGCTTGGCTGATGGGTAGCAGGGCTGGGCTGCAGAGCCAGCATGAGCAGCATCATGTGGTGGGCTGGCAGCTGCTGTAGGGCACTGGGGCAGAACCTGCTTGGCCCATCCTGTGTGTACATCCACGGCACTGCAGCAGGGTCTGTGTGCTTTGGGAATAGCAGGGGCTGCTGCCCAACCAGGCAAGCTTGCAGGGCAGCAGAGCAGGCTGCCTCCTAAAGGCAGGGGCTGATGTCCCAGGAGAGGGCTGTTCCTGGCTGCCAGGCACCAGCCCGTGAAGCTTGGGAGGGTTAAGTGGGCTGATTGGATTTGTCACGTGCAGGGCTTTATCCAGCAGGCACATTTAATTTCCCAGCTCTTGGTGCCTGTAACCCAATTCCTGCATCTGGCAGGGGTGTGGGAGCAGGGAAGGGAGGAAGCACCAGGCTCAGAGAGCCACTCTCAGCTTCAGCTCCTGAGCTGAAGCAGCAGCAGTGCTGTGCTGAACCATGGCAGGCAGTGCCAACAGCAGCACCACTGCCCGGGTGCTCCTTGTGCCTGCCCTGTTTCCTCTTCTGCCGTTTTCGTGGACTCATGCAGTAGGTGGGGTTGAAAGGGGCCTTAAAGATCCTTCAGTTCCAACCCCCTGCCGTGGGCAGGGACACTTCCCACCACCCAGGTTGCTCAAGGCAGGGCCCAAGCCTAATGTTGCTGCTTGTCCCAATGCAGGTGCCAGGGAATGTTTGGCATGAGTGTTTTGAGGGTGTCTGATGACTCCTTGCATCACATCTTCAGGGGCTTTGGAAGCCTCCAGTCCCAGAGCCATGTTACTTGTTCTGAGTTTATTCCTTTTTATTCTTTCTAGCTCTTGGGGTTGCAGAAAACCTTTTGAAAGCAGAGTCTGAGCTGGATGCTGAGTTTCAGAGCCTCTCCTCAGCTTGAAGCCAACTTCGCAGGCTCCCTGGAGCAGGAGAACAATGAGGTTTGTCTCTGAAGCTCCACACACCTCTCATTGTCAGTGCTTCCCGAAGGGTGAACTGAAGTGCAAGGCCAGGATGGGATCTCTTAGAATCATAGAATCAAGCAGGTTGGAAGAGACCTCCAAGCTCACCCAGTCCAACCTAGCACCCAGCCCTGTCCAGTCAACTAGACCATGGCACTAAGTGCCCCATCCAGGCAGGATGGCAGGGCAGGGCAGGCAGACATGCAGCAGGCACTTCTTTTTTCCTATGTTTCTTTCCTTGCATCTTTTTAATTTATTAACTCTTAATAATTCATTGGCTCTGCAAAGTGGCAGCAGTAGGCAGAAGAAATAGAATCAATTTTTAATAAATATGGGCAATAAATAAAACATTTAATAAATGATGCATGGCCAAAGATTACTGAAAGATTAAATAATGATCTTGTCTACACGCTCAGGCTGTTATTTATTCATGGCTGGTGGCAGTGCCGCTTGCACGCACGCAGGGAGAGTGCAGGTTCAACTGCAAAGGGAGCAAGGAAAGAGGGGAGCTGCAGGGCTTTGTACCCCAGCACTTGGAGATGAAACTCTTCACACTGGGGGTGTGTGTGAGAAAATATTTCCCTTCCCTCATCCTGCTCCTGGAAACTCAGTGGTACCCAAAGCCCAGCTTTTCCTTCTCACCTGCTGCCAGGCTGAGGGTCCTGTGACTCCCAAAATATGAAATCATGGAATGGTTTGGGTTGGAAAAGGCCTCTGAGATCAGCCAGTCCAACACCAACCCAGCACCACCATGGCCACCAAACCATGGCCCTAAGTGCCAAGGCCACACAGATCTGAAACACCTCCAGGCATGGGGACTGTACCACTCCCCTGGGCAGCCCCTGCCAGTCCCTCACCACTCCTGCACCAAAGACATTTTTCCTCCTCTCCAACCTAACCCTCCTCTGGCACTATCCCAGGCCATTTCCTCTCCTGCTATCACCTGAGCCTAGGGAGCAGAGCCCAACCCCCCCTCACTGCAGCCTCCTCTCAGGGAGCTGCAGAGAGCAATGAGCTCTGCCCTCAGCCTCCTCGGCTCCACACCAACCCCCTCCCCCCCGCCCCAGCTCCCTCAGCTGCTCCTCCCCAGCCCTGCTCTCCAGACCCTGCCCCACCTTTGTGCACTTCCCATGTAAAAAGGCTTAAGGAAATCTCGTGAAGAAGCCACTGGTGGTCACTTGGTGCCTGGGCTGTGGTTTTCAGCCCTCTGCTCACATTGCCCTCTGCTCAGGCGTGAGGCACCTGTGCCAAGCCCCTCATCTGGCATGCCTGGTCCTTAGGAGCTAAATGCTGGGGTGAGGCAATAGGCTAGTGAGAGGTGATCAGCAGATTTGCAGCTAAACCTCTTTAAACTAAACCTGTTTTAACTAAGCCAAACCTATTTTTTACCTAAGTTAAATCTTTTTTTACCTAAACCTTTTTGTGACTGAGCTTGGCCTTTGAACAGAGAGGCTGTGAGGGCAGGGCAGGGCAGGGAAGACTCCTCCAGAGCTGCTTTCTGCTTTGTAAAAGACAAGAGTTGGGTTTGTGCAGCTGGAGTGGCCCTTTGGAAGCAGATCTATGGATTTGTGAGTGACTGCTACACAGCCTGGGCAAAATGAATGCTTCTGGGCTGCTTTAACACTCGTGGGCTGAGCTTTTCAACAGAGACCAAAGGAGTGGGAGTGAGAATCCCTTGGGATGTCTGAACTAATTTTTTTAGGAGTAATTGGGTGTCAAATCAAATTGGGTTTGGATTCTAGTTGCTTCTCTGCATGCCTCTGTGCCTGCCTGCAGTGCTTGGTGGAGCTGCTTCACTGCATCCCTTTGTGCCTGCCTGTAGTGCTCGGTGGAGCTGCTTCACTGCGTCCCTTTGTGCCTCCCTGCAGTGCTCAGTGGAGCTGCTTTGCTGCACCCCTTTGTGCCTCCCTGAAGTGCTCAGTGGAGCTGCTTTGGAGCTGCTTTGCTGCACCCCTTTGTGCCTGCCTGCAGTGCTTGGTGGAGCTGCTTCACTGCATCCCTTTGTGCCTCCCTGCAGTGCTCGGTGGAGCTGCTTTGCTTCACCCCTTTGTGTCTCCCTGCAGAGCTTGGTGGAGCTGTTTTGCTGCATCCCTTTGTGCCTCCCTGAAGTGCTCAGTGGAGCTGCTTTGGAGCTGCTTTGCTGCACCCCTTTGTGTCTCCCTGCAGTGCTTGGTGCAGCTGCTTTGGAACTGCTTCACTACATCTCTTCGTGCCTGCCTGCAGTGCTCAGTGGAGCTGCTTTGTTGCATCCCTTTGTGCCTTCCTGCAGTGCTCAGTGGCAGAACAGTTTGGAGCAGCAGACTGAGACCTGCTTTGGGTCTCCCTGAAGTGGCCACATCTGCCTGCAGCCTGGCACCTCTTGCTTCCACTCAGAGCTAGACTGGTAATGAACATAGCTGCTAATTATATCTGCTAATCAGAGTGTAACCTACAGCTTTCTAGCTGTTTCCTGGTGTGTTGTTGCTCAGAGCAGTGCCTTGCAGCAGAAGCCTTCCAGAATGGTTCAGGTATGCAGCCCTCAGTGAGCTGCCTTTGAGAGCTCTGCAGAAAAGAAGAGTTAAGCAGTGCCAGGGGCAGCTGGTGGCCACACCTGACCAGCCTGTACCTAGGCAGCACCAAGCCAGGCAGTCCTCTTGGGTGGTGCTGGAGTGAAGGTGAGAGTCCTGGGGCTGATGAGGCTGGAGAAGAGGAGGCTGAGAGGGGATCTGATCAATGTCTGCAAGTATCTGAGGGGCAGGGGCAAGAGGAAGGGGCCAGGCTCTGTTCATAGGTGTCCTGTGACAAGACAAGGAGCAGTGGGCACAAACTGGAACCAAGGAGGTGCCACCTCAACAGGAGGAGAAATTCTTCAGTGTGAGTGTGCTGGAGCCCTGGAGCAGGCTGCGCAGAGAGGCTGTGGAGTCTCCTGCTTTGGAGGCTTTCTCTGTGTGTCAGCATTTGATGCTTTAGAACCCACTAGGAAACTGTGGGCTGAACTCTTGCCCTCACTCAAGGAAGGAGCTCTCTGACTCCAGCAGAAGGATTTGCTGATGCCTTTCAGACTCCCAGAGAGAGGGAGGCTGTGTGCAGCTTTCTTGCCAGCCTTCAGCTACCGGAACCATTGCAAACCCGAGGGGAGCTTCATGTTCTAGATGGAGAGAAGCTGAATTGTGCTGCTGCCACTGCAAGAGGAGAGCGAATGTCCTTCAGGACCAAGGGCAGCAACATCTTAGTGAGCAGAGGATTGATTCTGAGCTATGAGAACTTGGCAGGATGGTTCAGGTCCTGAAGAACATCCTGCGTTAGGAGTGAAGGGAATGGGCCTGGGTTATAGCCCCAGTGAGCATCTGTCTGTAGGGAGCTGCAGTGCACAAACTGCATGGCAGGGTTGGATTATTCATGCCCTGAGCTCAGGATAACATGGAGGGGTTGACCCTCACCTGAGAATTGTTGTCCATGACTGTTGTGAGTTCTCCTGGCTTCACCCAGGGCAGGAGGCAGCTCAGCAGCTCACCACAAACGCTGCTTTAAAAGTTTGCCCTCATGGAAGCTACCAAATGGTCCCAGGAGTGATGTGGAAGGTTTTCAAAGGTGGCTGCTGGCTGGGACATGTGGGCACTGCAAGCTTCTCAAGGGCAAAGTGCTTGGAGTGGCTTCCAAAAGCAGGTGGTTGGCAGGTGCTGTGGCCTGGCTTGCAGTGCCAGGCTGCTCACTCTCCAATTGTCTGAAGGCACTTTCTGGTCTGAACTGTCCCACTGCAGCTTGGTTTCCTCTCAGGAGCTCAGCCTGGCATATGTTGTAGATTCCCTCTTGTGATCAGCAGCTTGATGAGGGGTGAGAAGCCAGCAGGCAGATGAAGAGAAGGGAAATGAAGATGGGTGGGACTTGTAGGTGGGTTGGTGGCACTTCTGCACGGGTTGGTGGCACTTCTAGGAAGGTTGTTGGGGTGGCACTAGGTGCCTGGGCTGTGGTCACCTGTGCATGAGTTTTTTTCACTAGAAAGGCAGGTCTGGAGGTAAAAAAAGACAATGAGATAGAAGTGACAGAAAGAAAAGAGAAGCAGGGAGCAGGGTTGCCTTCCACAGCAAGTTCTGCACCCATGCCAGCCATGTGCTCAGCTCTGGCTCTCCTCACATGGCCACAGAGCTGGCTCCAGGCACAGCCCTCCACAAAGAGCCAGCCAGGAGTGTGTGGTGCTGCTGCTGGTGAGTGTCCAGCCCTTAGGACCAGCATAAAGCTGGGCTGGCATGGACCTGCCCTAGCTGGGCACACACAGACACTCGCCTCCGAGGAAGGAGGTTCTCCTGCTGCAGGCTCACAGCCTCCTGCTTTGGCAAGCCTGGTGGCAATCTGCCTGTCTGCTGCACAGCCAGCTGGAGTCTGACTCACCACCAGCACCAGGCTGGGGAGACACCCAGTGAAAGCATCACAGCCCCAAGGGGCCTCCACCCCTCCCACAGAGCTTTTGCTTCTCATAGAGCTGGGAAGTCAAACCAGAACCAAACTGACAAACATTGGTTTGGTTCTGCCATCACCTGGCCACAACTTTGTGCATCAAAAAAGGCAAAGGACTCCTGTCCTTGGCTGTCAAGAGTGATGAACCCAAGAGGGGAGAGAAGGGGAGACTTCAGAGCAGCCTTCCAGTGCCTGCAGGGGCTCCATGAGAGCTCAGGAGGGACTTTCGACATGGGCTGGGAGTGCCAGGACAAGAGGCAATGGCTTTGAGCCAAGAGAAGGGAAACTGAGGCTGAAGATGAGGAAGAAAGCCTTGAAAGTGAGGGTGGTGAGACACTGACACAGGTTGCCCAGGGAGGCTGTGGGTGCCCCCTCCCTGAAGGTGTTTAAGGCCAGGCTGGATGAGGCCTTGAGCAAGCTGGGCTGGTAGGAGGTGTCCCTGCACATGGCAGGGTGTTGGTATTGGATGGTTTTGAAGGTCCCTTCCAACCCAAACCGTTCCATGAATCCATGAGCATGGCTGCCCTTGGTTCCCCCAGTTCCTGGCTGGTATCTCACCAGCTTGCTGGGCCTGGTGGTCTTCATGCCCAAAGGGAGGCTGGTGCAGGGGGCATCAGGGTGCCCAGGTCAGGCATGGAACTTGGCCTTGAACTGCTGTGTAACTAAGTGGGTATTTCTGCTCATCTCTCTCTCAGGCTGCTGTGATAGAATGGCTGTGCAGGTGTTCACAGGCTGAAAGCCTTTCCAGGGAGCAGACTGCCTCACTGAGATAATTCTCTGGCAAAGTCTGGAGGATCAGGTGTGGGAATGAGCTGGGAAAGCTCCCACCATGCTCTGAGAGGCAAAGCAAAGTGAGGAGACACAGCCCTGGGCATGCGAGGTGAACACAGCTCCTGGGAAGCAGCTTTTGGTGAGGAATGTGACCAAATGCTGCTGCCTCTGCCTCACTGCTCTTGGACAACCTGTTCTACTCTGCCTCGTGCTTCAGACAAGCTTAGCTCTGATATTTTGGGCTTGACCTACCCGGAAACTGAAGTGCCTCAAGTTTCCCAGGAGAAGGCATTTAAGTGCCTCATGACGTGGCAAGAAGTGCCACCAACGTTGTGCTCTTTGCACATCTGCAAGAGATGCTGCCTGCACCTCTGCAAACCTCCATGCCAAGTGGAACCAGGATCAGGTCAGAGCTCCTCTGCCTCTTTCCAGCACCCTGGGAAGCTCTGGAAGCTTCTCAATGGCCAAGCAGTTCCAACACTGCCACAAAGGAGCCAGGGGCTGCCTTCAAATTCCTACTCCACCACAGTGAGTAGCACAGACTTTCCCTAGGGCTCCAGGCTGCCTATCTGTGAGTGAGGCAAAGCCATATTGTGGCTAAACTTTCCCAATATTTCTGATCCTCCTAAATGAATGAATTGCCCAGAAGCATCCTTGGGAAGATTTTCCTGACCAAATTAGAACCCAAATGTAACTCATCAGTACCTAGTGGTGGGTGAGGCTTTCCAGAAATAAAATGAACTACCTCTTGCCTTGTTAATCACACCAACTAAATCAGGGCCAAAGGGGGAATTGTGCTGTGGGGTTGCTGCATGTTCCAGGAGTTAATTGCTTTTGGATTTGGGAGTGATGACCCTGCAAAAGGAATGTAGTTAATTATATCATTAGGGGAACTGGAAAAGATTGGAATGGGCTGCCCAGGGAAGTGGTGGAGTCACCGTCCCTGGAGGTGTTCAAGAAAAGCCTGGGTGAGGCACTTAGTGCCATGGTCTGGTTGATTGGATAGGGCTGGGTGATAGGTTGGACTGGATGAACTTGGAGGTCACTTCCAACTTGGTTGATTCCATGATTCTATGCTGCTGGGTGCTAGGTTGGACTGGATGAACTTGGAGGTCTCTTTCAACCTTCTTGATTCTATAGTTCTATGTTGTTGGGTGCTAGGTTGGACTGGGCAAGCTTGGCGGTCTCTTCCAACTTGGTTGATTCCATGATTCTATGCTGCTGGGTGCTAGGTTGGACTGGATGATCTTGAAGGTCTCTTCCCACATGCTTGATTCTATGCTGCTGGATGATAGATTGGACTGGATGAGCTTGGAGGTCTCTTCTAACCTGATTGATTCTGTGATTCTATGGTTCTATGCTGCTGGGTGCTAGGTTGGGCTGGATGAGCTTAGAGGTCTCTTCCACTCTGATTGATTCCATGATTCTCATGGCTGAGGTCTATGGGGTGCTCCTCAGAGGGAGCTTTGTAGTATTTTTAGTTTGGATATTAGGGGAAATCTCTTCACTTGAGAGAGTGGTTGGGGATTGGAGCTGTGGTGGAGTGGTGTCAGCAGTGGAGTCACCATCCCTGAAGTTGTTCAAGAGAAGTGTGGATGTGGCATGTGAAGCCAAGGATTAATGGCAGGGATGGCCTTGGGCTGATGGTTGGACTTGATCTTAAAGGTCTTGTCCAAGCAAAACTGTTCTGTGATTCCCTGGTTCAGCTACCCCTGGTGCCAGCAGGCAGTCAAGCTCTGGCAGGGACCATGCTCTGAGACAGTTTAATCATAGAATGGTCTAGGTTGGAAGGGACCTCAAGGATCATCGAGCTCCAACCCCCTGCTGTAGGCAGGGACACCTCCCACTAGAGCAGGTTGCTCAAGGCCTCATCCAATCTGGCCTTAAACATCTCCAGGGAGGAAACATCCACAACCTCCCTGGGCAACCCAGGTTTGAGAAGATGTAGCTAAGGATGTGACCCTTTCAGTCATCTGCAGTTTTCTCTCCCTGCCCGTGCAATGCACTGCAAAGAGCTCCAGCGTGCAGGAGCAGCCCCACAGGTGTCCTGCCAGAGGTGGGCAGCAGCCCTCAGCTGCCCTCCCTGCAGCACAGCCCCTACGAGGCAGATGCTGTCCCTCTGCAGCTCGCTGTCAGCTCAGGCTGTGGCTGGCACTGATTATATTTCACATTGTGTTCTCCTTCAGTAATCCTCTTTCTCCAGGATCCTGTGGTTGTACAACAGCAGAGTTTATCCAGCCCCTCTCTCAGCACAGAGCAGGGATTTTCTTGTCGCGCTGCCTGCGCTCAGGAGAGCTGAGCCAAGGGACCTAATCTCCACCACATTAATTTGTCTGTGCAGGGAGGAAACAAAAGCAGCACTAAAGCTGCTCGGGGTGGAGGGTTTGGCTGCTTTGGAGGTTTTTGTTTGGCAATCCCAATGATTTATGTAAGGAGTTATGAGGACAGACTGAAAGAGTTGGGGCTGTTCAGTCTGGAGAAGAGGAGGCTCCCAGGTGACCTCCTTGTGGCCTTCCAGGATCTGAAGTGGGCTATAAAACAGCTGGGGAGGGACTTTTGAGGCTGTCAGGGAGTGCCAGGACTGGGGGGAATGGAGCAGAGCTGGAGGTGGGGAGATTCAGACTGGATGTGAGGAGGAAGTTGTTGAGCATGAGAGTGGTGAGAGGCTGGAATGGGTTGCCCAGGGAGGTGGTTGAGGCCCCATCCCTGGAGGTGTTTAAGGCCAGGCTGGATGAGGCTGTGGGCAGCCTGCTCTAGGGTAGGGTGTCCCTGCCCATGGCAGGGGAATTGGAACTGACTGATCCTTTTGGTCCCTTCCAACCCTGACTGATTCTATGATTCTATGAGTTCCTGGGCTGGGGAGGGGGTGGTCAGCCTCAGGTTAACTGAATCCTGATCTCTCCATCAGAGACAATGCAAACACCAGAGGAGAGAGGAGGCAGGAGAAGGCTTTCTCTGGCAGACAAGCTATGAAACATTCAGCTGAAGGGAGGGGACAGGATGTGTGCAGCTGTCCTGAATGTCTCTTTAGAGGGACAAGCCCTGGAAAATGAAGGGAAAGACAGAAAGAGGGATGCAGGGAGGATGCTAAGAGCTTGGAAAGGGACTGTGCCTTGCTGGGGTCTGGAGAGCAACCTGAAGGCAGATGAGTGTCCCAGAGAGCAGGAGCTGAGTGTAGGGCCCCCCTTAGCCAAACCCCTTTGGTTCTTAGACCTGGTCTGTGGAGAAAAGGCCTAGTCCTGACTCCTTGCTCGTGGCAGGGGGCTGGAACTGGATGATATTTAAGGTCCCCTCCATGCCAACCCTTTCTGTGTTCCCCACACAGACCTTTCCTGACTTACTGGAGAGGGAGGTGGCTGACAGCTGCTGCTGGGTGGGTGCCAGCATCTTGGTCTACTGAGAGGTGTCCCTGCCCAGGGCAGGGGGTTTGGAACTGGATGATCCTCAAGGTCCCTTCCTCCCGGAGCAGGAAGCCACATGTGCCCAAAGGAAGCAGCCTCCTTGGCAGCTGCTGTATCTCAGGAGCAATGAGAGGGTTAACAGTTCAGAGGCTCATTCCCAGGGCAGGGGGTTTGGAACGCGATGATCCACAAGGTCCCTTCCTTCTGGGAGCAGGAAACCCAACTGTGCCCGAAGGAAGCAGCACTGCCTCCTTGGCAGCTGCTGTATCTCAGGAGCAATGAGAGGGTTAACAGTTCAGAGGCTCATTTCCAAGGGACAGGGCTGGGGAATGAGCTGCTGAGAGGAGCTGAAGAGGAGACACAGAGTGGCTGTGGATGCCGCGGTTAATAATGCAGCACAGAGATGGCCTGAGACGGCTGGAAGAGATCTGCCAAGACAGGCTCCTGGCGTTGTGAACAGCAGCTGGGCATCGGGCACCGTGCTGGGGCCTGTGTGCCAACACCACTGCCTCCTCTCCTCGCTTCAGGGTGGCCACACAAGGGCTGGCTCCACTGCCTGCAGAACCAGCACCAGGAGACATCACGGAAGGCAGTGGCAGGAGAAGGCAGGGAAGTCTCCTGGCCTGCTCTCCTACCCGTGCAGACCTCTTTCAGTGCCACCTGTGGGCCTGCTGAAGCGATGGAGCTCAGTGGAGATGTCTTCCAGGAGGTCAGGTCAGTGGTCTGCATGCAAGATGTGGCCAGGAGGCTCTGGGGATGCCCTCACTGAAATCCCAGATCTCCTGATGTCCAGGAGCTCCTTCCCCCACCCGCCTTTGCTGTCACTCTCTGTCAAATGCTGCCCTGCCCTGCCCTGCTCTGCCAGCCCATCTGGTGCCAGCTGAGGACAGGACTCTTGCCTGCAGTCTGTGGTTGGTGTCTTTGATGCTGCAATGCCAGGCACAGCACAGCCAATTGGCAGGGCTGGCTGAAAGGTGGCAGCAGATCAAAGGAGGACAGCCAGAGCCCCCGCCCTGGAAGGCATCACCAGGACAACTGGATGGGATGTTCAGCAGCTCCTCAATGCCTGCAGCTGGTGGCAAGGGGAGTTAACCCTGTACCTGCCTCAGCTGGCTTTTGTGCCCTGTCATGACCCTTCTGTGGGAGGCAGTGGTGGAAGAACCTGCTCCTGCCTCCCCTGTTAAATCTGCAGCCACATGTGGGTCAATATCTGGAATAAATTCATCTGACCTTGGCCAGGACCTTTCTGTGCAAGGATGGCAGCCCCTGCTCAAAGCACTGCCCTTGGTGAGGGTCTCAGGTGTAGGCACCAGACCCAGGCTGGCACCTTGGTAAACCTGCCCCAGAGTGTTCTAAAGTCACCAAGAGGGAAGTGTGCTCTGCCTGGCATCCTGCACTCAGCAACACTCCGTGCTGAGTCTGGGGCTTGGGTGCCTACTGTCGGCGGCACCGGCGGAGCTGGGGGAACACCTGCGGTGGTGCCTACTGTCGGTGGCAGTAGCAGAGAACACCTTCAGCAAAGCGAGCAGCAGAGCTCTGGAGCTGTTCAGTGGTGGTGAAGCTGTTTGTGCGGAGAATTTTCAGCCAGCTCCACCCTTAAAGGCCTTGCTCTTGCAGAGGGCATCAGTTACCCACCTGGGGAGGGTTTAGGTTCCAGATGGGCTCTCTCACTCTGTGCATTGGTGCCCCCTCCCTGGGCAGCAGCCTCCAGACTAAGCAATGCCACAGCATCACTGCTGCTTCTGCCAGCCCCTGCAACCGAGGGGCAACTGCAGCAGGCAGGGACCCTGGCTGGGCTGGGCGACTGCAGCCTGCTGATGACATGCAGGCTGCCCACAGCCACAGCTGGGTTTGGGGGACAAGATTCTGGAGTTCTGACCTCTCTCTGTCTCTCAGCTCAGCTGCTACAGGGCAGGTGTCTGCAGTTGAGCTGGGCTGAGAGGGCAGTGGTGCTGGGGGCTGTGGCAGTGCTCGTAGCAAGATCTCCCAGCACAAACACTGCACTTGAGCAGGTGGAATGTTCTGCTGCAGCCTGTGAGCAGCTAAACTGTCACTAGACGTGGCCATAAGTGATCCCAGGACGTCTTCACAAATGCTTTCTGCTCAGGTTCCAGCCAATGAATCCTGCTCTGCCATCCCCAGCACTCTCAATTGCAGGTGTGGAGATGATTCAGTCCCTGCTCTCGCTTGCTCTGCAGGGTTATCAGTCTTGTGAAATCACCACTTAATGTCTCTAAGTGCATGCTCGAGCCAACTACAGCTGCAAAATCCCTGCACAAGCTTCACCACTCATCTTTGCTAATGCCCTCAGCTTTTACAAGATGATTTTTTTCCTTTTCTAGGCATTGCTGAAAATGAGTTGAGCATCTGTGGCCTGGGCATGTGGGCAGCACCCTGGCAGTCGTTTGGACTGGAACACAACTGGCTGGAATGAAAAGTTAATGCATGGCTGAGCTGCCAGCAGATTTTCAGGGGCATCAAAGTGTGTTATTGAGTTGATTCCCTCAACCTCTTTCCAGAGCTGAGTTTCATCAGAGCAGAACACTGCGACGGTGCCATGCTCCTGGGGTGAGTTTTGCTGCTTTTATCTGCTGCTCTCCTTGGCCTTGGTATCACTCCTGGGCTCCTTGTGCAAACAGGGCTAGGAAGAGGAGTTGCAGTTTGCCTAGACAACAGCTTGGAGACAAAGCCTGAGAGGGAGGCTGAACTCTGGCCCCAGCATTGCTTCCTGAAGCTGGCAGCTGTGTGGGCAGTACCTGCTAAGGCCAGGCTGACCCACAGGTCGGTACCACACGGCGCTGCCGTCGCCATGCTCTGACCTGCAGGCACCCAACTGCTGCCAGCTGCCTTGTAGCAGAGCTCCCTTTCGTTCTGAATCCCCCAAGCCCTCCTGGTCATGTTTATCCCTTTCTGATAGGTAGAGTGGGAGAGAGATGAAGCAAAATCTCTTCCAGAATAGTGTACAGTAGGTGTCCCGCATGAATCATCTTTCCTGCCTCTACCTCTCCCCAAGTGAGTCATTAGGAGCAGAACATGAGCCCTCTTCAGGGTGAGGCTTTTCTTAGCCAGACAATCCCTCGCTGCCTGCCTGCTGGTGGATGAGAAGCTCCACTCTGGCTAAGCTGCTATTGTGCCAACATCAAATAATTGCAGAGGTATTTTCAGTCTTTGTCTAGGCAGGCTCTGCCACGCTGGGAGAGGGAGGCTCCTGGCTTGGCAGGGTACCACAGGTTCAGCCAAAGGGTTGAGCTCAGCTCTTGGCTATTGACCTGTGGTCCCCTGCTGCTCAGAAAAGCACAGAGCCATGGTCCAGCCTCTGAGAGCCTGTCTGGAGCTCCACAGCTGGGAAGGCAGTCAAGCAGGGCATTGCAGAGGCAGGGCTGCCAGAGCACTGCATGATCAGTGGAGAGAAGGTATTGTGGTGCTTGTGCCAGCACCTGTAGCTGGAGGCCTGAGGGTGCCTCATCTTACCCGTTTGCTCCTGCTTCCTTCCCTCCCTGCCTCCTTTAGTGTCTGCTGTAGCAGCCCATAACTGTCCTGTTCTCCTCATGCCCCCTTCAGAAGGTGGTCTCTATAAAGCTGTACAAGTTGAAACCAAGGAGCTTCCAGCTCAACCTGAGGAGGAATTCTTTGGTGTGAGGCTGCTGGAGCCCTGCAGCAGGCTGCCCAGAGAGGCTGTGGAGTCTCCTAGTCTGCTCCCATTCCAAGAGTCAGCTCTTCAGCAGGTGATGCCTCTGTAGACTGAAAACTATTCCCTCAGCACGTTCCAAAGACAGTTCAGCTGGAGGCAAGGAAGGCTGTAATGGAAGCCATGGCAATGCCTCTGGAACGTGGCTTGTCCCTCATCCTTTCCTGTGCAGTGAAGAACATTTCTATTTGCAGCTTTCAGAGACAAAAATCTTGTTGGTTTCTTTTTATAACCACAATAATTGTGTGTCTGCTACACCAGCAATGGAACAAACTCCAGGCAGCTCCCTGCTCCTGTCACCATAGCACCAGTGGCCCTGGCAGGGGCTGGGAGCTAGAGGAGTGCAGCTGCAGCAGAGCTTCGGAGAGGAGCTGCTCTGGGACACGGTTCTCTGCCACCCTTTGCCAGCTCTCTGCCATGTTTCCTCTCGAGTGAGAAGAGATGAGGATCTGGCACAGGTACCATCAGGCAGCTAAGGCAGGCCACCCTGAGATCCCCAGCTGAAGGACTTTCTTGTGTGGTGCAGGCAGGAGGAGCTTTTTCCTGCCAGGGTTCTCTGCAGGGACTGGAGGGCACACTGAAGACAGCTCTGGTGTAGAAGCATCCTCCCTGAGGAGCAGTGTAGCAGCAGAGGGATTCCATAGCAGAGAAGAGCTCCTGCTGTGTGAAGCTGAGCCAGCTGGGGAGTCCTTGGGTGACAGGAGAGGACAACATCCAGGCAGGAGATGAGATGGGGCTGCAGGAGGAAGAGGGAGGGCACAGCTGCATTCAGAGGCAGCTCGGAGCAGCTCTGCTCCTCAACTCTCCACTTACCCAAATGCTTCACAAACTTCACCTCAAGACAGAAAGGTGCTGCAGGTCTGGTTCTTGACCATGCTGAAGCTGGGTATGGTGCAAGGGCGCAGGGCAGCAGACCAAAGGGGCATGGTGAGGTCCACCTGTGCCCCAGGCTGCTGCTGACTGCTCAGTGCAGTGCCAGGAGGGAATCCCCAGATGGCAGAGGGAGTGTGAGACGCTGGCACTGCTTGTGTCTGCTGCTTTGCCTTACCTCATCTCCATGTCCCTGACAGGCTTCTTAGAGATCCCAGCTGGCACATGGAGGGCCTGGCTCCTTCTCTCCCTTCCCCCATGGATGAAGCCTGATTTCTAAACTCCTTTGACTGAGGATTTTCTGCTCCAGGCTCCTGCCGAGGCTTAACTAAAATCTGTTCCCTCGGCTCAATTTGGGCTGTGTTTAGCTTTTGGGACAAGCTGAGCAGAGCCTTTGTCACCTTGGGCAGCTCAGAGCTGACTGCCAGCAGCCTGGGTTTGTTCTTTATCAACCTGCTCCTGAGCAGAGCTGATCAAGCACTTAGCAGCAGACACAGTTCATCAGGCTAATTCAGGTTTGGTTTGTTGGGCGTTTGTCTGTTTTCAGACTCCTGTCCCCCCCACAAGCCTGGCTGTGATTCTCAGCTAGCCTGAGCTGCTGCAGCAGAGTTCCCTCATCCAGACTCCAGGTTCCCTCTTTCACTGCCACTGGAATGACCCAGGGGAAGTTCCCTACCCACCAAAGCAAACACTTGCAGCTATCACCTGACTAGGATCTGCTCTTTCCATGGCTGGCTTTGAGCTGTGACTCTTTCTTCTTTGTTCATGGGGATTCTGGAGTCACCTAAATCACACAGCACTGCTCCTGCTCCTGCAGCTGCCTCAGCCCAGCACTGCCCTGCCTGGAGCAAGCTGTGGGGCAATGCCCAGACACAGAAGTCGTGGAATGAGTGGGTCTGGGGGGGACTTTCAAGCTCATCCAGTTCCATCTCCCTTGCAGGGACACCTGCACCAGCCCAGGTTGCTCAAGGTCTCACCCAACGTGGCCTTAAACACCTCCAGGGAGAGGACATCTGCATCTTCCCTGGGCAGCCTGTGCCAGTGTCACCCCACCCTCACTGCCAGGAAGTCCCTGCTGATAGCCAGGTGAGTCTGAGTACTGAGAACCATTGGGTAACCTTCATGGCAGCAGCACCTCACTTGCAGCAGTTTAGATGGAAACCCAGACAAGTCTTGCGGAAAGATCAGGCAGGAGACTGCTGCTCACATCCTGTCACTGCAGCCAGAAGCTACATCATACTGCTCTGCACGCAGGAACCTGGGAAACTCTGTGGCAGGGACCGTGCCAGGGCATATCCAAGTCACTGTCATCATCTGCTGCCCTCAAGACATCCCTGGGAACATTCAAGGTCAGGTTGGACAGGGCTCTGGTGGAGTTCAAGATGTGCCTGCTGAGTGCAGGGGAGCTGAGCTAGCTGCCCTTTAAGTGTCCCTTTAAGCTAGACAGGTGGCACAGCTTGATGTCCTCGGTGCCCACCACCGCTTTCATCTCCTCACCTGCCCAGGCTGCTTTTGTCAAGAGGGCAGTGCCTGCCTCTGCAGTGGTGTTTGGCCTCAGGAGAAGGGAATGTCCAGCTTCTGCTGAGATGCCAGAGGCACTGCTCCATCATCTGAGCCATGTGCTGCTCAGTTCGTGGCTCAGGAACGTTTCCAGAGCTTTGACCTGTCGGTGCTCAGCGGTGAAGCTCCTCCTGCCCAAGCTGGAGAGACAAGGCTGCTCCTGGAGACCTGCAGCTGCTGTCTTTGGAAGCCTTTCCCGAAGCACTCCAGTACTGCCCCTCCTGTTTCACAGCTCCCCCTCTTCCCCTCTGAGCCCTGACCAGAGGAGCCTGGGCTAGGGGCCAGTCACTTCTGATTTCTGTTTGGTTTGCTGTTCCCCTTTCCCTGAGCACAGCAGCCACCGAGCTACTTGCTTAGCACACACCACGAGGGAACAGAAGCGAAGCAGGGCAGAACATTTCAGCTGAAGTTGAAACCTTCACCTGGCCTCTCTGCAATGTAAAACAGCAAACCGGCCTCTGCCTGGCAGGTCTGCCCCAGCCCTGCCAGCCTCTTTCCCTGGCAGGTCCACTTCTGCCCCAGCCCTGCCACTCATTAGCTGTTTACACAGGGCTCAGTGCCCACTGTTTACCAAGCAGCAGGGAAAACCATGGCAACCCTGGCACTACAGGGCAGGAGCATGGCTGAGGAAACACAAACTCTTCATCTGCAGTACCTGGCTCCTTTGTGCCAAGTTTCAGAGCCAGGTCACTTCTTTCAGTTTCCATTTTAATCCTTCCCTTTGAAGCAGAAATCAGCTCCTGGCCTAGCTGTGCCTTGCCTTTCACCTCCAGCAGCTGCAGAGAGGTGTAAGGAAATGCTAGGCAGGGACCAGGAGAGGAATGCTGCAAAGGTGCAGTGGCCACAGGAACCTTCAGGCTGTGGTTCTGAGAATTCCTGACCCGGGAGCTGAGCCTTGCAGCATGCCAGAGCAGCACATTCCTTGTTCCAGCAGCACATCCCTGCCTTTGTGCCTGCCTTTTGCTGGTTTCCTTCAGCTGTGCCAGGCCACCCAAGCTCTTCCTCCTGCTAGTCAGGTTTCTGTGGTTCTTTTAATTGCCTCATTTCAATGGGGAAACCTGGAAGGCTTTTATTAGATGGGTTTCTGGACCTGCAGTCGAGTGGCATCAGCTAGTTCTGCTCCTGCTCTCACAGAGCTGGGATGCAGGGTTAGAGAGATGGCTGAGCCAGGCTCTCTCCTGCAGAAGCCTTCCTGCCTGCTCCTCCTGGCATTCGGAGCTGAGCATTTGAGTGTTCTATTTTTAGCAGCATCTCAGGCTGCTTCCTGGCATTGCAGCGATGGCCTGGCACAAGCTCTCGGGGAGCTCCTTGCAGCCCTGCTGCTAGGTATGATGGAGGCTGGGTGAAAATTTTCCACCAAACCTCTTAGCTAATGAGAACTGGTCCATGACTCACAGACACCAGCAGGAGTGGGTTTTTCCACACAAGTCTCCACTGGAAGGAGCACAAATGTCTGCAGAGCCATTTCCGCTGGGCAGCACAACACCAAACTTTCCTCCTGGCAGGGGCTTTCCAGGGCCATGGAGGTGGGGAGAGGCTTCCAGTACTCTCCCTTCTGGAGAAACAGCAGAGCAGAAACAGGCTGCAGTGCACCAAGGGAGAACAGATGGCTCCAGGGAGACCTCAGAGAAGCCTTCCAGGACCTGAAGCGGCTACGGGAGAGCTGGGGAGGAACTTGTGAAAAGGGCTGGTAGTGACAGGAGGAGGGACAACAGCTTTGAGCTGGGAGAGGGGAGACTGAGACTGGAGAGGAGGAAGAAATTCTGGACAGTGAGGGTGGGGAGAGAGTGGCACAGGCTGCCCAGGGAGGTCATGGATACTCCCTCCCTGGAGCTGCTGAAGGCCAGGCTGGACAAGGCCTTGAGCTGCCTGGGCTGGTGGAGGTGTCCCTGCCCATGGCAGGGGGCTGGAGCTGGATGAGCTTTGAGGTCCCTTTCAAACCTATTCTCCTGCTCTGATCTCTGGTAAACGGCACAGTAAACGCCCAGCGAGGTACTGAGCTGACCAAGGGGAGGTCTTCCAGGTTTCTAAGAGGATCTAACCTGACCCCAGCACTGAACTGCAAACACAGGAGTTTTGCTCTGGGAATGGGAGGGCAGCTTGGGCCTCCCCTTTATGTCCTTCAGTGCTAGCTCTGCTACACCTGTGAGCCCTCTGTGATCCTGTTCCCCCAGCCCTTCCCACGCACTGCTCCTGGCGTGCTGGCAGAGTCAAGCACTGATTCCTGCCCCGACCAAGCTGTTCCCTGGGCCAGCGACTGAAGAATCCTCTCCTTGCTTCCCAATTAGCTGGGCAGCTGAGGCAGGTGAAGTGCTGAGTGGAGCAGCACGTTATGCATGTGTTTATTCATGAGGCAGCTGGGTTTGCTGCCAATATTGCTAGAGAGCTTTGGCAGAGGTTTGCAGGGCTGCAACAACTTGGATTTGTCATTGAGGAAAACCCAAAGCAGCATCTGCAGGTTTGGGATTCCCGTGCCAAAGTCCAAGGAAAACTCAAAGTGGCAGATCAAAGGAGCAGGGAGGTGTGCAGCAATTCTCTGAGAACCTAACAAATCTCTTTGAGAAGCTTTTTCCTTTCAACCAGCCCTAATTAGCCAGCAAGCAAGGATGAGCTCATTATCAGAAATCATCCTGTCAGGCAAAAAATAGGAGAAGAAAGAAAATGAAGCAATGCCACTGGAAGGCACAGCAAGGTGCCCTTGTGGCCAAGAGGCCAATGGGATCCTGGGCTGTATTAAGCAGAGTGTGTCCAGCAGATCAAGGGAGGTTCTCCTCCCCCTCTACTCTGCCCTGCTGAGACCTCATCTTGAATACTGCCTTCAGTTTGGGGCTCCCCAGTTTCAGAGAGACAGGGATCTGCTGGAGAGGGTCCAGTGGAGGGCTATGAGGATGATGAGGGGACTGGAGGGCATGGCTTATGAGGAGAGGCTGAGGGGCCTGGGGCTGTTTAGTCTGGAGAAGAGAAGACTGAGAGGGGATTTGATAAATGTTTATCAGTATCTGAGGGTTGGCCAGGAGGGGGGGACAGGCTCTGCTCACTGCTCCCTGGCACAGGACAAGGATCAATGGGTGTAAATTGCAGAAAAGAGGTTCTGCCTCAACACAAGGGGAAACTTCTTGACTGGAAGGGTCACAGAGCACTGGCACAGGCTTCCCAGAGAGACTGTGAGGTCTCCTTCTCTGGAGCCTTTCCAGGCCTGTCTGGATGTGTTCCTCTGTGATCTGTGTTAGTATTGTCCTGCTCTGGCAGGGGGGTTGGACTTGATGATCTCCTTGGGTCCCTTCCAACCCCTAACATCCTGTGAGCCTGTGAAGGGCAGCAGCCAGGGAGCTTGATGGGATGGGAGCCTGGAAACGGGAACTGTTTCACTGTGCTGGCAGCTCAGGAGCCTTGCAGGGATTCATTATGTACCTTGCTTAGCTCTTGGGCACCCAGCAGGGGCAAGACCTTCTGTGACCTGTGCCACAGTCAGCATGCAGCCAGACTGTGGATCTGGTCTCAGGGTTGTTCCTCTCTCAGCACAGGGCAGCAGTGAGATGGAACAGGGCTGCAGTGGGAGCAGTGCTCGCAGCTAGGCATGCCCAGGCTGGGTCTGACACCTCTGTAGGTTTGGTGCTGGCACAGATGGTCTGCAAGTGTGAATTTTACACAACTAGGGGCAATTATTTCCTCTCCACTCAGTATTTACTGTTTCCTATGTCCTGCCACATTCAGGACTTCAGTGGACCCAGGCTCAGCTGAGGTTTGTTGTGGCCCATGGAGCAGAGATGTGTCTGGACATCCACTCACCCTGCATGAGTAAAATGAATCAGAAGACATCTGATGGCATGACCTGGCACTGAGAATGGCTTCCACAAATGCAAGGTCTGTTCCACGATGGACTTTAGTGGATCTCAGCTTAGCTGAAGTTTGTTATGGCCCATGAAGCAGAGATGTGTCTGGACATCCACTCATGCTGCATGCATAAAATGAATCAGAAGACATCTGCTGAGCAGAGAGCTGCTTGAGAGGACCTGGCACTGGGAGTGGCTTCTGCAAATGCAAGGTTTGTGCCATGATGGAGAAGGAATCCTGAAGCTCTTCTCCCTGGGAACATCAGCAGCAGAGCTTGGGAGTGCTTGGATGCTGGCTGCTCTCAGGTGCCCACCGTGGCTCTTAAGAAATGCCCAGTTCCCTTTCTAGGGATGGCTCCAGGGTGTCTGGACTCCTAGATCCTGTCAGGCTCTGCTGGGTTCCTCTGGGCACCTGCATGTTTTCAAACTTAGTCCTTCACTGTTCATTATCTCAGTGCTTGCTGAGGCCAAAACCTCTCCTCCTGCCTCTCGTGAAGCCAGGCCATGGCTTGTGAGCATTCTGGAAAGCTCAGGGCTCTGGGCTGATCCCTCCACATCTCCAGGAATGCACCCCAGGTTGCAGTGCCATGTAGCAGCACCCTAAGTCAGCTCTGGCTCTTGACAATGCCAACCCAGTCACCAAAACATGGCTGTGTGCTTGTCTCTGCTTTTCTAAGGTGGCACAGATTTGGGAAACTCAAACCCCCAAGCAAGCCTCCTCTGTTTATTTCTTTCCCTTTTAGCAAAGCTAGAATGTTGAACTTTTTGACTTGCAGCCCCCTGACAGCAGTGATGGAGCAGTTGAGCAAAGATGAAGTGGCTGAGCAGCACATTCCTGCTACAGAAACCCACAGATGTGGCAGCAACAAACGCTGAGGGGAAGCAGAGAAATGTTGAGCAGGAGAAGAGCAAAGCTCAGAGGCTGCAAAAGAGGTAAGGCACAGCAATGACCTCTTTCACAGGAACAAAGAGGAGGTGGCCTCACCTGAACCAGGGCAGGACAGCAAAGCTCTCTGGAGGTGCTGATGGTCCAGGGCCAAACTCCTGGGCTATGTTCTTCACCCTTCCAGTGCTGCTCAGAGCTTCAGCTGAGCACCAGGCATCTGAGCAATGGTAGCTCAGAGCTCTCTTGGAGGCAATGGAGGAGGTCCAAGGTGATGCTTCATTAGCACAGCAGTGATGGCCAAATGCTGACAGAACCTTTCTTGGTTTCACCTACAGGCAGAACATGTTGTGGTCGAGGGATTGCCTCGACCCTTGCCTTGCCATGGCAAGGACCCTTGCCTACAGAGAATGATGTGGTGAATAAAACACCCACTGGCTTTGATGGGGCCAGGGTTTCACCCAAGGAGCTCTGGTCCCAGGCCATTTCAGAGGAACAGTTTGTTTCCAGTAAGCAAATGGAAGCTGGAAGTCATCTGTCCTCCTCAGATGGGCCTCTGTCACCTTTTGGCTTCAGATGCGGTTTGGTGCTAGGAAAGCCTCCTGCCTCAGTTCAGCCCTCCAAGCACTGAGTGCTCCTGGGGCTGGAAGCTTAGAGGGATGTACCTCTGAGGTTAGAAACCACAGCCAGAGAGAGAAAGGCAGGAGGGCAGGGAAGGTGTCCTGCTCAGCCCTGTGTGTGCAGGCTGGCTCGGAGGGTTTGCTTGGGCGCTGTGCCCTGCGCCTCGCAGAAGGTCACTGCTGTCCCTTAGGAGGAATGCAGAGGTCGTGTAGAAGGTCAGACTGGGCAGGAGATATGAAATGGAGAAATGCCCTGGAGCTTTGGAGGCATTCCTGGCAGGAAAAGCCCTGGGCAGAGGGTCTGTGTCGTGTGACCTGATGTGGTTGGAGCCTGCAGTGCCAGACTGCAGGCAGACGCCCAGGGGCACTGCCTTCGAAGCCCTTGCTATGGAGGAATGTGGCCAAAGAGAGTCCCTCCAACAGGAGGCATCCAAGAGGTAGCTCTTCCCTCTGCATGTCTGGAGTGTGAGCACAGCACCTAGGGGCAGCTAAGCCCCACACAAACACAAACCAGGTCTCGGCTTTGGCCCCGAGTTTGGGCTTTGCCCATTGCCAGCATGTTCCCTGTGCCCTCCAGCACCTGTTCCGACTTCCCTGCCGTCGTTCTCCACTCTTTGCTGAGACATCTCACACCCTGGAGCTAGAGGAATCCAGCTGAAACATCGAGGTTAGGGGCTTTGTTCTCTGCAGGGGTTGGGGTTTTAGGAAGCAACAATGTCTGTCCTCTTAGGGGAGAGAAACATTTTGAGAGTCGCTGGAGAGCCAGGGTGGGGTCTGCTGCTGGCAGGTGCTGGCTCCAGGAAGGGAGCAGATGGCAGAGAGACCTCCAGCAGGTCTAATTAAACCACGAAGGAAATGGTTTTGGGTCCAGCCCTGTCACAGTTGGAAGAAACTCTCAGTTCTGCTCGGAGCTGTGGGCAAAACCTGTGTGTCGGTTTTGATGCAGGCTGGGGCCTCTTGGGTGGACCAGAGCAGGGTTCGGTGCTCCTCCCCATGCTCATTTGTGCCATCTCCCCTTCAGAGTGGGAAGCTTTTTTGTTGCGGACCTCAGAGCCTACGTGAAGAGGACGAGCAGGAGAGGCAAGCTGCTAGCCCATGGTGTAGAGGAGAGGAGCAAGCCTTGTGCAGTGAGCCTGGTCCAGGCTTCAGCTGCTGCTGATTTTCCTTCTGGGTTTTTTTGCTGCTCTTTGGCTGTGTGTGGCCAAGAGGCTCCTGGCTCAGCCCTCTTCCCTCATGGCATGACTGCAGGAGCTTCAGATGGGCCAAAGTCCAGAGGAGAGCCACGAAGATGATCAGAGGGCTGGAGCACCTCTGCTATGAGGACAGGCTGAGAGAGTTGGGGCTCTTCAGCCTGGAGAAGAGAAGGCTTCGAGGAGACCTTATAGTGGCTTTCCAGTATCTGAAGGGAGCCTGCAGGAAGGCTGGAGAGGGACTATTGACAAGGTCTGGTAATGCAAGGACGAGGGGGAATGGGTTTAAACTGGAAGAGGGGAGATTTAGACTGGATGTTAGGAGGAAGTTCTTTAGAGTGAGGGTGGTGAGACACTGGCACAGGTTGCCCAGGGAGGTTGTGGATGCTTCCTCCCTGGAGGCATTTAAGGCCTTGAGCAGCCTGCTCTAGTGGGAGGTGTCCCTGCCTATGGCAGGGGGTTGGAGCTGGATGATCTTTGAGGTCCCTTCCAGCCTAAGCCATTCTATGATTCTGAGGGGCACACTGGGGAACTGTTGAGTACCATATGATAAAAGGGGCTGCTGGCAGTGCTGTGGGCCTTACTTCTTCCCAGCAAAACCCAGAATCTGCTCAGCTCATAGAATCATAGAATCAATAGAATCAACCATGTTGGAAGAATAGAATCAAGCAGGTTGGAAGAGACCTCCAAGATCATCCAGTCCAACCTAGCACCCAGCTCTATCCAATCAACCAGACCATGGCACTAAGTGCCTCATCCAGTCTTGTCTTGAACGCCTCTGGGGACGGTGACTCCACCACTTCCCTGGGCAGCCCATTCCAATGCCAATCACTTTCTCTGGGAAGAACTTCCTTTGCTTTGAAGCTGCAAACCATAAGGCACTGTGTGTGGATGGTGCAGAGCCAGAAATCCTGCTTCTAACCAAAACATACCCATTAAAACAGCACTCGCTGAGCAAAGCTGAGGCCCCTTTGGCTTCACACCTGTGCACAGGACCCAAGGCAGCCATGGCAGGCTAAGGAGCAATTGGAGGCTGTCACTGGAGTGCAGATAATGACTCCTACTTGCTCACATTTCATTAGCAGCAGAAAGGAGCCAAATCAGCTCCACTGCCGCTCCTTGCATGAAGCATTGTCATCACTTCCATTTCAAAAGCGGATCTTGGCTGGCTATAATCACTCCATAAAAGCCCCAGGTATTATTTCCAGCAGATCAGGTTCTCTCTGCTGAAGGAGGATGGGTATGGACATCATAATGAGCTGTGTATCAACTGGGCAGGTTTATTCACCCCAACAAGGGCTCATCTTACTCTGAAAATAAAGGAACCTCTAGCTGACCTCGTGGTCCAGAGTTCATGGGCAGGGAGCCTCTTTCAAAGCATCTCTGACCTCCACCTGGGAACTACAGCAGCTGTTGGCTGTACAGACAAGGAGATTAAATTCTCCATGTGCAAATGGCTCTGCAGCTCCTAGGGACAGGGAGGGCCAGGGAAGTGCTGAAGGTATGAGGAAGAGAAGGTCTTCACCTCCCTGGCACCTTGCTGCAGGACCATGAGGCTGTACTGTCTGCACCCTGCAGTGCCCATTGCTGCAGCAGTGATGAGCAGAGATGCTCTGCGGGGCCAGATCTGACCAGGCTGGATGAGGCCCTGAGACCCTGGGCTAGCAGGACGTGTCCCTGCCCATGGCAGAGGTTGGCACTGGATCATCTTTGAGGTTCTTTCCAACTCAACCCATTCTGTGATTCTATCAACTGCAGCAGCTTTGCTGGTACCTTAAGTCTTGACCAGGCTCCTTCCAGAAGGACAGAGACAGAGGGAGGAGGAGCTCATGGCAGCCCTCAAAGTTCAGGAAAGGTTTAGCTTAAGGTGCCAGCTGCATGTCCAGAAGCCCTTAAACCTGCATCACTGGTGATGGATCACTTCTTTCCCTGCAGTGTCCCCAGCCTGGGTGGGCTCTGACTCCTCTGCCAGAACCCTCCCCAAACCCCTCTGCTGCCTTTGCCACCACCCAAACCGTTCCATGAGTCTGTGAGTGCTTGGTACCCTGACACCCTTCATCCTGAACCTGCAACTTATCAAGGACATGAATTACTAAAGCTGGCAGTGTTTACCTGGGGAACGCCTGTAGTGGCTCTGCCTTTGCACCAAGGTCTCTCCAGGTGGTAGGCACAAAGGACATGAATTACTAAAGCTGGCAGTGTTTACCTGGGGCACAGCTGTAGTGGCTCTGCTTCTGCACCAAGGGTCACTCCAGGTGGTGGGCATCATGGACATGAATTACTAAAGCTGGCAGTGTTTACCTGGGGAACGCCTGTAGTGGCTCTGCCTTTGCACCAAGGTCTCTCCAGGTGGTGGGTGAAGGACTGAACTGCCCACAGTCCCCATCAGGACTATGCTCAAGACAAGAGAATGCTTTTCTGGGCTTCCCATGCCAGCTCTGTGTGTGCCCCACTGCTCTGGAGACATCAACCATGCCTTGGGTGCCAGGCTCTCTGAGGTGATCACTGGAACCCTGCTGCAGGAAGATTGAATCCTGGTGTGCAGGCATTCCTGGAAAAGATTAATCATAACTGAATAATTGCTTTACAGCACAAAGGAAAGGGGTGAGGGGAGGGAGGGAGCTGGGCTATTTAAATAGATCCCTGTTATGTAACAGCCTCTGTCTTTAGCAGCAGAATATTATTTCTGAAACCACATCAGTTAGAGATGGAGCATGGGGAAAGGCAAGAAAAGAGTTTTTCAGTTCCTTACAGTCCTGGGCTGGTTTTTTTCCCATCTTGCTTTTAAGGTTTTCTGGATTTATTTATGCAGTGTGCAGAGGGTGAAGGAGGTCTCATGTCTGTGACATGGTTTTGTTCCCAGTTCACCCATGTGTCACCACAGAGCAGAGCATGCAAGTCCTCAGGTGGCAGAGGAAGAAGTGGCTTCACAGCCCCACTGGCACCAGCTCAGCAGCGTGGTGGCTTCGGTGGCAGAAGCTTGGGTAGAAATCCTACCGACTGAGCAGCTGTGGGAGCTGATAGTCAGAGCCCTGCTTGCTAAAGAAAAGGGACAGAAGATCCTGTGCAGCACTTTAAAGTTCTCTACAAGACCACCTGTCACATCTTGGCTTTTGCCACCCACCTGGAGGAGCAGGGCTTGAATCCCTTGGACTTCATCTCCTCTTCAGCAGACACTGGGTTCGTTAACACATCCTGGTACAAGCCCTGGGGACAGAGATGCTGTGCAGCATCCTCCTGCTGCGCTGTCTCTCAGGGTTTTCATGACACACTCTGCCCAAACCCTTCCCCTGCCCCCTCCTCCGCAAGCAGGAATCGCTGCCTCCATGTCCTGCTTTCCAGGTGTCCTGCCAAGCAAGAAGGCAGCAGGAGTCGCTGCCATCTGTTTGGGTGGAGGGAGGATGTGCCATCAACAGTCACCCAGAGCCCTGTCTCCAGGGAATCGGCACTGTGATGATGATGAAGTTTTGAGTCAGTCAAACTCCCAGACTAAAAGGGCTGCAGCAGAGCGAAGGGGGAAATGTGTTTGAGCAATGTGCACTAAAGCAGCTGAGCCTTTGCAGCCTGGCCAGAGCCTGCTTGCCAAGTGCAGCATCTCATTGCCCTCTCTCACTCCGTGCAGGAGCCGCTGCTAGTGGCTGCCTGGGTGCGAGGCTGTGCAGAGCAGCTCCTGCAGCACTCAGGGTCTTCCAGTTGGCCCACGCAGATGAGAGCTGAGGCCTTGCAGGGAGGCACGGAGGGGCTGGGAAGTGTGCTGGGAAGGCAGGAGGTAGCGATCCATGGAGCAAAGCTGGAGATGGGTAGGTTCAGGCTGGACGTGAGGAGGAAGTTCTTCACCGTGTGGGGAGAGCCTGGAATGGGTTGCCCAGGGAGGTGGTTGAGGCTCTGTCCCTGGAGGTGTTTAGGGCCAGGCTGGATGGAGCTCTGGGCAGTCTGATCTAGGGTAGGGTGTCCCTGCCCATGGCAGGGGGGTTGGAACTGGCTGATCCTTGTGGTCCCTTCCAAACCTGACTGATTCTATGATCCCTTCCGTGGTTGCAGGACAGTCAGGGGCTGGATGGAAATCTCTCCTGCTTGCTAGTCTGCCTGCTGCCAGAGTCTGGCACAGAGTGAATTCCAAATGCCATCCCTATTTTTACATTTCGAAGCTGGTGTCAACACTTCTCCCCTCTTTAGCTTGTTTGCTGCCCACTAATCTCTGCTTTTCATAGGCAATGCTAATTGCTCTGTGCAAATCCTTTCTCTCATCTGCTGTATTCTAAGGGCGGTCACACAGGCAGGCAGATTCCAGCAACCTCTACTCCGACCTGTTTCCAGCTCCCTTTTGTTTGGCTAGGGCTGGATTCATTGCTGTGCCTGCATCTGAAATCCTCCGGAGCCTGATGGTGCTCTCTGGCAGAAGGTACAAAGGATTCCCTCAAACCGCAACACAAAGGATTCCAAGGATCCCTTCCCACCTGTGCCTCTGACTTCATCTTTCTTGCTCCTGCTAAAAGAAGCAGGAGGAGTCAGGTTTTTTTCCTTCTCTTCGGGTCTGGATGTGTTTTTCTCCACTCACCTGCTGACTCCTTTGGAAATGTCACTCTGGGAAGGCAGCTGCTCAGAGTGCTCCTTCTCTGCTTTGCAATCAGCCTGGCTTTTGTTCTCCCAGCTTCAAAGGGCTGATTATTTTCTGTCCTGGGTCTGGGTGTTGATCTTGCTGATAAGAGGCGAAAGAGGAAAAAGCTCGTTTGAAATCCTGTGTCCTGTCATTGAAAACAAGACCTGACCGGGATCTTATTAGGAGAGAGCTCTGCCTGTTCCATGCCTCTCAGTTGCCACTGGCTTCTCTCTGCCTCCAAACCAAAGCATCCATCAGGTGCCCCAGCTCCTCACCACCTCTAAACCTTGGTGCTAGGTCTTCTGTTTTTTAGACTTCCAACTGGGAAAGGGAATGGATTGAAGCTGGCAGAGAGGAGATTGAGACTGGAAATGAGGGAGAAATTCTTGACAGTGAGAGTGGGGAGATACTGGCACAGGTTGCCCAGGGAGGCTCTGGAAGACTCTGCCTGGAGGTGTTCAAGGGGAGGTTGGAAGAGGCCTTGAGCAGCCTGGGCTGGTGGAGGTGTCCCTGCCCATGGCAGGGGGTTGGAACTGGATGGTCTTTGAGATCACTTCCAACCCATTCCATGATTGTATGAATTCCTGCTTCTGGTGCTCCTGACCTGGGCTTGCTCTATCTCCTCTCATGGCTCTACAGCTTTTTCACCTTCCCTTCCTCTCACCCACCCCTCAGAGCTCTGTCCAGAGCCACTTGGCTACTTCAGCTGTTTGAGCCACCAGAAACATCTCCAGGTCTCTTCCACCTTCCTCCTGCTCACCAGGTCTTCTCTCTGCCAGGGCATGTGTGGAAACATGGCTTGCTTTCTGTGGGTCACAGCAGTAGGCAAACAACCCAGAAACAGCAGCAGTTTGACCTCCTGTTTGCTCCAGTTCCTTCTTTTGGACAGCTGGGGGAACCGAGACAGGACTTCTGTGAGGGCAAGGCAATGCCTGCCGTGTGCCATGGGCAGCCCCGAGTGAGGTAAGGCAGATTGCCAAGCTCTTGGCATGACCGTGTGGTGCTGGATCCTGCACACATCAGCTCCCTCTAACCAGATCACAGCCTAAGACTAGAGTCCTGGAGCAAATCTGTGTTCCTCACCTGCTCCATGGGCAGCTGCAGCTGGCAGCCCAGCTGGATCTCGGATGTTTGATGTGGCCTTGGCTTTTGTCCTTTGCAGAGGGTTTGTCATTTCTTTAACAGCAGCTAAAGGATCACTTCTGGGCAGAGCTGCAGGGCACCTTCCTGCCTCCCTTCCCCCAGACCACAGGCCTCCCGGTTCTGCTCATGAAGTGTGTGGCTGCCATCAGCCCACACTAAGCCCACCTGCTCACCACCTTCATCACAGGGGACTCTCTTCCCAGGGCTGGGCACTGAGAGTGGTGCTGTTGACCAGCAGCTGCTGGTGTGGAAAGGCTCCATCAAGGAGCATCCATTTATTTGGGTGCTTCTCCAGATTTGGCAGCTGGGAGTGAGAAGGAGCAGCCAGCCCCACAGCACTACCAAACAAGAAGAGAGCAGCAAAGAAGCCCCAGAGGACTTCAGCACAGAGCTGTGTGGGACCAAGGGTCTGTGTCTGGTTCCTGGAGATGTTTCTCTAAAGGAGAAGCTTCCTGAGGGAAGAAGCCATTGTCTGGTGGAAGCAGAAATGCTCCAGGGGAGATGAAGTCGTGCAGCTCAGCTCTGCTCCCTTAAAGAAGGGAGCAGGGCAGATACTTCCTTGGCTCCGTGAGAGATCCAGATGCCTTCAGGGACGGTTAATGCCATTTCAAGGGTCACTGCGGGTGGCTTGGCCTCATCCCATGCCTGGCTCTGCAGCAGAGACTTTCAGTTACCCCAGCAGAAGGAAGAGGCTTGTGTAAAGAGTAAGGAGGAGCATGAGGCCAGTTGTGTAGAGCTTTTGGAGTTCTCTCTCAAGGTCATTTGTTTGTTAGTGATGCAGCCTCCCTGCGCAGAGCTAAGCCCTGCAGGACACAGGGATCTGCGTTCACCTAGAGCTGCTGGAGAGGGGAGAGAGCTCTGGGAGAGCAGCTGTTGGGTCTAGAGGTTTGTGAGCACTGAGCAAGTGTTCAAAGCAGCAGATGCTGTGGTGGCTGATCTGAAAGGCTGCACGCACCAGGGCTGTTGCTCCCGTTCCTGAAGTAGGAAGGACTTGGAGAACTCTAGGCAGGGGATCTAGACTCAGGTCTAGAAGAGGAGTGCCCTCAGTGGCCTCGTCTTCCTAGTTAGAGGACACCTTCTCTACCATCAGGGGTCCAAAAGCCCTGGTGTGCTGTGTCCCCTGGGGTGGTGTGGTGCCTGGTCTGTTGTGTGCCCCACGATCTGCCTTAGATGTCTCCCTGCGGTGGGGATGGAAAGCCCCATGGGGGTCTCTGTCCTCCCACTGCCCATGGAGGGCCAGCTCAGAGCAAGCACTATCTGATCTTGGGTTCCTGCTGGATCTTCTCTGACTCAAGGCAACATCTTGGAGTTTCAGCACTTTTCCTGCCTCCCTGTAGGTGCCACTCAGCAGTGAAAGCCCTCTCCCTGCACGGTCCTTGAGGCAAGCCTGGGGTCCTGAGGTGGCCTGGCCTCTTTTTGCGGTGGCTGTCGTGAGCCTGCAGCAACTGCAGCCCCAGCCTGGGGCCCCAGGCCTCGCCCAGGGTACACTCGGACTTGCCTTTGATTGCCACATCTCACCCCGAGGAAGAGAAGGCTGCACTGTGCCAGATCTGCAGCCTGTCAGTCAGGAGAAGATGAAAGGCAGGAGCAGCGATGAGGGAAGGTGAAGAATGGCTGCTAGCAGCAGAGCTTCTCCCCACCCTGCGCTGCCAGCACACCGTCAGCCCTCCCTGCTCATCCACTCCGGGCTCACCTGCTCCCTGCTCATCCACTCCAGGCTCACCTGCTCCAGGGTCACCCTCTCCAGACTCACCTGCTCCAGGGTCACCCTCTCCGGGCTCACCTGCTCCAGGGTCACCCTCTCTGGGCTCATCCGCTCTGGGCTCACCTGCTTCACGCTCACCCACTCCGGGCTCACCTGCTTCATGGTCACTCCCTCTGGGCTCACCCAATCTGGGCTTACTCCCTCTGGCCAACCTGTCAGGGTTGGCAGCCACTTCCCCCTCGCTTTTCAGCAAGGCAGTAGAGATCAGCCAAGGGAGGAAGGGAACCAAGTGATGGAGAGGCACTGGCAATGGTTAGGGGTGGAGGAGAAAGTGTGGGTGTGAGGGGCAGGGCACGAAAAGAGGAAGGGTGCCCGTGACAAACAGGAAAGAGCTGAGGGCACAGCCGTGGGGACAGGATGGGGGTTCAGGGAGGGACAGCACAGCTCGAATGTAGGAGGTAATGGATATAAACAGATTAATAAGAAGGGTGAGGAAAGAAAACCTGAGTCTGGATGAGTTCAGCTTACTGATAGTCCTTGGGTGAAAGCTTTCTTCACACTTGTAGAATCTACTTCACACTTTTGAAACACAAATAAATGAAAAGAGGGACCCCCAACAGCCCCCACCCCAAGGTGCTGTCAGGCAGACAGGAGTGGCAGCTCCTGCTGCTGCCTGCAGGCCTCAGGACGAGCACTACAGCATGGGTAAGCAACCTTCTAGGGTGCCAGGCACGGAGCCCACTTCCTCCTCTGCCTCTTGCCTGCTTTCTCAGGGAGACAGAAAAAAGAGTGACAGGAAGATAAGGGAGGCTGAGGGGCGACCTCACTGCTCTCTGGTTTAGTGGCCATGCTGGTGCTGGTTTGATGGCTGGACTGAGTGATCTCGGAGGGCTTTTCCAACCCGAACCATTCCATGACTCCCTTACATTAGCTGGATTGAGATGCCGATGGTATTCCCTTTTTTCTTTCCCTTTCTCTTTCTCTGAGGCACGATGCAAACTCCCCCAGGCTGTCCCCCTGCCCGCTGGGTTCCAGCTCACATCCTGGCTGCAATTTGCACCCCTTCTTGCTGCACTCTGCAGTGGTTCAGGGACCTCGTTCCCAAGCGGCTGCCACAAGAGCCTGGAAGCAGATGTGAAGACATCTTCGTGCTTGAGTGAGCTTAATTGCTGCTCAAACACCAAACGCTCAACGCCCTGCCCCTTGGCTCCCGACACTGCTGTTAGCCTGGCCCCATTAGCTGCTCGTTTGCTGCCTGTGCTCTCAGCTGTCTCAGCAATCATAGAATCATAGAATCAGTCAGG
>WAAF01002166.1:7774-123651 GCA_013400475.1 Tricholaema leucomelas
GAGCTATTGAATGCCATCCCCTTGGACTCTGCCCATCTGTCCAGGCGGTCAAGGTCCCGCTGCAGAGCCCTTCTGCCCTCCAACCCAGCCACATCAGCCCCCAGCTTGGTGTCATCTGCAAACTTGCTGATGACTGACTTAATGCCCACGTCCAGATCATCTATGAAGATGTTAAAGAGGATGGGGCCCAGCACTGACCCTTGAGGGACACCACTAGTGACCGGCCGCCAGCTGGATGTGGCACCCTTTGCAGGGCTGGACACTGCCTTTCATGGAAATTGTAGTAGGAAAGGATGTCCAGGGAAGAGCAACCTGGCAGCAAAACCAGGCTGGCTTCTTTTATGTACAAAACTTGCTGGAAGTCCTCATTCCCCTATAGCACTTTTAGTGGCAGCTTTTATGGCATTCGTGGAACTTGTAAGTCCAAAAGACATTAGTGGGTAGCAAAGACATCTCTTATGTGCTTTTTGGCAAGGCAAAAAGTAACCTTCTCTGCCCTGCTGAGACCCCATCTTGAGTACTGCCTTCAGTTTTGGGCTCCCCAGTTTAAGAGGGACAAGGACCTGCTAGAGAAGGTCCAGCAGAGGGTTACAAAGCACTGAAGCACTGCCTGATGAGAAGAGACTGAGGGACCTGGGGCTTTTTAATCTGAAAAAGAGAAGACTGAGAGGGAATTTAATGAATGTTTATAAATGTCTGAGGGCTAGGGTCAGGCAGCGGGGGACAGGCTCTGCTCACTTGCTCCCTGGGATAGGACAAGGAGCAGTGGGTGTAAGCTGCAGCACAGGAGGTTCCACCTCAACACAAGGGGGAACTTCTTTCCTGTAAGGGTCCCAGAGCACTGGAACAGCCTCCCCAGAGAGGTTGTGGAGTCTCCTTCTCTGGTGACTTTCAAGGCCTGTCTGAACGCATTCCTGTGTGACCTAAGCTAGAGTCTAAGGTCTTGCTCTAGCAGGGGGGTTGGACTTGCTGATCTCTTTGGGTGCCATCCAACCCCTGATATCCTGTGGACCAAACCAGGTTCTATATATGCAATTTCTAACAGGAGTAATGAAGACAGAACCCAAACTGGGCACATACTGGGAGATGTACAACGCAGGAAAACCATGGGAGTGTCTGACCGGGCCCTGTCCCCAGTTGCCTTCACCCTGATACGCTTGCTCACGCATCTGGCCATGCTGCTGGGAGCCACAAAAGATCCTCAGGTATTTTCCATTACAAATTCCAAGTGGCCACATGAAATGTAGTCAGACCTTTATATGTCACTGCTTCTTCTTTTCATCAAATTTGGGTCCTTCAAGATGCAAAACCCAAATTTGCTTCACTCCGTGGCCCAGGAGTGAGTTTAGTTGCTTTGTGTGCACAGACTTCACTGCCTTTATTTGTTCAGGTGGTAGGAGCCTTGTAGGATGGAGTTTACTTCCTGGTAAAACTAGTTCTGCATGCCCTGTGCTTGACCTGGATGTTATTTGCTATGCTCATTGCTGCCTTTTGTTGCTCTTTAGGCGTTTCAAAATCTTATCAAGCCACCTGTGCCCAACTCGGTGAGTTTCCTGCATCAGCATATTCAGGAGGACTTGGCACAGCTGACAAGAATTGTGGGGAAGAGTGTGGATGAGACAATCAACATCCTGCACCTCATCCTTTGCAGCCTCCTTAAGGACCCTCATCAGCACCCAGGCCAGTGTAAGTAAAGCTGCCTGCCATATCCTATCTGCCAGCTACAGCAGCATTTTAAGGGCAGGAGTTGTTCAGCTACTTTTGCTATGAGACCATTTCCAACAGGCAGTAGCTGAGGTGATGAGGAGGATCCAGAAAGGTAAGGCTTGTTCTGACTGTAAGGAGTGAATAATTTTTGGCTGTTTAGCTGTCTTTTGGTTGAGTGTGTGAAGTTGGCAGGGTTTGGTTCAGCATGCTGAAGAATTACTGAGTAAGGATCCTCATGACATGGTGTCAGAGATAGCAGAGGTACTATGCAAAGCACAGTAGCTTTTCTACACCTATATATGACTGCCAAGAAGTTATTTGATGGAAGAGGGATGGCAGAAGGTGGGTCCTGGTAAAATCTGGAGCTCAAGTTTAGTGCCATAGAGGAATTTGGATGTAATAGCCACATTTTAGTGTGTGACAGCACAAATCCGTATTGCAAGCTGTGTTCTGTGGCCTGTCATGGGTCATGGTCTACCCCTGGACAAGTTGTTTAACCTCTTGGAGTTTATGGATGATTTGTATAAATGCCTACATCAATCAGAGGAGTGACTGGAATAAAGCCTCTGAAAACCTGTGATCGTTGTGTGCAGTTTCAGATGACACCCTCCAGCTGGACTGAGATCCTTGGTTGGCTTCTAGGACCACTGTAATTGTTCTTGGCTGATCATGCTAATTTGCAAGGATGGCACATCTGGAAGCTTAGAGGATCTGTGCTTTCCTATAACTGAAACACTGCAGATATCAGAGACTCTTCTTGTTGCAGGGCCAGTTAGATTTGATGGTCTGCTCTCCACCAGGCGGAACAGAAACACGTGGGAAGAAATCGTTGCAGAAACAATCATTGTTCCTGAACTGCAGGTGAGAAATTGCTGTGTATAACTTCAGTAGCTGAGCAGTTCAAAATCCACTTCTTTGGAATCTGATCTGCTGTGGCATCGGTGCTGCACTTTTCACCCAGCTGTTCTTAAGTCCAAGCCATCTCTCATGGAACTGCAGATCAACTTGAATTTGTAAGGGTCACAAAATCACAGTATATTAGAGGTTGGAGGGGGCCTCCAGAGATCATCCAGTCCGACCTCCATGCCAAAGCAGGATCCCCTAGGGTAGTCCACACAGGAATGCATCCAGGAGGGTTGTGAAAGTCTCCAGAGAAGGAGACTCCGCAACCTCTCTGGACAGCCTCTGCCAGTCCTCCATCACCCTCACTGTAAAGAAGTTTCTCCTTGTCTTGAGGTGAAACCTTCTCTGTTCCAGTTTGTACACATTGATCCTTGTCTTATTGCTGTGGGCCGCTGAAAAGAGATTTGCCCCATCCACTTGATGCCTACCCCTCAGATATTCATAGATGTTGATGAGATCTCCTCTCAGTCTTCTCTTCTCCAGACTAAACAGCCCCAGGGCTCTCAATCTCTCTCCACTGGGGAGATGCTCAAGTGCCCCAGTCATCCTTTGGCTCTCTACTGGACTCTCTCCAGCAGGTCATGTCTCTCTTGAACTAAAAGTGGACACAGTAGTGCAGGTGTGGTTTCACTAAGACAGAACAGGTCAGCCAACTTTATTCTACCTGTGGAACTGAGTATTTGAGACTAGAGTTGGAAAAGCAGACATGTCTTGGCTCAGTTGAAAGCATTTGCCTAAGTGAATGTATGGTTGCCCCAGATGAATTCTATCCACCTTTGTTTTCCCCCCTCCCTTTATGTATTGCCTCAAGAGTGAAAGCCTGTGAGCTGGAGAGCAAGGAATCATTTTATGGTGTACATAGCTGTCTTTCAGTGCCTGCTTTAGATGCCTTCCCTAGCAGTTTATGGAGTCCTAGAATGGTTTAGGTTGGAAGGGACCTCACAGCTCATCCAGTTCCAACCCTATGGCAGGGACACCTCCTGCTAGAACAGGTCATAGGATCATAGGATGTCATAGGATCATAGGAGGTCACTCAAAACCTCATCCAACCTGGCCTTAAATACCTCCAGGGAGGGACCATCCGCAACCTCCCTGGGCAACCTGTGCCAGTGTCTCACCACCTTCACTGCAAAGAACTTCTTCCTAACATCCAGTTTCAATCTCCCCTCTGCCAGTTTAAACCCATTCCTTCTCATCCTGTCATTACAAGACCTTGTCAATAGTCCCTCCCCAGCCCTTCTGTAGCCCCCTTCAGATATTGGAAGGCTACTACAAGGTCTCCTGGAAGCCTTCTCTTCTCCAGGCTGAAGAGCCCAAATCTTCTCCTTTGACATATTTCCGTGTCAGTTGGTCATCAAGCTGTTAGGGAAATATATTCCAGTGGAAGTTCATAAAAGATGCTTCCAGTTCTGGTGGAATTTTAATGTGTGGGTTTTTTTTGTTTGTTTTTAATGCAGGATTTGGATAAAAAACTTCTGAACTTAAATAGACAAATACAAGAGGATGAGAGAATATCTTGCAATCCAGTGGTGAAAATAGTGTATGGTGACCCAAGCACTTTCCTGTCCCAGCTGCCAAAGGACAGTCACATACATCATTCCAAGATGTGGAGCTGCAGGAAGAGGATTTCAGTGGAGAACCTGGGGCATGTAGTCCAGCAAAAGAATGCCAAGGACACTGTCCCCCTCCTTTGGAAGTTTTTGCAGAAGGTGGGTGTGACACAGGAATGAGAGATCCACAATGCTCAGGGATCAGGTCACAGAATCACAGACTGCTTGAGGTTGGAAGGGAGCCCTGGAAGTTGTCTGGTCCAACTCCCTGCTCAGGCAGGGGGGACCTAGAGGCAGTTGCCCAGGACTAATAGAATCATAGAATCAACCAGGTTGGAAGAGACCTCCAAGCTCAGCCAGTCCAACCTAGCACCCAGCCCTGTCCAATCAACCAGACCATGGCACTAAGTGCCTCATCCAGGCTTTGCTTGACCACCTCCAGGGACGGTGACTCCTCCACCTCCCTGGGCAGCCCATTCCAATGCCAGGATCTTTATGCCAATACAGGCTCTGTATTCTCATAACCACCTGGAATCTTGAGAACTGCACATGTAGAATGTTTGGGTTTTCTTCTTAGCACTTAAAAAGTAACTCCATAAAAGTATTCAAAACTAGTTTGGTTTAGAACAACCTTACTCAGAGCCTCCCCTCTCCTCTTCCAGGAACCAGAACTGAGGCTGGTTAAATTCTTACCAGAGATCCTGGCTCTGCAGAGAGACTTGGTGAGGATATTTCAGAACACTGCTGATGTCAAGCAATGCTCAGTCAGAGAGTTCCTCAATGAACCTCTCTCAGGTAAGAAGAGTCAGCCAAAACTGTAATTAGTGAAACAAAAAGCACCAGGTAGTCCAGCTGGAAATGAAAGTGAAAACTTCTCTTTGTCATCCTGTTTTCCTCTTTAACTCCCATCCAAATGAATTTGAGACCTTTACCCTGGAGTTATGCTTGGAGAAGTCATCAGGTGACTCCTAAAGAGAATTATTAAGTACAGGAAGATTGTTCACAGGAGGTGGAGCTTCTGTGAACTTGGCTCAGAGACAGCCAAGATAAATCCCTGAAGGCAGCAGTAGGCATGTTGAATTTATAAGCTCTGTCCTTGGGTAGGCCCTGCCTAAAAGGTGGAATAGATGTCCTGCTCTTCCAGTCGTGAGCAGCATACAGGCTGTGATGGTTTGGGTATCCCCCTCCCCCCCACACTTCAGAAATCACCCAGACTAGACTCAGTCGGCTCTGGAAATTTGAATGAAGCTTATATTTACAGCTGGCACAATTTACAAGCAGATCTTTACAGTATATACAGTTATAGACAGAAATATACAAGGTAAAAAGGTAATACAGAAACACAACTCCCCTCCCAGAAACCTGAATCCCCAGGAGGGGCTCCCAACCACCCCTCACCTTCCCCCTACCCCTCTCAACCTTACCCCAGTCCCAAGGAAGAATGGAGGTTCGGCCAAGAGGGTTAAAAAGCAAGGTGAAGCAGCCAAGCAAAAGGAGGGTGAGGTTAGAAAGCAAGATGGAGTCCAGCCAGCAGCCACGAGCTCCCCAGCAGGCAGAAGCTCCCAGCGAAGAGAAGAAGCAAGTGCTGTAATCTTTGTTTTGCCTTTCTTTTGTACACATCTCAGCAAGACTGTGAGGGAAGTAGACACCATTGTTTTCATTTCTCAGCCTATGATCTAGTTCTTCTCACCAAAACATGCTAGCTAGGCTCAAACTAGCACACAGGCATTTTCTAGCAACTCCTCCAGCTGTGCTTAAGTACAGTCACTTAGGTTTTCAGTACTTAAAGGTCATGCAGGATCAACCCAAGGATCCATCCAGCCTTGTAGCCTGGGCCAGCAGCAGATGATATGGAAGAACATACCCAGAGCAAATGACTCAGTGCCACTAGGAAACTGTTGGGTGTCTTATCTAGTCTCCCTTGATCTGTTTGAGCAGCTGACTGGAGTTCAGTGGCGTGCTCTGACGACCCTAATGTTACAGAGCTTCACAGTGTTGCCAGTAAAAGGTGTTTTAAGGATTTGTCTTCCTGTTGTTCCTCAGGTGGGATGAGGGATCTGTTACAGAGGAGAGTGGAAGTGTTTCTGTCTGTGTGGAACAAGCTGCGAAGCTCGCTGGACACCAGTGGTGAGTTCCTTCTTCTCAAGTACTGTTTTGATGATGAGGGAAGCAAGAGCTCACCAGCTGTGAGACACTGCTCCTCTGCTCCTTCACAGTTTGAGTTCTTCCTTCAGTGATGCTGAGACATCTGCAAAACTGACCTTGGCCATTAAAGGTTTAAATAGATCTAGGTGCAAATGGGAGAGTTTGTTTCCCTCTTGTAGTATTCTCACCTGAACTTGCTCCCTTTGGCACTTACATGCAATGGAAACAGTGCTCCTGGGTCAGCTCAGGAGAGGCTTGCTCTTTGTGGGCTGGCTCTGAGCCACTCCAAACAGTCTTCTTTGCCTTTTATTTCAGGGGAAATTAAACTTCCTAAAGGCTGCTGTGATGCTGACCTGACCCTGGACAGCAAGCTTGAGGTCCTTCTGCCACGTCGGCAGGGACTGGGCCTCTGCTCCACAGCCTTGAGCAGCTACCTCATTAGTCTGCACAACAACTTCATCCACTCAGTGAACAAGCACATCAAGGAAGATGACAGGTACATTGGGTTCCAGAGAGGCGTTTGGGGGGCTCTGCTGCTGCACAATCAGCTTTCCCTCCTTCATCGAGGCTTCTCACTCTAAACAGAGGCTGTTTTCTCCTCTGCAGGTACTTGATCAGTCCGTCAGAAGTGGCTGACCTGCACTTGATCAGTTATGACGTTGAGAGAGACCTGATTCCTCTGATCTTGTCCAACTGCCAGTACAGCATGGAGAAGGGAGGGGAGACATTGCAGGACTTTGACCTGGAGAGGATCCAGCAGCAAGTTATCAGCAAGTTCCTGCAGGGGAAACCGCTCGTCACCCTAACGGTAGGAGAAGGCAGCTAGCTGTGTTTTCTGCAGGCAGCTTCATGGCTGGTGTGGCAGGCCTGCAGTGTTTGCTGCAGCCAGGCATGCACTGTAGCAATGTCATCAAAACTTTACAACTGTGGGTTTCTCTCCTGGCAGGGAATACCTACCCTGGTGTACAGACAGGATCGCAATTACGAACAGCTCTTTAATGATGTCAGGAGTAAGGTCAATCAGGTGAGTTGTGCGTGGGTGGAACCAAGGCAAGCATCAGACCTCCTAATGTGTGTTAGGTTTGTTTTCTGTCCTTTGCCTTGTTCACCTGGAGGCCTGTCTGCTAATCTCTGAGCATGCCCTGAGCGTGTGCAAAGAGACCTCCTTTGGTCAGTCAGGATGTACGAAGGAAAGAGATGCAGTTAAGCACCCAAGTTTTTAGGCTCTCAGGGAGTGACAGGACTGGGGGGAATGGAGCAAAGCTGGAGGTGGGGAGATTCAGACTGGATGTGAGGAGGAAGTTGTTCATCATGAGAGTGGTGAGAGCCTGGAATGGGTTGCCCAGGGAGGTGGTTGAGGCCCTGTCCCTGGAGGTGTTTAAGGCCAGGCTGGATGGGGGTCTGGCCAACCTGATCTAGGATAAGGTGTCCCTGGCCATGGCAGGGGAGTTGGAACTAAATGACCCTTCCAACTGTGATTGATTCTGTGATTCCAGTTTCCTAAATTTAGGACTCTCCCATTTTCCATGATTTCAGCAGCTTCAGCAGCAGTAAGGAATGGCTCTAAACTAATATTAGGAACTGCCTTGACTTTGTGGTTTTCAGAGTGCTCTCCCCAGTTCTGTGATGAACATGATCAGTGGGGAACTGCAGTCCTACAGTGATGTCTGTGATGCTCTGTCCATCACTGAAATTACCTTGGGATTCCTGGCCATGGCTGGAGAGAATGGGGAAATGCTGCTGACTGACTACATCGTAAACGTTCTGCAGATGGGTGATCAGACAAACCCTCATGTACTGCAGGTGAGTCCTGAGAACCAAGCTCTTAAAAGATAAGGTCTGCACTGGCTCATACTGAATCCAACCAGCCTGATCTCTAAGCCCTGCAAAAGTTCAGCTAGAAAAGAGATGTGATGGAATTCCTTCCACACCGTATCCAACAACAGAGGGTGGGAACAATTTTCACTTCCACTGCAACCAGTGTTTGCAAGGTGGGAGGATCTAATAGCTTGTGATGCTCAGAAGGTCCTTGCAAAACCCTTGCAGAAAGCTCAGGTGCAGGGTGTGCAGAAAGTCAGACTCTTCTCTGGAGGTCCAAGCTCTTTCGTCAGCACCAGCAAGGAGGATTCTCAGATGAGTGTCAGCAGGATTAGTTGTGGTGCTAAAACTGAGAAAAGGGAGAACTCTCAATTGAGTCAGCTCTCAGTGGCACTGGCTTGCCTGGTGCTGAGCAGGATTGAAAACAGCCTTCTACCTCTGGAAAGTGGTGATAGGAGAAAGTGTTATCTCCTTATAATGCATGCAGAGAGGCCACTTACTGATAGAAGGCAAGGGCACTATGTTGTGACAAGTGTGTGTGGCTTAGCCCTGTGTGATGGTTTGGGTGTTACCCACTTCCCCCTTAAGAAAATCACCCAGGCTAGACTCAGCCCTCTGGAAATTGAAGAAGGAAGCTTTGTGTTTACAGCTTAGCACAATGTACAAGCAGGTATTTACAGCTATAGACATAAATAGACAAGTTAAAAAGTACTACAGAAACACAACAGCCCTCCCAGCAACCAGAGTCCCCAGGAGGGGCTCCCAACCACCCTTCTGCCTTCTCCCCACCCCTCTACCTTATGCTAGACTTTGCCTTATGTTCAAGGTGAGTTTGGAGGATCGGCCAGATGGGTTAGTGTTAGGAAGCAGATGGATTAGTTAGGCAGCAAGTTAGAGAGAGAAGTGCATGCAGCCAGAGCCCAAGAGCAACTCTGTTATTTATATTTATCTTTATGCTTTTATACATCTCAGCAAGCCTATGGGTGAAGCAGACATCACCACTGTTTCATTTTCACAGCCTGTCATCTAATTCTTCTCACCAAAATATCCCAGCTAGTCTCAAACTAGCACACTCTGTCACTTTCCTACCCCCTGGAAATTATTAAAGGTAAATGGGGGAGAGGGGGAGAGAAACCTCCTGCAGATGGACTTCAGCAGCCAGGTTAAAAGGGATCAACGAATCACAGAATGGCCCACAGCAGAAGGGCACTTACAGATCATCAACCTCCCTGCCACAGGCAGGGATGCCTCTTAACTAAACTCTGCTGTTTATAGCCTCAGCTCCTAGCTGAGCTCTCTGCACTTTTGCTCCTCTGCCATTTTGGTCTGCCACATTCCTAAAGGCATCCCTTAGGTCCAGGCTCATCCCATACTTGTGTTTGACCTTTCAGGCCCTTAGGCGTTGCCACCTAAAGCACAGCATAGCCCTGTGGCAGCTTCTCTCTACCCGCAAGTCTGAGCAGCTTCTGCGCCTCAAGAGGGTAAGGCACACTGGCAGCTTGGGGGTCTGACTGGCCCTATCCTGTGCTCTCAATTCAGCTGGCCACATGTATGGCTGATTGCTTTTTGTCCTTCTCTGCATTTTTAGGATCCTTTTGGAGACATCAGTACAGACTACAAAGCTGAGCTCTGTCCCAAGATTGCCAACCTCCTCAACACCTTCTTTGTCCACTCAAGGCTGGAAACCTTCCTGCAGGAGCTTCACGAAATGATCATCTTGAAGCTGAGACGTGTCCAAGCTGTGGATGTATTCAGGCCCACGTGGAGGTAACAGAGCTATGCAGCCCAAACCATCCCACAGTTACTAAGCTTCTCTGCTGCTGAAAATGCACATGATGGAAATGGTTCCTTTGGCAAATGACTGCCACAAAGCACCACCACCACCATGGTGGTGAAGAATGGAGGAGGCTCAGGGGTGATCTTATTGCTGTCTACAACTACCTGAAGGGAGGCTGCAGCCAGGTGGGGTTGGTCTCTTCTGCCAGACAACCAGCAACAGAACAAGGGGACACAGTCTCAAGTTGTGCTGGGGGAGGTCTAGGCTGCATGTTAGGAGGAAGCTGTTGCCAGAGAAAGTGACTGGCATTGGAATGGGCTGCTCAGGGAGGTGGAGGAGTCGCCATCCCTGGAGGTGTTGAAGAAAAGCCTGGATGAGGCACTTAGTGCCATGGTCTGGTTGATTGGACAGGTCTGGATGAGCTTGAAGGTCTCTTCCAACCTGGTTGATTGTATGAATATGCAGCTCTTCCCAAGACACACTGCCTGTTTCTGACATACATGAGTGTTCTTCATCTTACACAAGCTATTTTGGGAACACTGCTGGAATATACCAGGAGCTGCCATTCATGAGCACTAAACAAGCATTTCTGCAGTCCCTCAGATGAGCACACTCTGCTCTCCACATGGGCTTGCTTATGACCTGCAGCCTCCCAATTCTGGGTCTTTTAGCCTTTCTAACTGTGGCCATTCAATCATTCTCATTACAAATAGAGAGTATTAAAACTCTGTCCTTAACACAGGTGCATTCCCATCACAGAATCAGGGTTGGAAGGGACCACAAGGACCATCTAGTTCCAACCTCTCTGCCATGGGCAGGGAACCACACCAAATACTGTGGTCTGTGTAGTTTTCTGTACACTTCTGTTAATGCTAACTTTTTCCCCCCCACTGTTTTTGCAGCTTGAAGGAGTCTTTCATTCCTTGCCTCGATGAAAAAAACTCTGAGTTAGCTACAGAGGTGGAAGAGATGTTCCCAGACGAGATTCTTCTCTCTCACGCTACTGCAACGTGGAAAGCAGCTGCTGTCTTCAAGAGGGAGTACAGGGACCACTAAGACCACCAGCAGCACACTGGCTCTGACCTGCACGGGGGACTGAGTGCCACAACCCCACAGTGCCAGTGAGATGCTGGAACCGTGTGCAGTTATGGTTGTTTTTTTTTTTGGGGGGGGATTGCAGCTTGGGATGGCAATTTTTGCTGACTTCAGTACCCAAATGATGATGTGAAGATTAGATTCCTTCACCCGTAATGAGGCTGGTGGAGATACAGGAGGCTGCACCTCGGAGGCATCATAAAACCCCTAAAACTCCAAGGCTGCCGGAGGAAGATGAAGGATTCTGTGGAAAGGCAGCATCGTTCCCTCGTGCTGGGAAAGGTGTTGGTTGGGGGGGTTTGGGTTTTGTTGGTTTCTTCCAGTCTGCATTTCTGTTTACACTGAACTGTCAGTGCTGCTCTTCTCTTTGCCGTGACTGCCTTTCACCTGCACGCCCCTGTGCCGTTCCCTCCCGGGCAGAGGCTACCGCTGTGGAATCGGGACCAAGCTGGTCAGCCACCACCGAGGGCAGCTGCTCCCTCACTGCCTTCAACCTCTCGCTGTGGTGGAGCCTTCACTTCGCTCCTCCTTCTCCCAGTCCTTCGGTACCTGCCGCCGAGTTCTTCCTGGGGCTGGGCCCCTCTCCCGTACCCCTGTGCCCCACCCTCGTCCCGGCGGTGTTTCCCAATAAAGCCCAGTTCTCGCTGCCGCGGCTCCTCTGTTTTCCCTTCGCCGCCGCGCCCGGAACTGCCGCTCTGGGCCCACGTTCCCGGGGCGGGGGGGTTAGGCTGTGACACCAGCTTCCGGCGCCGCCATGTCGGGGCCCGCAGCGGAGCTGCCGCCGGACGCTACCCTTCGCCGCTGGGAACGGTAACGGCGCGGGCTGCGCATGCGCGGGGCGGTACCCATGGCAACAGTGCGCGGCCGCGGCCCGGCCCAGCGGCGGGTTCTGGGGTGGGCTCGGCGGGGATGTCGCAGCTTCTCTCCCCCTGGGCACAGGGCGAGACGCGATGGGTTCCTCGGCCCTCCCGTTGGATCCTCCTCACGTCCCTGTCCCCTCACCCACGGCCCTCGTGAGGCCGCACTTCGAGTGCTGGGCTCAGTTTCGGGCCCTCACTCCAACAAGAATACTGAGGTACTGGAGAGTGTTCAGGGGTGGGCAGTGGAGCTGGTAAAGGATCTGGAGCACCTCTTGTGAGGAGCAGCTGAGGGGTCTGGGGAAAAGGAGCCTGAGGGGACACCTTACTCTCCCTGGAAAGAGGTTGGAGGAAGGGTGAGGACCAGTCTCTTCTCCCGAGAACCAAGTGCCAGGATAAGAGGAAGCAGCCTCAAGTTCTGCTAGAGGAGGTTTATGTTGGACATATGGAATAACTTATTCCCTAAGAAGGTTGTTAAGCCCTGGAACAGGCTGCCCTGGGAAGTGGGAGCCTCCAGCTAGGGAGGGGTTTAAAAGCCGGAGATAGGGTGCTGAGGGACGTGGAGTAGTGGGGCCTTGCCAGTGCTGGCTTAGTGGTTGGACTCGGTGATCTTAAAGGGCTTTTGTAACTTAACCAGTTCTGTGATTCTAGGAAAGTGGTTCTGATGAAAGCATGGGGGAGAAGGGAGGTGTCCTGTAACCCCATGTTGAGAGGACCTCAGCCCCATGTTGCTTGGCTTACATCTGTGGGCTCTTTACCTGCCAGCCATAGGGCACAGCACAGCCCTGCAGTGGGGTTCAGTCTGTGCTGAGTGAGATGGAGCAGCGCCTTGGTGTGGGAAGAGGTCTGCAGCCAAGGAGGCACAGGCACCGTTTTCACTGCAGCTGTTGTCTTTCACCAGAGAGCAGGCCCAGCTCAAGGCCAGCGTGGTTGAGGAGGACACGGAGGAGTGGCAGAGGGATTCCAGTTTTGCAGGACTGGAGAGAGTGGGAGGCGTGGACTTGTCTTATGTCAAAGGAGACGACACCAATGCCTGTGCTTCCCTGGTCGTGCTCAGCTACCCAGCCCTCGAGGTAACAGCAGGTGACCAGAGTCACACCTCGGGAGCGTGTCCAGGTGTGCAACAACACAGGGAGGTGCATAGAAAACGCAGACAAAGGCCATTCCCTCCTGTGCCTCACAGCACACCAGTGAGCTCTCACATGTAAGCCCTACGAAGCCTCTGGCCCTGCATTCACAAGGAAGATGAGGGAGCAAACCACCTGTGAGGGTTCAGACGTAAGCCGAGGAAGATGTGACACAAACCACTCCTGAATGCCAGGGGTTTGTAGGATTATGAGGAATTTTCAGGGCACTGAGGAGTAGCTTTAGCATGCTTGCAAGTTGGTACATCAAAAAAATGCTGTGATGGGGGTGCTGGTGGATGAGAAGCTCAGTGTGAGCTGACAGTGTATATCTGCAGCCCAGAAAGTCAATTGTATCCTGGGCTGCATCGGAAGAAGTGTGGCCAGCAGGCTGAGGGAGGTGATTCTGCCTCTTTACCTCACTCTCATGAGAGCCTACCTGGAGTACTGTGTCCAGTTCTGGAGCCCCTGTGACAAGAAAGATCTGGAGATGCTAGAGAAGGACCATGAGGATGATCAGGAATGGACAGAACAAGGAGACAGTCTCAAGTTGTGCCAGGGGAGGTATAGGCTGGATGTTAGGAGGAAGTTCTTCACAGAGAGAGTGATTGGCATTGGAATGGGCTGCCCAGGGAGGGAGGTGGTGAAGTCACTGTCCCTGAGGGTGTTCAGGAAAAGGCTGGGTGAGGCACTTAGTGCCATGGTCTGGTTGACTGGCCGGGGCTGGGTGCTAGGTTGGACTGGCTGAGCTTGGAGGTCTCTTCCATTGTGCTTGAACAGACTTGAGAGATTTGGTGTTGTTCAGTTTGGAGACCTTATTGTGACCTTCTAGTATATGAAGTGGGCTACAAGAAAGCTGGTGAGGGACCTTTTAGGGTGTTTGGTAATGCTAGGACTAGGGGGAACGGATCCAAGCTAGAGGAGGGCAGATTTAGATGAGATGTCAGGAAGAAGTTCTTCATCCTTAAGGGTGATGAGACTGGAAGAAGGTTGCCCAGGGAGGTGGTGGAATCCTCATGCCTGGAGGTTTTTAAGGCCAGGCTGGATGTGGCTCTGGGCAGCCTGATTTAGTGAAGGGTATCCCCACTCAGGGTAGGGGGGGTTGGAAGTAGATGATCCTTGGGGTTCCTTCCAACCCTGATGCTTCTGTGACTGTGAGGTGTGGTCTGTGATCTGGCATGGACGACTTGAACTGGTGTAGTAGTGTACTGAAAGGAATCAGTCTGGAGACAAAAAAGGACCATTTGTAGTGCTCAAAACAGCAGGTGTCTTGTTTGTTAGTTCTTGCTGGTGATCAACTGACAATATGGGATGTAACACATAACAGCCTCTTCAAAACCACCACGAATCCCACGTCCCACAGTTGTTTTACTTGAGTTAATAAAGATTTTTGGTCTCTTTCCCAGTTTTCAAAATGATCTAAAAATCATCCTTAAATTATAAAGCCTATAAGAAGCAGAGAAATGAAGTTTGCTGCTGGCTGTTGGGATCTGAATTTCAGATCCTGCCTTGATTCTTGACTTGCCCTACACAATTGGTTTTCTTTGTCCTGCCTTACAGGGCATCTTTTGGCCCAGCCCTGCATGGAGACAGACACCCTTTGATAATGCTCTGGCTGGGTGAGGTTTGAGGGCCCCCACTGTCTGTTTGAATAACTGCCCTAGTTTTGTTTCAAGGGCTTTGCTGTCAAGCAGGGTAGGGTAGGTGATGTCCATCCCTCTTCTGTCACCAGTCTGTTATCCACCCTCTTTCTCTGAGCACAGTGACGCAATCCAGGGGCTTTGTGGGAGAGAGTGAGAAGCAGACTATTAAAAGGAAAAATAAGAGATGAGATCAGGGGATGTAAAGCAGAGGAGATGCCTCTGAAACAGCCAGGAAGTGACCAGCAGAGTGCTGGAGGTCGTTGTCTCTGCACTGTCCTGTTGCTCCCAGGTGCTGCACGAGGATTACCAGATGGTGGCTGTCAGCGCCCCGTACGTGGCAGGGTTCTTGGCCTTCCGAGAGGTCCCTTTCCTGGTGGAAGCTCTTCAGAGACTTGAGCAGGAGAAGCCCGAGCTCAAACCTCAGGTGTGACATACTTCTTTTGTCTCTATTTGAGATATCATGAGGGTGCAAGAGTACTGCTGAAAAGTGACTTTTCCTTTCCTGAGACCTCATTACCTGCCTCTTTTGGTAGGTGTGGTGTCAGAGTCCTATTGAAATATCTGTTGCCCTTTCCTTAGAGGTAGAGATGCTGAGCTAAGAGTAGTCAGGCATCTCTACTCTGCCTTGGTGAGACCCCATCTTGAGTACTGCTTTCAGTTTTGGGCTCCCCAGTTTAAGAGGGACAGGGATCTGCTTGTGAGAGTCCAGCAGAGGCCTGTGAGGATGATTAGGGGACTGGAGCACTGCCTGTTGAGGAGAGGCTGAAGGACCTAGGACTTTCTAGTCTGGAGAAGACTGAGAGGGGATTTAGTAAATGTTTAAAAAACATCTGAGGACTAGGGGTCAGGCAGGGGGGGACAGGCTCTGCTTACTTGCTCCCTGGGATAGGACAAGGAGCAGTGGATGGAAGCTGCAGCACAGGAGGTTCCACCTCAACACAAGGGGGAACTTCTTTCCTGTAAGGGTCAGAGAGCACCAAAACAGCCTCCCCAGAGAGGCTGTGGAGTCTCCTTCTCTGGAGACTTTCAAGGCCTGTCTGAATGCATTCCTGTGTGACCTGAGCTGGATTGTCTGGTCCTGCTCTGGCAGGGGGGTTGGACTCAATGCCTTTGGGTCCCCTCCAACCCTGACGTCCTGCAATTCTGTGATCTCTGGGCAGTAGGAGTCTTGTTCTGTGTGCAGCACTTGGGAAGAGCTCTCAGAGCCATCAAGAGCTTGTGCTGCTGATCATGGACAGTCTGTTGTACACAGGAAGACTCTTACAGAGGACTGAGAGACTTTCTCCTTTCTCATGGGGCTGGCGTCATTATTTGCTAAACAAAGTGGCTATCAGTGCACAAGAATTAACATTTAGCTCTTGGCTTTTCCAGGTACTTCTTGTAGATGGGAATGGCCTGCTCCATCCCAGAGGTAGGACTATACTGGAGAGTCCTGCTCTTCAGTATCCCTGTGCTGCAGCTTGAGATTCCTGTTCTCTGGTGTCCTACAGTTAGAGTGACTCGTTGTTGGCAGGATTTGGTGTGGCCTGTCACCTTGGAGTCCTGACAGATCTACCATGCATTGGAGTGGCCAAGAACCTCCTACAAGTGGATGGCTTGGTCAAGGATGAGCTGCACAAAGAGCAGGTTAGGCTGGGCTGGGAATTTATTCCCATTCTTTAATGTCCCAAGAGAACTGGGACAGCCATGTACAAGTCCTTCCTAACGAGCTGACTGTGGGTGTTTATCCCTAGATACGTTCCCTGCAGAAGGGAGGAGATTCATTCCCACTGACAGGCACCTCAGGGGGAGTCCTGGGCATGGTAAGTCGCAGGGAGTTTCCTGCCCACTTGACCGTTGGGTTCTGTGTAGCTGGGAGCACTGGAGGATGTTGTGACGTTAGTTTAGGAGGACATGGTGTGCCCAGTGACACAGCTTTCCCCTTTCTGTGAGCTCAGTTATTTGCAGGAGGAGTTAACAGTTTGGGTGTTGGATACACTGTTGGATACATTCACATCCATATCTGTGGCATCTGAAGTGCCATGCTCCAGTTTCTGAGCCCCAGAGAGATGCCAGTTCTGTAGCAGCTCACCAAGATGTGATATGGGAGCACCTGGCTCAGGAATGGTGCCCAGGAAACAGGCAGATGTGAAAAATACCTGTGTTTGTTGGTATTTCACCATAGTTTTGCTCTAGCAAGTCTTGCCACTTCCCAGAGCTGTGTGAGGCATTTGGGGAAAGGCCACAGGGATTCAGAAGGGTAAACAGTTCCTGGGAAGAGATAGTGGGAAGCAGAAAAGGGTCAAAAAGGCTGGCAGTTGCCAAAGGCAGAGATACCATCGCACCTTCTGAAGGCCATTGGCTAGCTTGCACTTCATCTGCCATTCTGCATTTGTTAAAATGAGCCTCTTCAGTGTGTATCTCTCTTGTCTCAATGCACAGGCCCTGCGTAGCTACGACAAGAGCTCTAAGCCGCTATATGTCTCTGTGGGCCACAGAGTGTGCCTGGAGACAGCCCTGCGCCTGGTCAAGTCCTGCTGCCGGTACCGCATCCCAGAGCCCATCCGTCAGGTATGGCAGCAGGGAGCCGAGGAAGGGGAGAAGGCAGGCCTGAAGCTGGCAGTGGAGAGGTCTGTGGATACCAGCTCCGTGGCCGTGTTTGAGAGCCTCAGTTTGCCACCCATTGGCAACTGACAGTCCTGCAACTGGCACCCTTCTTACTGGCCTGTTCTCAGCCTGTTGTGCTGTTTACTGATCTTTCTTCCTTGCTTGGGCTTCTGACGCAGTGCCCAGAAGCACACACACACAGCCCTTACTGCAGACCCAGCCTGACTGATTTCTTGGTTCCTCGCTGCAGACAACTCCTCTGATGCTGCTGTTAATACAGAGGAGTTCGAAATGTACTTTTCCTTGGGCACTTGGAGCCTAGCACAGACTGCAGTGCTGCTCCTCTGGGCTTTTTCCCTGCTGCTGCACTCCGCAGGAGCTGCAGGCGCTGGGCGACAGCCAGCCAGTAGGTGACAGCACTGGATCGCTGTCAGTGAGCCGCAGATGCCACCGAGGCTCAGCTTCAGACTCATTAAAACGCAGCAGGGCTTGAGGAAAGGATCTGGAGAAGCCTGAAACTTATGAGGCTTCTATGGTGACAGGTGCTTCTCTTCTCTCTGTGGGTCACTCTGCTGTGAGGGGCTCGGGCAGGCCAACCCCAGTGGCCGCCCAGGGAACAGGGCCCAAGCAGTGTCTATGGAACACACCGCTGGCATTGCTGCACTTCTCTGCTGCTCAGTGTCTGGCCACCTTTGCTCTGCAGTTCCTTGGAGCAGCTCTGAGGTGATCCTGCTGAGGGCTGTTATGCAGCCCCTGCCCACAGGAGCTCCTTGCTGGGACTGCAGTGTTTTCTGAGAACAGAGTCTTGAGTCTACAGTTAGAAACTAGACAAAAATCTTTAACACCTCAGAGCAAAACAAACCTTGAAGCATCCATTCCAGAGCTGGAGTTTCTGATCTCATCCAGCACTACCTGCCAGACGGGAGTAGGCTGATGGCTCTTATGTAATCTCCTCCAGCAAGGGACAGATGCCTCCGCAGAGCTCTGAGCTAGCACTGCAGATTGGCGTGTTCAGAGGAGAGGGGAAAGCATTCCCTTCGGAGACAAGGAAGTGTCTTGGAGTTTTTCTGCACTCTCCTTTCATTTCCAACTCTCTCCAGTATCTAAGTTCTGAGATTTCAGTTCTCTAACCACGACTTACAGAGGATTAAAACTCCAAAAGGGAGTGGTTGCTGTGGAGGTAGAGGAATGGCAGCAGTGGTTGCAGTGGAGGTAGAGGAATGGCAGCAGTGGTTGCAGTGGAGGTAGAGGACCGGCAGCAGTGGTTGCGGTGCGGGCAGAGGAATGGCAGCAGTGGTTGCAGTGGAGATAGAGGAATGGCAGCCGTGGTTTCGGTGTGGGCAGAGCAACGGCAGCCGTGGTTGTGTGGGCAGAGGAACAGCAGCCACAGTTGCAGTGCGGGTAGAGGAATGGCAGTAGTGGTTTCGGTGCGGGCAGAGCAACGGCAGCCGTGGTTGTGTGGGCAGAGGAACGGCAGCCACAGTTGCAGTGCGGGCAGAGGAACGGCAGTAGTGGTTTCGGTGTGGGCAGAGGAACGGCAGCAGTGGTTGTGTGGGCAGAGGAACAGCAGCCACGGTTGCAGTGCGGGCAGAGGAACAGCAGCAGTGGTTGTGGTGCAAGTAGAGGAACGACAGTAGTGGTTTTGGTGCGGGCAGAGGAACAGCAACCGTGGTTGCGGTGCGGGTAGAGGAATGGCAGTAGTGGTTTCAGTGTGGGCAGAGGAACAGCAGCAGTGGTTGTGGTGCAAGTAGAGGAACGACAGTAGTGGTTTTGGTGTGGGCAGAGGAACGGCAACCGTGGTTGCGGTGCGAGTAGAGGAATGGCAGTAGTGGTTTCAGTGTGGGCAGAGGAACAGCAGCAGTGGTTGCGGTGCAAGTAGAGGAACAGCAGTAGTGGTTTTGGTGCGGGCAGAGGAGCGGCAGCAGATAAGGACACCCAAAGCTTCCCATGGGATTTATCTCTCACAGTTCCTCTTTTTTGGTAATGGTCGCACATCCTGACGCAGGGCAGTGCTGGAAGTCCTTCAGAAGCTCTTGAGCATCTGAAGCCGGAGTTAGGAGGTAGAAGACTGTGAGGACTCCTGCCATGGATGACTTCCTTGGCCATTTTGCTATGCTGTGTCCCCAGGATGAGCTCGCAGGCCTGATGGGTGATGTGCTTATGGCTTCCTCAGCATCATGAAAGGCTTCTGGATCATTAGCTCTTAGCTTGTAAGTTCTGGTAGCCTAAGAAGTGTAATGCCCTCAAGAGAGCTCAGCTGCCCATACTTCTCAAGGATGAGCTTGTAGCTTTATGAAGACAGTACTATGCCATGGTGTGTGGAATGCTGTGCAGCTCTTGTGGCAACCTAAGCCTTCTGCTTCCCTCAAGGTATGGCTGGCCAGTTGGTAGAAGGCATGTTGTGTTGTGTTTCTTGGGCCTGCAGCACTTGGCAGTGATCAGAAACAGTCTGCTCTGCATTCAGCCACAGTGTGGTCGTGCTGCCAAAGGAGTGATTGTACCTGCCACAGGCTGTGATGCAGGTGGAAATCATCTTTCAGAGAGAGCAGAGGGAAGTTCCTTATCACCTACGCATCAGTACTGACGTCCTACAGAGTCCTTACTCCATGTGTAAGTGTAAGGCCAGGCTAGGGCAATTCTGCTTTCATGGAGATGATCTCTCTCTGCCTAGCCACCTTGTGCAATTTTGATGTTCTTCTGCAGAAAGTTGGTCATTTGGAGCTACCCAGAGAAGGATTGAGGTAAGCAGGAGCTGTCATCCCAGAATAACAAGCATAGCATTCAAACTGAGTGGCACTGGAACAATCCCAAACCCTCCTGAGAGCAGCTGCCCTTGCCTGCTTCTGGCAGAGGTCGGAACCCCTCACTGGTGTTTGCCCACGCTCCAAGCCTGCTCAGCCCCAGGATCCCCATGCACAGCAGGGAAACAGAGGCTTTTAACACTCTCCAGCTGCCAAGGATTGCACTGGGAATGATTCTTCTGCTCTCAGTGTTTCAGGTTCCTGGTTGGCTCCACACCAGCCTCCAGTTCACTTGATGATCCTTTTAGCTCCAGCTGGCACCTTGCCCAGCAGGTTCCTGCTGGCTCAGGATGTAGCTGGTGGAACAGCCCGATGTTGCTCCAGCCCACTGAGAAGGACAGAAGTAGGCCTTCCTATGGCTGTGAATTTCTGCAGGTCACTTCATCTGAACTGTAACCACTTGCCCTTAGGAGAGCTGAGAAATAAGTCATCACCTCTCTGCTGTGTGTGAACAGCTTCTACTGCCCAGCAGGGAAATCAAGAGCTGACACCCCTAGGACTCTTGACTCCCTTCAGATGTAGCCCCCACTGCAAGTTTGTTGTGTACACAGGGATCACCACCACCCCTCACAAAAGAGGCAGAACAACAATTCACACCCTAAAGCCAGCACTAGTCCCCTCTGAAAATAGCAGCAAGCTGTGAGGATTATTACGGGACAGTTATCCATCTTATTGATTAGCCTCTGGCTTAATGCTCTGGCTTAAGCTGTCTCTCAGCACTGTGCTAGGAGTGAGGACTGGCCAGAAACTTGCCACCTAATCAAGCATTAGCTTATTTCATCAGCTGGAGTTCTTCTCCCTTAGAAGAAGAGTTTGTAGATGTGACTCTTGCTACCTTGGTCTCCCAGTAGGGACTCTATTGAACAACCTTCTTCCCTTGTTATAAAATGCATCACGTAATCTCTTATCCTGAAGAGTGATCAAAGTTATTTGTCAGTTCAGTTATGAAACTGTCCAATTATAGAGAGAAGGGAGGAAAAACTCTCCCAAACAAACCACTCCTTATGTAACTCATTCTCAAGCTGGCAGAATGGTTAAGCAGTTGTGGAGCTGTGTTTCCAGCAGCAAGCAGGCAGAGCCTCCACCCGAGAGGTGTGCCTAGGAGCTGCAGGGATGAAGTGGTGATGAGGAGCTTGTTGAGGTGGAGCAGAGACTCTTCTGAAGTAGAACAGCAATGAGAGTAGCAAATGCTTCAAGGACAGCCACTGGGGATGCGTTAACCCACTTTATTAGCATCATCATCATACACTGTGAAGCTTTTCCAGCTGGGAAGGTCATGCTGCTTTGTAAGTGGAAAGAGATGCTCAGCCTTTGAGGTGGGGCACAGCAGCTGCTCTCCAATGTCACAGTATAGCAGTGGTTTCCTTCTAAAAGAGGGAAGAAAAAAACCCTAACATTAAGGGAATACAAAACTCAGCTGCTACTTCCCAGAATCGTCCAAGAACCCAGGATCCATCTCCATGTATGAAAGAGTCTTCTGCTACTTTGGTGCAACACTGGAAATCTGAGCAACAACACTTCTGGGGGACAAGAGTATCCAGAAAACATCCAGCTATGCTTTCTGTAGCTCCTGAGATTTCTGTTGGTAGTCTCCTTACCCACTCTGCCCACCTGCTGTCCTGCAGTGCTGAAGAGACATAGAATCAGTCAGGGTTGGAAAAAAACCACAAAGATCATCTAGTTCCAACCCCCCTGCCATGGGGTTGGAACTACCCTAGATCAGCCTGGCCACAGCCTCATCCAGCCTGGCTCTGAACACCTCCAGGGATGGGGCCTCAGCCACCTCCCTGAGCACCCCATTCCAGACTCTCACCACTCTCATGCTGAACAACTTCCTCCTCACAGCCAGTCTGAATCTCCCCACCTCCAGCTTTGCTCCATTCCCCCTTGTCCTGTCACTACCTGATAGCCTAAAAAGACACAGCAGCTTGGTTTTCCTGGGGAGCTTGAGAGGGCTCAGGCCACAGGAGAGTGTCTCAGAGGAGGAAAGAATGTGCATGAGGATTGGTTTGAGTGATGGCTTCCAGCTGAATTTCAGATATGGAAGGCAGTAAACCCTGAATTTGGTAGAGTCTCAACATTTACTCCTTTTGATTTTGGTCCTAAAAGCAGACCCCAGAGCATGGATATGGCCTGGCACATAAACTGCTTCTGTTGTCTTCCTTGGTAGCTTTGCCTTTGGGCTCTTGGAGTGGGACAGTGTGAAAGGTGTGCCAGTCTCTTGCCTTGCAACTGCTGCCAAGAAGTGACAGAGCCAGGGATGTGCTTGTCTCTTGTCTCTGTTTGCCCCAAGTGGATGTTTTCACCTGCTCTAGCTGCATAGTTGCCATCCCACAGCCAGCCCATCCAGCTTGCAGGCAGGATGAGCCAAGCTCTTGCCTAGGGAAAAGGATATGCAGCAGACAAGTGGTGCACTTCTCCATCTGTTGCTGCATCATACAACTGTTAGAACAGAGGAAGGAAAGAGATGGGTACAAGAAGGGGCAATGCCAGCTTCTATCTTTTCATCCCTCTTAAGAACTTGCCTCCTGGATTGACATTTTCCCCAAATCTTCATAGCCCTGCTCCCCCTCCCAATTACAGATCCTCATGGAGAGCAGATCCTTTGGGAGCACCACTGCAGAGACCATGGATGATCTTGGCAGTGCTGTGACCCTGGAGGCTGCAGCCTGCTTATGCTTGCAGTGCCAGTGGGAGTCCCTGGGCCACAGCTGCTGTTTCACTGAGTAGCCATTGCAGGTTGTTGCAGCAGTCTGGGGGAGTTCTGCTGCTCTGGGACAGGTTGATAAAGTGTAGATCCCCATCTTCTGAGGAGGGATTTCTGAGCCAGTGTCTTGTGTCTCATGTAGAACTGACTTGCAGTGCTGTAGAGATCTGCCTTAGCCTACAAATAGTTTGGCATTCCCAGAAACTTTCTGTGGGCCAGGGGACATACTGCCTTTGGACATCAGTACAGGCTGAAGGATTTCAATGGCTTTGAGCAAAGGGTATGAAGAAGATCTCGAGTAATAGAGGAGTGGGCAGAGTCCTGGGATGAAGTGGAATAATTTCTTTTGTCATTTATCTGTGAGCATGTTGCTGATGCACAGACACTTCTCAGCACAGATCTGCACATGATCATGGCTTGTGGTCCCTTTATAGAGTTGGACTAGATCATCTCTAGGGCTTCCTGCCCACCCCTACTATTCTGTGAGGGTGGTGGAGCAGCTTCTGCTGGTTCAGTGGAAGAGCTGGTTTAATTTTTGGAGTGTGTCCTCTTGAGGGTAGAAGGGCCTACCCTGCCCACGAGTTTCTAGCATCCCTCTGTCACCAAACAGTGCAGAGCTATTACTGCTGGGGAAGGCCTGTGAAAGAGCTTAGCTGCTGAATACATTTTCCTGCATTGCATGTGGAAGATGTGAACTGGGTCGGTGCGAAGGATGAAAGCACCCTCAGTCTGCCAGGTCTCCTCCAGTCTGGCTCTGCTGCTAGGGTTCATCAAAGAGGGGTTCCACTTGTGGTGCAGGGATACAGTACAGCAGAAAAGCAGCTCGGCAGCTCTCACCTTGTCCAGTGAACAAGGTTCTGGAAGGCCTTGCTGGCCTGTCATATGCCTGGATGATGAGGAGTAGTCATTGCCTGTAGGTGCAAGATGAAGGATGCCAGCTGGGTCAGTGCTTGCTGCAGCAGGGCTCACTGCACTGCAGTGAGTGCTGGAAGCTGTGCTGGTTCATCCTCTGCTGAAGGCTGACTGCACTCAGCTGAAGCCAGGACTTGCTCAGGAAGCTCAGTCTGGGTCGTGCTTTGGTTGTTCATCCTGCCATGCTTGGTCAGGGCTGAGCAGGCCTTAGGCACTGTCTGGCAGGAGCTGTGTTCTCCATGCCTCACCTCCTTACTCCTGTGAGAAGAAAAGGAGCAAACAGCAAGGGTTCAGCAGATGTCATTTCTGCTGCTGAAACAGCCTGTGCTCTGGTAAGGCTGTTTGGTCCAGAACTCTCTGTTTCTTCATTTTTAAGCCTTTATTCTCCCAAGCAGCTCACAGTGAGGCACAGAAACCAAAGAAAGAAAGAAACAGGCAGGTTCCTTTTTGCAACACAGTCGTACAAGAGCTATTTGTGATGTGCTGACATCAGGGTGTGCAGGGACATGGTGAGATAACAAAGGGGAGGCACCAGGCAGGCTGATCAATCCATTTTCACTCCTTTTCCTCCTCAATTCCAGGCTGATATTAGATCGAGGGAGTATATCCGGAAGCAGCTGTGCTCACCACTGGAGGTCATATCTTCTAGGCCAGAAAGGTAGGTGTGTGGGCAGCCCAAGCAGCTGCCTCTCCAAAGGGGATCTGCTCATGTAATGATCTTCAGTAATGGCATTAAAGGGCAGACAGGGTAACAAGGTGAGCTCGAGTGACATCAGGACGTAGGCTGCCTCCATACTGGGTGGTTTCTGGTGGCTACAGCCATGCCACCTCACATGTTCCTGCTGCAGAGCTCCCTCCTTGTCCTAGGCTGGGGAAGGTCGTTGGGGATTTGGTCCATTTCTGGCACCTGCAATAAGCGAGAGGCTAACGCCCACAGGTGTGACATGAGGTTGGCCGGAAATACCCTGCAGGGAGCTGCTTTCTGCCTCCAGAAAGTAAGGGGAGGATCAGAATCCCTGACTCTTACATAATGTAGGCCAGTGGCTGCTCTGCTGGGCCATGTGAAGCCATGGCCAGGCCACTGAGGCGCAGCAGATCCTTGTGTGGTGGCCCTTGGTGCCTCTTCAGTGTGGCTCATGGGAGTGTCGTTGGTTCCCTCAGCCACACACCAGTGCCAGGCTGGATGGGGATCAGATAGCCCTGCCTGAAGAGATGCTTTAGCACATCTGATTGGTGCAGCTCATTGTACTGTGCGCAGCTCCTATGTTCTTTGACTCACGCAGCCAGTGGCAGTTGCACAGTGTGGTCAGGCCTCGAGTGTAGCCCTGTGCAGTGCCAGGCTCTGTGTCCCCTATTTGTGCTGGAGCTTCATTCTTAACACTTCCTGCCATGGCAGGTGCTGGATCTCACCCAAAGGCCACATAGTTTGGAGGTCTGCAACTGAAAACCCAAACTTACTCCATTCCACCCAAACTGGTACCTGAGCACATTATTCACCAAGTGACGCAGTTCTTTGGTCTTTTTGGTGTCTACTTTCTAAGTCTCTGATCCTTCCTTGGTTTGATTCCCAGCAGAAAAAAAGAAGCTGAACTGGATGAGTAGTCTGATGCCAGGAGAAACCTCCTCACTGGATCCTCTTCTCCACCAAGACTCTGATTCTTTGGAGTGCAACAACCGAGTGCTGCCAAGGGGAGAGCAGCGCCAGGCCATGTTGGTCAAGACACTGCATGAGGCTGCTGGGCAGGTGGAGCAGCTGCTCCTCAAAGATGACTTTTACAGCACATTCCTCAGGGCTGATTTTTAAGCACTGTAAAAGTCTCTGTGTGAGCAGAAGTGCGCTTGTAAGTTTGCAGCTGCTTTCTTTTGAGAGCTTGGGCAGTTGTGGGAAGTGATTTACAAAGAGGGGCTAAGGGACTTAAAGTCCAGTGCTGGATTTTGGCTCCTAGCACACCTCTGTGGCACAGGGACTTCCTCTCTCATTGGTTTTGGAGCAGCTTTCCCCCAGTGCCTGCAGCTGGTGCTCAGATTCCCTCTGCATATCTCTGGGGAGCAAAAGCCCAGCACAGAGCTCCTGTTGGTCCTGACAGACAGGCAGAGGATGCTGTGTTTCAGGTGGGCAAGGGACTCACGAGGGAGGGGATAGAGACAACACTCCACTGCAGATTTTGGAAGAGTCTCAAAGGTCTGAGCTCCAGTATCTGAGCAGCTTTTGGTTTGTTTGGTGTCATTGGCTTCTGTGTGCCTGGTGCCATGCAGCAGTGACCCAGATTTGGTGACTGTGTGTGGGTCCTCATCTGTGCAGGCCACATGGTGCTCTGGTGTTGGTGGTCTTGGTGAGAGCCTGTTCTGTGTTGCTGCTGGAGCACACTTGAGATGGAAGGGCATTATGAGAGTTGGTGTTCCTCTCAGCCTCTTGGCAGTGACTGAGGCTCGTGGGGCAGGGCAGCACATTCTGAAGGAAAGATTACCTCAGGGGAAAGGAGAATGGGGGGGGGGGGTGCTTCCCAACATACACAGTGTCCAGATTCCAGCCTTGAATTTTTGCAGTCTGAGTGGACTGGGAGCAAGGTCAGGTCATGAGGGAGCTCTCTGTGCCCAGTGCACTTGGAGCAGTGCCCACAAGTTAAGCCATTTGTGAAGCTTTGCTTTAGCAGCAGAGCACACAGCAGGTTCTGTCCCTGGATCAATGCAGTGAGCCTCATGCAGTTGGCAGGGCTGAAGCTTTTCCTCCGGAGTGTGGCTTCCTGGTTGATTCCAGCAGGTTATTCCTGACCATTTCTGAAGAAAACTGGAGCAGACACCTGAGCTCTTGAACACAGCCAGAACTCTGGCACAGTGATGTTAAGAACCCATGGCTGGGTAAGATCCAAGCCTGAAGAAAAAGGACATTTTGCTGGGTTGGGTGCTCAGGGGCAGGGCTTCTGTGCTCAAATGCTGCCAAACATAAATTTATCCAGCAGCTTTTGTTGCTGTTTTCTCGCTACCAACTCAGTCTTGGTGCTGCTTTGTTTGTAGAGGATATTTGGCCCCTTTCACATGTCCATCTGCTAGCTCAGAGTCTGAGTTGGTTCTTCCCTGACACCCAAGTGGGGAAAAGGGAGGAAGCAACAAACTTGGCTCCCCTGGGGCCCTGTTGAGGAGATCCCTTGGGCTGGTCCTTGGGAGAGTTGAGGAGAAGAGGTGGTGACAGGGTGCTTCCCAGAAAACCTTACTGATAACTTTCAACAGACAAGGCTAGAAGCAGCTGCAGTTTTCAAACCCTAAGAAGGAGCCGTCTCCTGGGATGGCTCAAAGCTGTTTTCACACCAGAGTTTGTTATGTGGGTGTATAGAGACAGGGAAGGGACAAGTGTCACAGTGCAAGCTTGCTCCTTTCATCTGGGTGACACGAGTGGGAGCAAGGGGCTGCCTGGCAGGCCAGGGGAAGAGGAAGTGTTTGGCTTTGTGTCTGACACTGGCTTTAGCAGGGGACAGGGATGCAACCCCATGGGTGTAGCACCTCTTGTGCTACTACCATGTCCCCTGTCTTGAGGGAACATTATGGAGATAAAGCCTGAAAAGCAACCCTGTTACCATGCTGACTGCCAACTCAAGATACCAGTGAAACCACCAGATGTGGTGGGAAGAGCCTCTCCTGGTGCTGCCACCTCCTTCATCTGTGAAGAGCTGCCCAGGCTTAGCAGAAGCTGCTCCCCAGTCTCCCAGCTGTGATGGAGAGAGGATCCAGCAATGATATATAGCTGGAGTGGATGACCAGGAGAGCTGCACAGCCTGGGTGCTATTATGAGGGAAAAGAACTTGTTTGGAAACCAGCAGCTTCCCCTGCAACCAGAAACTCAAATCTGGTGTCAGGAGGAAGGGCTTGCTGAAGTGGGAACCCCACATCCCCTGAACCCACCTCAGCACACAGATGGGTGCCTTTAGCTCTGAGCACAACCAACCTCTCTTCATTTTGGGGTGAGTCCTGCAGGACCTCTCTCATTGCCAGGGGCAGAGGCATTAACTAATGAACTAACTGGCAGGAATTGTTCTGGGACCTTTCCCAGCAGCTACCAGTTCATCCATTTCTTACTCCAACCACACATGAAGCAGCAACTTCACTAAACTGTGAGGACAGTGTCTTCTGATGCCTGTCCCAAACTCAAGCATAGGTGGCAGACTCTGGGCAGGAAAAGCTGTTTCTTAGAGCTCATGGGCAGAGCACCACAGGAATCCATCTTTTCCTCACTGGTTACCTTGGCCCAGCCTGTGCTGGAGTGACACAGGACAAGCCCAGGCTCATCCCAAATTCTGAATCACACCATTATCTGCTGTGAATTTACCTCAGCAGTGCTGAAGGACTTCATTTGTCTCAGCTGTGCCAGAGGAGGGTCTGCTGGGGAGTGGAGCAGCTGAAAAGGGGTTTCATCAGCAGATGGGACCTGGCTGTGTGGCTCAAGTCGTTGAGTGTCTCCTGATTGGTAATTTTGTGTGCTTCTGGTTGGTGCTTGACTGTGAGAGGGTTGGGATATGCTGGGTGGTAGAGGTTCTGCAGCAAGAGATGTGAACTGGGCTACACTGAGTCCAGTTTCTCAAGAGGCTCATGAGGTGCTTGCTGCTCTGGATCTGCAGCTAGGGGTTGTCTTCTGCTGGGCTCCAGGCTTTTTGCCAGTGCAGTCACCCTGAGAGAAAACTGGAGCTGGTAACACAGCACTGGAAGCTGGAGATGCCTCTGCCTGGGAGGTAAGTGGGGAAAAAAAAGCATTGGGGAAAAAAAAGCATTGGGGAAAAAAAAGAACAAAAAGCCTCACTGTGACTGCTTCCTACTGGTACTGCTGCTGCTTCATGGACCCAAAGCCTCACTGTGACTGCTTCCCATGGGCACCACTGCTGCTGCTTCATGGACCCAAAGCCTCACTGTGACTGCTTCCCATGGGCACCACTGCTGCTGCTTCATGGACCCAAAGCCTCACTGTGACTGCTTCCCATGGGCACCACTGCTGCTGCTTTCTTCCGTGTCAGCTGAGTCCCTGTGCTCTCATTCTGGGTGCAGGCAATCTGCTGCCAGATGGCTGTGGGTCAGAATCACCTTTTTGGGGGTTGGCTGGAGGAGAGGCCTCAGAGGTGAGGCTGTGCAGCCCTCTCTGCAGAGCTGGGGGGATGGGTTTCGACATTTCCCTGCATGGTGCCATGCTCTCAACTGCAAACCTGAGGCAGCAGTTCAACAAGCAGACTAATCCCTGTGTTTGGTGTCTACTCGTGGCTCTCTGAACACAATAAGGGATTAACTTGGTCTTTATCTAATTGGTTTATAACCTAGGGAAGGGAAAATCGCTTTGTAATGCATGAAACCTCTTAACAGAAACCCAGAGATGGAGCCTGAGTGTCCAAGTGAACTTGTGCACAGCTCTTCTTTTTCGACTCTCTGTTTGCTGGGAATCAGCTTTTTTGGGTTTAGATGTTTGTTCTTTGGTTCCAAACAACTTAGTGCTGCTGTGTTCTAAAGCCTTGCCTTTTGTTGTCACCAAGGTTACTTTTAACATTTCTATCTGTGACTCTTCAGGAGTCTCTGAATGGGTCTCATTGCTTAGTAACTCCACAGTGCTGCTGGTGAACAGGGCACAGGAACCAATGGGAAGGAAGATGGAGAGCTGGAGGAAGGAGATTGAATCCTCTGGTGCGGGCTCTGTGAAAAAGAGAGGGTTTGAGGGCTTGTTCTTCCACTTCTCACTGTGGTGAAATAGTGTACAGAAACAACACTTTCTGCTGTGTGCTTGGTGGGGGAGCTGCAGAATCGCACAATGATAGGGTTGGAAGGGGACCTCTGGAGATCATCTAATCCAGCCTCCCTGCAAGAGCAGGTTCACCTACAGGAGGTTGTCCAGGCTTTTAACCTGCGATTTAACTAATCTGCCACCTCTGCTGCCTTTTCCTTCAGTCAATGGGGCCAGGAGGGACTGGGCTGTAGCACCAGCACCCTCCTGCTCTGCTCCAGGCAGCTGCTCCACAGCCCAGAGCAGTGCTGTTGGGGTTCGCCATGTGGGTTTGGATTTCCTGCCGGCCTGCTGTGCTCTCTCGCAGAGATGTGGCACCGAGACAGCTCTGCGAAACGATTGCTGCTGGTGTCGTGCTGGGCGTGTGGAGTGTGCCTGCTCCCTCCCCTGCACGAGAAGGCGCTGCTGGGAGGGGATGTGTGAGCAGGAAAGCTGTCAAGAACTGCCTGTTCCTGGGAACTCTTGGTTCTGCCTGCCCTGTGCAGCCTCCCGTGCTCAGCACTGGGGTGCAGGGCATGCGGCCGGGGGAGCCATGCAGTGAGAAGGGCGCTTCGTGTCCCACAGGGCACCCAGCCACTGCCCTGCAGCCAGCTCCTTCCTCCAGGAAGCTGTTAATTAATGCAGGAAGCGTTTCTTGGCTGGAGGGAGTCACCTACCCTGCCGAGATGCACATGTTGGAGAGCCCTTTCTGGCTCTCCTTCCTTAGGCTCATCAACAGACACAGCCTGTCCTGGCTTAATTAAACCTAAGCTGCCCCATGCTGAGCCTCCTCACTGCGAGCTTGGCTTCTGCAGGTCAGGCTCAGCTTTGCACACAGAGGCAGATCAAAAGCTGCTTAAGAGCTTCTCTGTGCTAACCTAACCTGGCATAAGGAGCCAGACCCATTTGCCTTCTGTACCTGGTGTTGGTGTTTCTCAGCAGCCTCCTGAGGGCTGTTATGGTCTCTTGGTTTACAATTTTGTTTTCCCTCTGAGGATAGGAAGGGAGATGTAAGATTTGTGCCAGTCAAATGATAAATTATTTGTTCTGCTGCAGATTCTCTGCATCTTCTTCCTCTATGATCTTTGTGGACACCTAGAGATCAGGAAGGAAAATCTCTGCCAGTGCACTGCTTATAAGGGTTCCACTGATAAGGGAGAGAAGATGCTTTAGGATTCCAGTCTGGTTCTCCTCTGATCGTTGAGGGATTCTGGATGAGGAACTCGGTCACAGATGTCTAACTCAGTCACAGCCATCTCTGTATCTGGAGCTTACAGCAGGCTGGATGCTGCCTGTGCAGGACTGAGCCCTGGTGGCTGGAGGTTCGTGTGTGGGATACTCATGCTGAGGACAGGGAAAGGTTTAGTTGGGATTTCCCTGCTTTCCCACCCCCAATTCTTATTCCTCTTCCCTTCTAACTTTTGCTGGTCCGGGTAGTTTTAGGACAGGCTGTTTCCCTTATGCTTCTCCAAACCCAGTCCAGCTGTAGCCATCATCTGGGTGCACCCACAGGCTGCAGAGATCCTGCCACAACTGGCTGAGGTTCTCCTTCCGCATTCTCAGTGCATTTGGCTTGTGTAGGGCTGGTTGGGGCAGCTGTGCGCTGTTGGCTCTATCCTTTCTGCTCACAGCAGAGAGGCCATTCCTCAGCTGTGGGCCCCAGTTCCTGGCTAGTGTTGGTCCTCTCTGGGACAGCTGAGCTCCATCAGGCATTCAGAAACCTCTTGTGCTATGGATGCACAGGTCTGTGCTAGCAGACAGTGCCTCTGCTTGCAGAGGGCACCTTTGTGAGGCCAGGAAGCATTGTGATTCCCCTCCAGTTGCCTCCTTTTGTCCTGTAAATAGTTCTCCATCCCAACCACTCCCTTGGTCTGTGTTGATCCTCGCTAACACTGACTCAGACACCTCTTACTAGAATCCTCCCAGCCCCTAGCTTTATTTTAAGGCCATATTAATTAAAAGCAAATGAGTGGAAATTCTCTTGACATCCAGATTAATAGCAAATGAGATAATTATGAACTGTGTCATTAGAGTGATGGAGCAGCTTGTGCAGAGCTCCTTCTAAAGGAAAAGGTGGCAGGACTGCAGTGCACAGAGAGATGTCTCCTTTCTGGGGGCAGAGGCTGGGTCTGAGCAGAATTGAGTCTGTGACCTCCAAGAAGCAGCTGGGGAGGGCTGGAGGGTGGGGTGGCAGGCAGGGCATGTGTGAGCTCTGGGATAGGTGAGAGCACACACTTGATTTCTCTGTGGCACCTGCTTTAGAGCCAGGGCAAACAGCATCTGCCTGCATGGGGTGGGCTATGAGACAGGGCAGGCACCTGGGCAGATCAACTCGAGCAGCTGCACCAGGCTCGGGGCCATCCACTGCCCTGCACGGGAGAGCAGCAGGGGCTGGGGGTCATGGAGAGGTGCCCACTCCACTTCTTGGGCTTCTGAATGGGTGTAATAGGGGCTAAAGAGCCAGCACTGGTGAGCAGGCACAGCAGTGAGCCTCCTTCTGCTGCACCTGAGCTGGAGGAAGAGAATGGGAAAGCAGAAGAGAAGGTGAAATGGGCCTGGTTGCTCTCCTGGAGGTGCAGCCCCCTCACCGTGGCCCTCCAAATGGGTGCTCTGCACTGAAAAGGCACACTCCAGAGTGCCTCTGTCCCTGTTCTGGAGGCTTGATCTGCTTTAAAAAACCCAAACAAAGTCCATAAAATCAGCCTGTAATTAAAACTTGGGTTAGTTCCCAACTGGAGGCAGAATGTTTCCTTAGGAACGTGCTTCTCCTTGCTTTTCTTGGACTGGCTGCTTGGCTTGTTGTACCTCTGCCTGCAACCCCCTCCTCCCCCCAGCTGTTCACACTCAGCTGCTGGTGCTTCTGAGCCAGTGCCTTCATCTGATTTTTGTTTTACTTGTTTTCGTTTTTTAATGTTATATTCACTGAAGACTCCCAAAGACCTGGTGCAGGGGAGGCCCCCGATGAGCGCAGCGTCTCCACCTTGCGCCCTGCCTGATGTAGGTGGCTGAGCCGGGGAGAGGGGGACACGGCACACACATCGGCATCTCCTGGCTGGTGTTTTGACTGGAGCAGTCTCTCCTGTGTGGAAACAGCTCCCTGTTTGCATCGCTGCCGAGGAGGATGCGATGAAGCAGGCCAGTGGCGCGTCTGGAGGGAGGGCTGCATGCCTGCGCTGACAGGCGAGGGAAGGAGATGAAAGGCAGGAGAGGTGGTGCTGGGAGCCAGCTCTGCGCCTGTGTCCTGGCTTGAAAGGGAGGCGTCCGGCGTCTTCGGCACCAGCGCTGCTGCCTGCTAATGAAATATCAAACGGATTCTTAAGAGGGTGTTTAGGATCTGAAAGCCTGTGATAAGTCTGGGAGCTTTGCAAGTTGTTCAAAACTCTGGCGGGGAGCAGTGTGATTAAAGCCCTCTGATTAGCACACCAGCCTGGTTTGTAATGAGCGGGACTGGGAGGGTTTGGGAAATCCAGCTGGCACATAACGAGGTTTCTTCAACAAATTACTGGGATATCAATTAGTTTGCTGGGTAAATGTCACCTGGTTTCGCTTTGTTTGCAGTGAACTGGTGTCTAATTAATTGGAGGTGGTTATTGCTTGTGACTGACACCGCTGGGGCCACTACGGCCTCAGGGGCAGGCAGTGGAGCAGGGCAGGGAGGGCAGTGACCGGGCTCTACCCCCCGCCCCGGGGCAGAAGCAGGGAACTCTCAGCCCCTTGAGGACGATATCACAGCCTGCTGATGAGCCAAGTCCGCCTCCGTGGCCTGGGGGTGAGTTCTGGGGGGCAAAGCCCTTTGGGCAGGCTGAGCTGTGAAGCTGTCTCTGCTACCGACCTGAGTCTCTTCTCTCCTGCCCGCTGAAGGTGGATAAATTTAATTTTGCTGAAAATAGCCTTCCCCCTGCCGTGCTGCTTGCTGTTCTCCTGCCTCCTGCCCTGGGAACTGCCAAGCTCTGCTTGGACCGTGTGCCTGCGGCTCCTGGAGCACGGGAAGCAGACGAGGATGCAAAAGCTGCTTCCTAAATCACACAAGCAGCTGGGTAAAGCAAGGCAGAGCTGCAGCAGAAGCGTGTGGAGGACAATTGCCGCGTTCCGGCCCTTGGGAGAGGTCCTGGGTGTTGGGTGTACAACGTGGATGGGGCTAAGGAACAGTCGAGGCTGCAGCATCAAGGCTGAAGACTTTCAGCCAAGTGCAGCATAGAGGAGCTGTGGACTCATCTGGCTCCAGAGAGCTCTCCTGTGGCTGACGAGAGCCAGGAGATGATCCAGGCAGCCCCAGCTGTCCCTGGAGGTCTGGCAGCTTGGCCAGCCCCAGGATGAGCTGTGAGAGCTGGCTCCTTGGGGCTGGCAGTGAGCAGGCACTGCTCTGCTGGGGACTCCACTCCCAGCCCTGGATGCCTCCACAGAGCTCATGAATATTGATGGCACCAACATATGGATAATCAGGGAAGGGAGAAGGAGCAGAAACTGTTTCCAGTTGGGAAGCAACAGCCCATCGCAAATCTAACGTTGGTACAAGTAAACAGCCCAGTCTCTAGGTGCAGGATAGTACTGGGGGGACTGGAGGGGGAAAGCTGGAGTGAACCGGGGCTGGGTGCAGTAGCTCTGGGCTTTGCTAGGGCTTCGGCATCCTGCTTCTCTCACGGGAGGGGATAAATCATCACAGCCCCGTGCAAACCTAGGGGTTTGCCCACTCCATCAGGGGGTGGGGCTGAGAGGCTGGAGGGGGCGTCTGGGTGCCTGGGAGGAGGCTGCTGGTCCCTGGCTTTCACAAGCACTGAGTCAGCGACGTGATGGAGCTCTGCATCCCTCCTCTCCCTTTCCTGGCAGGAGGGGACTTTGTGGAGTGATCCAAGACCTTTGCATCCCTCCTTCACTCTCTGCCAGCCGGGCCGGGGGCGGCTGCTGGCGTGGGGTTGCCCTGTGGCATCTCTGACTTGCATAAGAGCCTCGCCAGGATGATAAATGTTAAAATCTGCTGCAGGCTATCGCTGACCTAATTTCCAGTATCGCTGTGGATCTTGTCATCTGTTGCTTACAGCCTGGCTGCAGATGGGCTGGCAAGCTAAGAGGGGGAGAGGGTTTGTGAGGACCACCCAAGCTGTGCTGTCCAGGTACCCCCAGCCCTGGGTGGCGCAGGCACCTGCAGTTCCCAGGGCTGGGACTGCCAGAACAGCACGGGATGGGCTGTGCCCACCACCATCCCCTCCATGGGATGAGCCTCCTGTGCCCACCTGAGGCAAATGAGATACTTGGGGTCCAGCTCAGCTTCTCTCCCTGCAGATTTCTGCTAAGCAGAAAACAAATGCTAATTACACAGCATAATTAGCAAGACGCTGCATCTATTTTTAATCAGTTTTGAAAGATGTATTCTTCCTTCTGCGCTGTGCTCACCGGCAGCCTCTCCCCTGGCAGAGCAGTTGCTTAGTCGGGGACCTTCCGGTGGGAAATCAGTTGCTATTCCCCTCTGAGCTCCTGGGGTGGAGCTAAAATCCCTTCTGGGATGCCTAGCTAGAGGAGGATCCCTCCCAAACTCCTTGGTGCAGTCTGAGTCCCCAGCTCCTCCGTAATCCATCAGGGATGGATGAAAAGGCTGGAGGAAATCAGCTCTGTCAAGGTGGCGTTCAGCAGCAGCTGGGAAAGTCGCAGGAGGAGGAGCCTGGGGAAAAGGTACCAAAATATTGTGAGAATTCAGGGTGCAGGAGGGCAGCCCCAGTTTCCCAGCAGCTCCCTGGCCCTGGTGTGGGTGGGATGGGGGCCCCTTGCCGCTGGGGGCATGCCCAGTGTCAGCCCTGGGTGGTGAAGAGTGGCGTCAGAGAGCTGCGGGGTGTGAAAAGCAAATGTTGCTCTGAAACGTTCAGCAGGGAGATGCAAAGTGACACTTAAAGTGGATGCCTACATCTGCTGCAGCTGCAGGGATGGGGGCTATGTGTGTCCTACTCCTGCAGGTTGTGACATGAGCAGAAGTGATCTGTAAGAGGGGAGGGATGTTTGGAGGGGTGCGCTCTGCTGCTGCAGCAGGGGAGGGAGCAGCTCAGAAAGATCCAGAATCATCTTTCATAGAATCATAGAATCGTTTCAGTTGGAAAAGACCTCCAAGATCATCAGGTTCGGCCACTCTCCCAAGTCTGGTGCTGAACCATCTCCCTTAGCACCATCATCTCCTCTCTGGGTATCCTGTTCCAGCCTTTGATACCCCTTTCAAAGAAGTTTTGTCTCATATCCAATCTGAACCTCTCCCGTTGTAACCTGAGGCCATTTCTTCTTGTCCCATCACTTGTTAGCTGGGAGAAGAGACCAACACCCGCCGGGCTCGGACCTGCCCTCAGGGAGTTGGAGAGCGCTAAGTGGTGGTCTCCTCCCCTCAGCCTCTTTATTTCTGTTCTGCAGAGTAGGGTGCCAGGCAACTGCCAACAGCCAGAAAACCTCTCAGGGAGGAGGTGAGCTTTTTTACACAACATAGCAGCAAGGAAGCTGCCCCCAGATAAACGAGTGGTTGCCTGTGCTCACTCGGCAGGAGTTCCTTTGCACATGTTCCCGATTCCCACCTAGCTCGCTCTGCTAAGGTGGTTCTGCATTTACCTGTAAAATCCTCTCCTGGAGGAGTGGTTCTTAGGTGGCTCGGTTAGCTCAGGTGGCCAGAGGTTGTATCTCCAGCTCATCAGCCGAGTTTGGGGTTAACTTCACGTCCAGCTACAGTTCCTCTTGGAATCTGTTTCAAACAACAGCCTGACCACGCAGTGGCTGTGGCAAGGTCCTGTTCTAAGGGACTCTTCGTTCTTCTCTCAAAGCAGACCCGTCCTGACTGCCTCATTTTTATACGTTTTTAGCTCTCCTCAGCAGCCAGCACACAAAGTATCCCTGGAGCCTGAGCTGCTGGAGATGGTCTGTTTGGTGACTGCTGCTTCTATGTCCTCATTTCAATCATTCTGTGCAAAAAGAAAGCAACCTCCCCCTTCTTCAACCTCCCCCCTCTCCCTTCTCCCCCATCTCACCTCCACCTGCAGGCGGCCACTGGGGTCATAGCTGCCTCCTCTCTGCTGCTCAAAACAGTTTCCCTCTGGAGCTGCTCCGACCGCTGCCACCTTAAAGCAGGACAACAGCACTGCCCTTCCCCACCAGCACCTGCCCGGCTCCAGCAGCTGGGTTGTGGCACAAGGACAGCCCGATCCTGCTCCCAGCAGGATGAAGACAGAAGGCTCTGGGCCATGACTGGTGTGATCCCAGCTCTGTGCACATCCCAGCACATGAGACGTGGTGATGCTCATGCAGCAAAACCTCCCCATGCATCCCTCATCCTGCAGCTTTGCCCTGCCAGGGACTGTGCTTAGCATTGCCTTATCCCTGCCTTGCTGGAGAAGGCTCTGCTGGGCCTTGCAAGGATGGAAGGTGACATCACTTGGGGCTTTTACTGCCCAAGGGGACTCTGGTTTTTCTGGGGTACTGGTGCAGGGGGAACAGGTGAGGTGCTGGTGGGGCTTGCTGAAGGGCTATGCCTTGGAGCCAGCCATTGCATCCCACAGAAATGCTCTGGGCTGATGTGTCCAAAGCTGCTGTGGGGTCCACGAGCTGCAGAGGTGCTGCAGGAGCTCTGTCCCTCACCAAGGCTGCTCACCACCTCCTGGGTTTGAATAATTCCTGCAGCCACAAGGAACCTAATTAAACTGCAGAATCTGGATTATCAAAGGGAGCCTTTTCCGCTGCCTCACTGCTGCAAGCCCTGATGGATAGACCCCCAGGGTCTGGGGAGCAAAGTTTAACTCCTGCTCCTCTTCTCCCTTGCCTCTACACCCCACTTTCTCTGTGAGGGGGCTGCAAAGGGGCTGGTGCTCATCAGACACCTGCTGCTCCAGGCTGCTGCTGCTGCTCTGGATTGAAGCATGCCTGAGCAGTGTGAAAGAGGAGAAAGTTCTTCACTGAGAGAGTCATTGGACACTGGAATGGGCTGCCCAGGGAGGTGGTGGAGTCGCCGTCCCTGGAGCTGTTCAAGGCAGGATTGGACGTGGCACTTGGTGCCATGGTCTAGCCTTGAGCTCTGTGGTAACGGCTTGGACTTGATGATCTGTGAGCCTCTTCCAACCTTGGTAATACTGTGAGACTGTGAACTGGTGTTTGCCCTTTTGGTGCTGTTTGGGTGGAGGCAGCTGTGTACTGCGGAAGGGATGGCTGTGGGGACAGGCTGCTGTCCAGCACAGAGCTTGGCAGGAGCTCACATCCCAAGCACTTGGAGACCTCAGGAAGGTTTTGCAGCCCGGCTGAGGTCTGAGCTGCTGTGGTTGTGCTGGGAGCTGTGTCTGGCTTGCTCAGGGATCACAGAGCTGTGGTCTTAGGGGAGATTTTTCATGTTAAAAGTTCATTACTTCTGCTGGAACAGTCTCTGCAAAGTCCTGCTGAAAGATAATGGCTGGCCAGAGGCTTTGTCTCACTGTGCTACAAGGATTTTGTGTTCTTCCAGCTCTATGGTGCAGGAAGGATGGACTGGGGCCATGCTCTGTGCCTGCTGAGGGGCACCATCCGGGGCATCTCTGGCTTCATTTCAGAAGGGCTTTGGCCAAGTCTAGTTGGGTTTCCAAGGGAAATAAAGGCTGGAGGAAGCCCTTTCCTTGGCTGTGCCTGGAAAGGATGCCCAGGTGGTGCCGCAGCCACGGTGTGGAGGCGTAGGGAGATGGTGCTCTGCCAGTGAAGGCTCCTGAGCAGCGTTCGAGGCACACTGTGTCACAGCCATGACTCATGCCTGTGACTGGAACAGTCTGTCGGCCTTGACTTCGTGCCCGGGGTCGCGTCCAGCTGCCTGTGGTGACCCAGCTGGTCCCCATGCGCCTGCAGCAGCTCCTGGACCTTGCTGCTCCTGCCCCATCACTGCAGGGTAATCCATCTTTTCCCTCCCCAAGTCAGGAAACCTTCTCAGCCCTGCCTAGTGCCCTGGAGCACAACATTTGGCTGCCTGCCTCCTTGTACTTTACCTCACCAAGCAGCCTGCGAGTCTCTTGCTTGGTTGGAGCAGTGTCCCTGGGGGAGCCTGGGCTAGCATTTGACAGCCCCAACCACAGCAGGAGCCTCTGAGAGCAGCCGCAGTGATGCTCGGCGCCGGCTGAGCTCCTCAGCCCCACACTTGCTACTCCAGGTGTTTGCATGCAGGTTGGAACTGCTGCCTGAGCCTGCAGCGCTACAGGGCTCTCTGCCCTTGGGAAGGATGATGCTGGTGCTCCAAACCTCATCCAGAAGGCATGCTGGAGAGGGGAGGAGGATGCTGCAGCCTATACACCCCTCTTTACCTCCTCTATCACCCCCATTTAATGCAAAAGGAAGACAATGAGTGGCATGTGCCACCATTTCTGCCCTTTCCCTGACACGGTCCTACCCAGGCTGGGAGCTGAGCCCCCCTCACTGCTCCTGGGGGAGCTTTGCTGTTTCCCTGCTCCCTGTCTCATGCATATTTAATCCGGGTCTCATGGAGCCATGTGCTGGCGGCACGCCGGCCCAGGCCAGGCATCCAGCATGACACACTCGCTGCTAATTAGTCTAAGGGCGTGTTATTAAGTGCCTAGCACGCCTTTGGCACTGCAGCACGATGATGCTCTGGGATGTTTCTGGACCCAGTGCTGCAGGCAGTTTTGCTTGCAGGCAGGTCCTCCCGCGCAGAGCAGGGCTGCAGGAGAGGCCACCTCGGGACACTCCGTCTCTCTGGTTTTCGTGGGTGTTTTGCTCTGAAATACAGCCCATTGATTTTTGTGTGTGCGTATCCCATCACCTCCTTTCACCTCTGTAAAGTTCCTGGTGGAGCTGAGCTGTGCCCGAGGAGCAGGGAGCAAAGGGTGGGCAATGGGGGTGCATCATGCCTGCGAGCCAGAGGGGTTTCTCTTCCGTGTGAGTCGCCAGCGCAGCAGTCGGATCAGAGCCGTAAATCCCAGCTGTATCCTGCCCTTAAGAACTCTCCCTCGCCCCCGTCAATATTTCTGAGCCATCTCCCGAGTCGCAGGGCCTGTCCTCATGCAGCCCAAGATCTCCATCTGCTCCGCAGCTCTAAAAGCCTCCTGGATTTAGTGCACTCGGCGCTGGTGTGGGCAATGCTCTCCCTTATCCCTGTGCTTGCAGGGGACGCTGGTCTGGCTGGCACCAGCGCCCCGAGGCAGGGCTGGTGCCGCTAAACAGCTTTCAGCCGAAAGCAGCAGTTTCTGGTTGCAGGGTGAGGTGTCAGGATTGGTGCCCCTTATTGATGGGCCTGTGCTGTTCAGCTCCTCTGGCAGGATCCTCCCTCCCTCCCTCTCTGCCTGCCTCCCTCTGTGCCTGCCTGCCGCGGGAGCTGGCATTGCTGCAGCGGCGGCAGCGTGGGGATGTGCAGGTCGCACGTCTGGAGATGCTGCTCCATGCTGAGCCGGGACAGGAAGGGATGATCCTGGGATTGCTCTGCTCCTCTTCTCACTGCCTGGAATGGCTGCACACAGCAGGCAGGCATGAAGGAGCTCAATACTCACAGGTTTTCAGGGCCTGAGAGACAGATTTAGGTGTCCCTCACAGCCTTGGGGATCCTGGGATCTGATGAGCTGGGGCGTTTCTTACCCCTGTCTTGATGCAGGAATCTCTGCTCCTTCAGTTCCAGCCCCCTCAACCATCACCCACATCCCACCTTGCTCTTGCCCATGGCCTCCTACACTCTCTGCCCCTCTGTTGCCACCCACCCTGGGGAGCAAGATGACCCTGCTTTAGGCTCAGCGATGTTTTCCAGCTACCAGCAGGGAAAAACCTGGGCCTGATAGTGTAATTTTCAAATTGCAGTTTCAGTTGTAGTGCAGAACAAGCCTCCAGTTCCTCGTTTCCCTCCCCTCAGTAGCTTTCGGGCTGTGTAGCTTTATCTTGGCACTGGGATGGGTGAGCGTATGGAGAGGATTCATGGCATGGCCCTGCTTGGAGCTAGGGCAGGGCTGGGGTGGGCTGGTGGTGGCTGAGAACAATGCAGGAGCTGCCACCCGTTCCCTGGGTAAAAATAGCATTCCCTTTGCAAAGATGTAGGCTGTTCCCAGTGACACAAAATCAAACAGGCTGTCCTTGGAGCAGCTGCTTTTCAGGGCCAGGCGGGAAGGGGATGGTGTCTGCATCACTAGGGAGGGCTGAGCTCTGCTCTGGGGGCTGGGGAAGAGGGTGAGCTGCTGGAGGAAGGGGGTGTGCAGCCTTCTGGCTGGGGCTCTGCAATATTGCTGCCGTTGTAAGGCTGTCAAGATGCTGATCAAAATAATTTCTACACCTCAGGGAAACCTAGGGAGACAGTGAGTTAGAAATTCTTGTTTGCACCATGCTCTTCAACACCCCTTTTTTGTCCTCTGGCATCACATCCCTTCCATTCCTCTGCCTGTGGTTCTCCCCATCCTGCCCACCTATGAGCTGTGACGGAGGCTCCCTCAGCAGCCTGTCTGTGCCTTCCCTAATCACCTGTGAGAGTGACTGATGAGTGGCATGTTACACTCAGCCTGTCCCCTGTGGGGCTCAGTAAATTGCTCTAAAAGAGTTCTGATGTTTCATTTTTACCTCTTGCCCCCCAGAGGACTCCTGACGCTGACTGTCCCCTGCCAAGGGTACCCAGCAATTCTAACTTTGCTTTGGCTTTGTCTGTGGCTACAGCACAGGCACCAAGCCCCCAGCCCTTAGACCTGCAGCTTGGCTTGAGGCATCCTCCCTCTCTGTTTCGCCCTGTTCTCTGTATCATGATGATTGTGACTTGAGACATCCCAAAAAGGACCCAGGGCCATCACAGAAGTAAACCTTGCCAAGGAAAAAGGCTGTATTAGGGTGGCAGGCACCGGATGATGGAGAGGGGCCCAGGGGTGGCTGCTCTCTGGTAGCTGGAGATGCTGGAGGTGGAGTGGTCAGGGATGCTGCTAGCAGAGGCTGCACTTGGATGTAGATACTGCCTGGGAAGAAGCAGCACAAGTGGCCGTGGGACCCTTGCTGGGACCTTCACCAGCCCCAGAAACCTGCCGGCCACAAGTATGGCACCTGAGAGGGCTCTGCTGCATTGTGCCAGCTGCATCCCTCAGCGTTGTGTCACTGTGTCCTTGCTGTTACAAAAGGAGGAGTGCTGGTGTCACCAAGGGCTGTGTGGTGCCCATGGCAGCAGCACTGAACTGGACCCATACAGCTCCCATTCCCAGCTGCAGTGGGACAGGGGCAGTTACAGGAGTGTGTACATGGAATGGCTTTTTGGCTGATTGTCAGGAGTAAATAACACTTTTCCTACTCATGTCTTTGATGTTAAAAGCAATTTATCTGGCAAGTCAGTTGTGGCAGATATGCAGCAAGTGGGAATGTGTAGCAATTACTCAGGAACAGCATCAGGCACCCTGCGAGGTGCAGCCCTGCAGATGCCACTGCCAAGTCCTCAGCCTCTGGCATCTGCAGGGCCATACTCCAGCCTTGCCACCCTCTGAGCCAAGTGCCCCTGTGTCCCCACTGTGCTGAGATTTGCCCTCTGGAGCGATGCCCTCCAGGAACGGCACTTGAAGCCCATCCTGGGCTCCCTGAAGGACAAGCAAAACGCCCCAAGTGTAGTTCCTGCCTGTGCCAAGAGGGTTTGCTGCAGAGAGCTGAGGGGCATCGGGCACTATGGGCTGCAGGGTGTCACTGTCCCCACCATCACCAGCCTGGCAGAGGCAGCAGGAGGAGCTGAGCTTCCAAGCCTGCATCTTGGGGGAAAAAAACATAAGATCAGGTTGTGTGATGGTGTTACATAAACCAGGGAAAGATGGGATCTAATGCTACAGGAGAAGGAGAACAGCTGGCAGGTACAGCCAGGGCCTGAGGGGGCTCCGAGGGGAACAGGACAGAAAATTCCTCGTTTCTCAGGCAGGCAAAACCTTCCTCCATTAAAGACATCAGCTCCTGAGCACTGGCTGCTCAGGGGACCGACACATCTCAGAGAACCTGGCGTCTTTCTTCACTCTTTATTGTGTAAAAATAAAGTCAACAATTCATGTAATCCCGGCAATAAAATGGAAAAAGCATGAGAAGAATCAGTAGAAACAGTGCATTGTCAGAACTGCTGCTGCGGGCTGGATGCGGAGTCTGTCACAACCCATTCAAAACCAGAGAGAGAGAGCGAGGAACAGGAGAAAATGTACAGCTTTGGTTAGCAAAAGAATGACAAACCAAGATACATTTATTCTCTCCCCTACTGTACACTATATACATTGAGTTGACATCACACCCTCTTGCTTGTTTTGGGGGGGGAGGGGGGGGTTTGGTTTGGGTTTTTTTTGGTTGCCTTTGTCTTTTTGGCAAATCTGACGCACCTGGGACTGTAGGTTTGACCTTCTTGGTGGTGGTCTTCGTCGTCGTCTTCTTCTCAGCAGGTTTGTGCTTCGTCGCTTCGTTGAACAGGTTCTTGAGGAGGAACTGGAACAAACTCAACGATGTTGGTTGGGTTTTAAAAAGAGCACAGTTTAGAAGATGCTGCCCTGAGCCACAGTTGGTAGGAAGGTCTCTTGATCCAGGGGGGTTGTAAGTGGTGTTGTTTGTGCCTGTGCTGCTCTTCGGCTGAGCCCTGGGTTCCTGTAGCAGCAGTGGCTGGGCCAGCTCTGTGCTCCCGGGCAGGGGTGGCCTTGGCCTTGCCCGGCTCCCTCCGGGGCCCCTCCGCTCTGCGCATCTCTTTGCCATATCTCTGGAGTTGGTCGGGGAGGCTCTGGAGCCTTGTGTGCATTCTGCCTCATCCTCCACTGCCACCCAGGTGTGTGGTAGGGGGTCAGTGGTGGGGGCTTGGGGATGATTTCTGCGATCTGTAGTACAAACCAGGAGTTTAGAAAAGGAAAGCATACAAAATGCATCTGTTACTTCAAAATACACTTCTTTATCTCTCTTGTTTTCTTCCTCCTGCAGAATCTCAAAGTGGTTTTATTTTTTTTAGTTCTGGGAGCACTGTTTAATTTTATATATATATATTTAATCTTCATAAAAATACCCTTTTTTTATATTGGTAATAAACTTCCCTTTACAGTAAGAGAAACAACAGTGTCTATTATCAAAAGCAGAAAGGCTTCAGACGTTTCAGGGGTAGCTAAACTTCCAGGGGACAGTAAAGGCTATTTTCTTTTGTTTGTTTCTTTCACCAGCTACGGCGCGTAGGAGGCCTTGGGGGGCTGCGGGTGGCAGGGCCGGGAGGGGGGACGTACCTGAGTGCGGCAGGTCAGGGAGCAGGACGGTCCTGCCCCGGGGGGTCCCGTCCCGGTGCCCGCCGCAGCCCGGGGCTATGGCTGTGGTGCTCGGGAGCAGCGCCGGCCAGGGAAGGGAGCAACAGGGGCTCGCCTGGGGGTGCGGGCGTGTGTGACGCACCCCCGAATTCCTGGGAGGGAGCAAAACTGGAGGTGGGAGGATGTTGCATCCCTCCCCCAGCGGCTCTGGAGGCGTCACTCTCCCCAGGGAGGGCTTCAGGCTGGAGGGAAAGGAACCCCCGGGGTGGGGAGCTCCTGTCCGGGTCACGCAGCCGTTTAAGGCGCCAGTGCCCGGGGGAGTGGTGGGTGGAGGCAGCAAAGCAGGGGCCCCGGGGTTGAGGGGCAGGCGGGGGGCGCAGCGGCGCCAGGCCAAGGCACGCAGGCATTGAAGGACGTTGGCAAGACAGAAACCGGAGGGTCACGGGGCTCCGGAGGTGAGTGGCCCTATTGCCAGGGCATCCCCACTCCTTGGGGCAAGACAGGTGGCTTTGTTCTCAGTTGGTTTTGCAAAAAAAGGGGGGGGAAAGGAAAAAGGGAGGGAATAAAGAAAAAGAACTCGATGAGAAGGTTTCTCTCGCTTGTCCATGGCCCTAGTTGAGCTGGCGACAGGCCTCAAAAGTCCACTTGGTGGCCCCGCCGTAGATGTCGATGTTGGCCTCAGCCCACGCGATGACATTTCCCGAGAGCGCCTTGGAGCTGCAGGTGGCCAGGCTGTAGACCTCCCCGGGGCTCAGCTTCCTGTCCCACATGTTGAAGTGGGCCAGCTCCCCCACGAAGGCCTGTGTGGCATCGAACCCACCGCCCAGCGTGTCCTGTGGAAGAGCCACCGTCACTGGGGGTGCAGAGCTGGGCTCACCCTTCCCACCCTGAAAGCAATCGGACAAGCAGGGACCCCTACACCTGCCCCTCCGCCAGCCCTTACCTGCTCCTGGCCCAGGACCAGTACCCCCTGGGGCTTGATAGGGTGGTAGGGTGCCAGGTTCTCGCCGTTGCCGGTCTGCGTCCCGTCCTGGTAGGCTTCCCACACACCGTCCCGTGTGGTCCAGGTGACACAGATGTGGTGCCACTTGCCGTCGTTGATAACAAAGGGCAGTTTGGCCACCTGCGGATGACAGGTCAGGGTGGTGGGCATAGAGGTCCCCCATGCTGTCTCCCCTAGCCAGACCCACCCTGCTTTCCCAGCACCTTCCCCGGGGCTGTACCTTGTCGTTGATGAGGATCTCCATGGGGTTGTTGCCCCACTCAATGAGCACGAGCTCATTAGCCTGCCCAGGCACAGCGTAGGAGAAGGGGGTGCCCATGCCAGGGGAGGCACTGGACTTGATCCACATGCAGACACTGAAGGCATACATCTCGGGCAGGCTCTTCTTCACCTTGGCGTACATGTAGTTGGTGCGCAGCGGGAAGGTGAGCTGGAACCTGTCTGGGGGCCGGTTGTCCTTCTGGCCTGTGGGGACCGAGGCACGGTGGGCTCTGGCCAGACCCCCTCTCTGCCCACTTTGGAGGGTTCTCCACCACCCACCACTCCCTCCCTCCCCACCCCGTTATGTAACGGGCCTTGAGATGGCAGTGAGGAGCAAATCCCTCCGGCACCGCTCGGCTGCCTAATCCCTGGCACGGGGCAGTGCCCGCAGCATCCCCGGCTCCTGCCGCGGGGGCCCCGGGCAGCGTCTGGCTGCAGCCAGGGGCAAAGGACAGTTCCAGGGGTGGGAAACGGGACGGGCTGAGCATCCCGCCCGGCAGAGCTCGGTTCCCGAAGGATGCGAGGCGGAGGGGAGCGGACACGGGCAGCGGCGGGGCAGGGGGATGCTCCGGCGCTCGCCGGGAGCCTAGTCTCAGTATCCCGCGGGCAGCGGGACAGGGGCAGTGCCCGGTACCTTTCTCCAGGTCGCTGATGCGCTGGTGCAGCGAGGTGAGGGTGCTCTCGATCTTGCCGCGCTCCTCGGACTCGTTCTTGGGGTTGAACTTGCCCTCCTCCAGGCTATTCACCCGCGACAGCACCTGCCGCTCCAGGTCGTCGATTTTATTCTGCAGGATGTCCTTCAGGTTGTTGGTCTGGCTGGAGGAGTTCATCCTACTAAACTGCTGCAAGGGGCGAGCACAGGAGCGGGGCTGTTACCGCCTGACCCGCCGTACCGTACCCCGCTCCGCTTCAGGCGGCAGCTCCGCGGTTCCCCGGTGTCGCTTTTCCCGGGGCGGCGGGACAGAGCGCGTACCTCGAGGTTCTCCAGCCTGGTCTTCAGGGACTGCAGCGTCTGTCCGAGCTGGCTGAGGGTCTCGGCAGCAGGTGACCGCGACAGGTCGCCCATGGTGTTCTTGGAGAAGCCACCCTTCCTGCCCGCCCCGCCGCCCTTCTCGGCGGGACTCGTCTCCAGTACGCTCTGGCTCTCGCACCGACCCAGTTTGGCCGTCAGCTCACGGATGGTGTCTTTCTGGTTCATGATGGTTTCTTTCTGCTGCAGCACCGTTTCCCGCAGCTGCAGCACCGTGCTTTTCAGCTCCTCGGCGGAGCCGGTGCCCGGCGCGGTGGCAGCGCACATGTCCCCGTCCAGCGGCACCGAGGTGCAGATGAAGCGCGTCTGCCCGAAGCCTTGCCCGCGGCCGCGCAGGCCGAGCAGCGGCAGCAGCAGGAGGAACAGGAGGAGGCGGCGGCTGCTGCTACTGCTGCCGGAGGGCCCCGCGGCCATGGCTGGAGCTGGTACCGGGGCCACCGCCGGGGCCGCTCCGCCGCTCTCCGCCGGGCCCACTGCGGCACGCGGCGCCTCTTATAGCGACCGGGCGGGGCCGCGCGCCGTGACGTCACGTGGCGCGTGGAATCCCGGCCGCGCGAGGCGCGGCGGGGGGGGAGCGTGAGTGTGAATGGGGCGGGGGGAGGANGTCTGTCTGTGTGTGTGACTCTTTGGCGGGGGCCCTGGGGTGTGCGTCTGGGGAGGGAGATGGCCAGGGGGGGTGTTTGGGGGGGTGTGTCGGCCGTGTATTTGGGGGGGTCGTCTGTGTGCGTGTTCGAGCGTGTGCATGTGTGTGGTTTGCGGAGGGAGGTGTGAGTGTCTGCGTTTGAGGGATGCCTATGTGTTTGGGGGGTCTTTGAAGGGGTGTCTGTGTGTGTGTGTATTTGGGGGTGGGGTGGGAGTAGATAGCTGTGCAGGAGAGGTTGTGCTGTGACGGGAGGGGGCGTGAATGCGAATGTGTGCTTGAGGGATGTGTGTCTGTGGGTGTGCGGGGGCGTGGGAGTGGGTGAGCGTGTGTAGAGGAAGTCGTGCAGGGAGGAAGGGGCGGGGGGGGGGATGGAGTGTCCCAGTGACACGACGAGGGGTAACGGACACAAACTGGAGCACAGGAGGCTCCACATAAACGTCAGGGGGAAAAAATCTTCACTCTTTCGAGGATGGGCAGAACGCTGGAGTAGGCTGCTCAGAGAGGTTGTGGGGGTCTCCACCTCTGGAGGCATTCAAAACCCACCTGGACCTTGCGATCCTGTGAGATTTACTCTGGGTGATCCCGCTCCAGCAAGGGGGTTGGACAGATGATCTCCGGAGGTGCTTTGCAGCCCCTCCAGGCTGGGATTCTGTGCTACAGCGGCTGTGAATGCGGGGATGCGTGTGTGTGTGCGTGTGCGTGTGTAGGTACATGCGAGTACGTGTGCCGAGCGTGCCTGCGGGTGCATGTGCGGGGTGTGCGCGGTGCCGCGGCGGGGGGGAGGGGGGAGCAGTGCCCGTGTGTGCATGGAAGGGGCCGCCCCCGGCTCGCCGTTGGTCTGTGTCCGTGGGTGCCCGTGTGCGGTACGCCCCAACCCCTCGCCGCCCCCCAGCAGCGCCGGCGGCTACCGGTAGGCACCGGAGGAGTTGCTCCGCGGGCGGGCTCGGTGTCGGCGAGGGGAGTGGAGCCGATTCCTCGCACCGCCCAGGGCTGTTCCCGTCAGCTCAGAAAAGCGTCTCCCTTCCACACACTCGGGTATCCCCGGTCCAGCTCCCCCCGGCCCCGGCGCCCGCCGCTTGGAGCAGAGCAGCCCCACGGCAGGGGAGCAGGCAGGCACCGCCGGGCTATGATTTTAGAGTTCTTTTCCAACAACAACAAAATATATCTACGATTCTTTGGTTCCATTGTTCTATGACTTTATGGTTTTAAGACATGGGGGGGGGGGAGGGCTGTGACAGCTCGACAGCAGGGGCTAGCGGTCGGGAGAGCAGGAGGGTGAAGGGCTGCGGCCCCGGGTGGGTGCTGCTGGAGCAGGCATGGACCCAGGGATCGCTGAGTGTCCTCAGGAGCAAGGTGCAAAAGGTGGTGTTGGCGCACAGCTCTGCTGTGGGCGTAGGAGAGCGATCGCTGCTTTTCTTCTTCCTTTTTAATCAGGAAAAAAAAAATCCTCAGGTAATACTTGCATCTGTCCTTGGTAGAAAGAGTTCAGAATTGCTGCTTTTCTCATCTCCAGCACTTCAGCTCAGACCAATTCCTCTTCAGCCTCAGAGAAGCGAGCAGAGAGCTTCTCCCTGTGGTTGTTCCTCCCAGCCTTCCCTTGGCCGAGACACCTGAGCACAAGCAGGACCTTCCTGGCTACCGCAGCCCCAGCCCCTGGGGTTTCACCCTTCTCTTCTTTCTGTGATGTCCTGTCATGTCAGGAAATACCTAAACTGTTGAGAGGTTTAGCTGCCGGTACGCCTGGGTAACTGGGTAAATTTGGTCCTCCCAGTTTAATTCACTGCCTGCTCTGCCCAACCTGCAGTGCAGCTGTCCATATGGCTGGAGTATTTACATAATGCCAAGTTATCCTGTGAAATATGAAGCAATTAATTTTGATTAGTGAAGTGGGTCAGTAAAATACAAAGGCTCTCAGTCCTTGAATCCTCGAAACATGAAGTACCACCACTCCATGGTCCTTTCCCCTTTTATCTCCCCTCTGGTGTGGGCTCGATGAGCCCTCAGTGGGAGCTGGAGCACACAGAGCTGCTCCCAGCAAGACCTTTGACTCTGTGACTCAGTCTGATGCCTTTTCTGTTGCACATGTTTACCTAGCCCCAGAGTTTTCTGACATACCACCTTGGCAGAGAGTGTTTCCTTCTCAAAGGCATCTCACCCAGCAATGCTCTGCAGGTTACAGTTAAAAGAGTATTTCATGGCCAAGCCCAGAGCCTTGAAGTTGTCACCAGGCACAGCAGAAAGAGGATGGCAGTGTTGGTGACCTCCCCAGTTCTTTGCCATGGCTGGGCATGGCTGTTGATGGCAAGCCCAGGGAAGTCAGGGACAGCACTGGGACAAAAGTGGCCAAGAAATATGGAGATGTGCCAGAGTGCTCAGCAGCTCTGTAGCACTTTCACTGGGATCCTGGAGTGCTTTCGCTGCTGTCTTCCATCAAACTGTCCTAGTGCTCACAGGCACTGCAGAGACTTGTTCTTTGGAGCTCTCCTGAGGCTTCTGGTTCTCACTGCTGATCCTGGCTCTGAACAGCAGCTCAGAGATACACACACCCCCTCCTCCCCGTGAGGAGCTCACCTCTGCTGCTGTATGCTTGGCTTCAGGAAATTCCAGGGGTAAAAAAACCCCAACCCTCCAGTTCCACTGGGCTCTTCACTACGGGCTTTATTGCCCTGGTTACTTTTCCTCCTCTTAGCTCTCTGTGCTGTGCAGCGTTTCAATGCAATGGGAACGGAGCAGAGAGGAGTTAAGGAGGGGAACAGGCAGAATGTGTTTTGCTGGGCAGAGCAGTCCCCCTTTGATGCTAGTTTGGGGGGGGGGGGGGTTGGTTTTGTTTTTCTTTCGGTTTGGCTTTTCTTTTTTAGAACAGGAATGCTATGGAGAGGCTGCAAAGACTGCAGGTCTAATTCTTCTGCCACCGTCAGGAATACAAACCAAAAATAATGTTACTGCAGGCGATACAATTACACCAGCGCAGAACTGGTCGGAGAGGCAGCCGAATTGGTACCCACTTCTGCTAACAACTGCGTGGTATTGACAAAGCTGTTCATGTCACTGAACCTGTTTAACTGGGAATCTTTTGTCATCCACAGTACATTATGTTGAGATGAGACCAAGGTGACAGGTGCAATAAAACAACCACGCCGGTACTATGGTGATGGAGATGGAGCCTCTACCTGGACAGGATAAAACAACAAAGCTGCGCTACAACAGATAAGCAAAATAACCCCCCTGCCTCCTAGTGCAAGGAAAGAACTGCAAAATTCAGTCTGAGCTTTCCCAGAGTCACTGAATCATGCAGTAGGATCTGTTACTGCTTTTGTAGGTTTAGGAGCTGGATGTGGATAATGGAATAATGGAGCCCCTATTATTTTTAACTCTTCTCTTGCCTCTTCCAAAGCGCTCTCTGTAGCCGCCTGATGTATTGCTCTATAGCCAAAAAGAGCTGAGCACAGCTATCAAGGACCCTTGGAGACGATTTAGTTCTGAACAGGAGCCAGCAGGCACATTTGTATTTGTGATGGATGAGTATCATTTTGGACAGCTCAGGGTGCTCCCTCCTGGGACCCGAGAAGCCCTGGCTGCCAGTGGCCTCTGGAGCCACAGCCAGTTCTCCGGTGCAGAGGTGAGGATCGTAAATATTCGATCTGTTCAACACTACCCTTTGTGTGAGAGCAGCAGAGTTACAAATGCATCAAGGACATTATTTTTTTTTTTAAAGTGGACAAATCTCTTTAATCCCAGGAGCTGGAGCTCTAGGGAGCAGGCAGTGGAGGCTTTCTCTCCTGTTCGTGCAGCCTGCTGTACATAAAACATCTCCTGTGGGGTAATGCTGATTCCGCTTTTAAGTCTCCTCTGTGGAGTGGGAACAATATGATCCATTATGGGATGGAGACAGCTTTGTGATTGGGAAATAGTAATGGGTAGATTTCACTGAGTGAGAGACCCAGCTCTATTTGTTTGTGCAGCTAGCTGGTACCGCAGCTGAGCTGCTGGTTGAGCCTCTGCTGTCTCTGAGGCTTCCCGGGAAATTGCCCACTCCAGCTCCTGCCTGCACAGCCCTAGCCCCAACATGCTTAGAGCAGGACATGGCACTGCCTAAGGAGTTGTTTTGCTGTTTTTTTTTAACATAAAGGCTTGTTCTCAGGGACAAGCTCTCTGGCCACGCTCCCACCCTGCTCTCCCATGTGTGAAGGAAGCAGGGACCTCTCCAAAGCCCTTTGCTTAGTGCTGCTGGACAAGGCACACGGAACCAGCACAGAAGTCTGAGCTGCTCCATGGTTAAGTTTGCAGAATAATGTTCATCCAAAGTATTTTTTGTTGATGTTGTTGTTGTTATGCCTTCTAAAATCTCCAGCTGCCATTAGAACAGCCTGAGCATGGTGTGTTGCTAGTACAAGTACTCTGTGTGTGATGGAGTATTCCCTTCTGTAAGAGGCAAACTCTTTGGACTGGAGTTTGGAAATTTGCTGCATTTTGCTGCAGTCTTTCTTTGCAGATCTCTCCCTCTCTCTCTCTCTCTCTTTCACACACATATCCACTCTCCTTTTTTCCTTCCCTTCCTTTCATTGTTCCCATCTCAAAAGTCGGTTTTGTTCTATATTGCTCAACATTTACCATCCAGTGAGGAAGAGGAGAGTGCTCTTTGTACTAGTAGGTCTCAGTGATGCTGTAGGGACACAGATTCTTTCATTACAAATAATTAATTTAGCTATATATTGCATAACATCCTAAAAAGCTTTCTAGGGCAATCTCATGCTAGCTGGATGCACAGTTCCTATCAATATTACATTACATTTGGGTACAACAGTTATGAAGTTTCATTAAAAATTTAATTTGTGGTTTAAAACTGCAGCATTCCCTTAAAAGTGTAGCAGAGAAACCATTCTGGCTGTTTGTGGACTGATCTTCCACTAGCCAAAATTGCAGAGAGAGAGAGAGAGAGATGCAGAAGGGGCTGGGTACCGTGGTGATATTCCCTGCCCGGGAATCCAAGGGGCTGGTACCATGGTGATATTCCCTGCCCGGGAATCCAAGGGGCTGGACCAAAGGAGGGAGGCAGCTTGAGCTCAGCACCTGGCTGTAGCATGTCCTGTTGGGCTCCTGCCAGCTGTGAGATGCTTTGTTTGAGTATGAAACGAAGCATTAAGCAGCGTCTGTGGTTAGCAACCACACATGAGCACAAAAAAGACTTTAGCCCATTCCAGCCACGTGCACCCATCTGGGATTAGTTTATGTGGGAAGAAGATGGTAACTTCTGGGAATGCAGAACAAGAGGCATGCCATGCCCAGGGCTGTGGGACAGGAGCTGGTATGCAGCTTGTGCAGGCTCCTGGGGAGCTGCTGTGAGCCCAGGAGTCCCAGAGGAGGAGATGCTAATGGCTTTGTGGAGATCACAGACATCCTTCTGCACTGTCTGATGCTGGTGTGAATTAAAAATCTCCTTCCCGTCAGTGAAGTTGTCCTCCAGCAGGAACTGGGAGACAGGAGGAGGAATAGGGCCCAGGATCATGTTCTGTTAATGAGGTTTTGTTGTGACGCTTCAGCAGCAGGTTTGAATGGAGGAAGGTTTCAAACATCCCACATCCGCCTCTCGGGCTCAGGATTGATCTGTTCAGTCATTTCCACCCCTGTGTGCTCACACACACACACACACGTCAGAGGAGCCGAGAGCCTCTCCTTCTAGAGACCACCCCTCAAGTCATTTGTCAGCTCTCTCAGCATTCACCTGCTGTAAATAAAAGCAGGGGGCCAGCTGTGCGAGGGATCTGAGTTCTGCAGCAGGACACAGACCTCCCTGCCCTGCTCAGGTGGTGGGACTGGACCTGATGCTCTTGCCCATAGCCTGGGTCTCACTCGGGGAAGGTCTCATCTGTGGGCACAGCACTGCCCCGTGTGGGCTGCACAGAGCCTGGCCTCTCACTAAAGCACCCACAGGTGATCACCTCTGAGTTTATTGATGAGAAACCTCACATTTGTCATTCTTTTTGCCCTGTCCAACAAAGGAGAGATTTGTAGCCAGAACAGAGGGGTTTCAGGAGGCAGCACCACCCCAGTGGTTGCTGTAGGTCTCTGCAAAAGATCATCTCCCCTCCCTCTGGCGAGGATAAAAATGGGGAGTGGGTTCCTAAATCCTTTAAGCTTCTTTGATACCTTCAATATTTATCTGTAATCCCTCTGGTGCTTCTGAACAGACACAGCCTCGTGTCCCTGGTGCACTGGGGCTCCTTCCCACCTTGCAGGACACCCTCTTCACAGGAGGGAAGGCAGGGCAGGATGAGAAGGTAACATCAAAAGCCAGCAGCACTGTTGGTGTCCTGTTTTTTTTTTCTCTGATTATTTATTATCTTGTACAGCCTCCTGCTCTCTTTCTCCCACGCTCTCTGCTCTGTTCTCTTAATGTATTGTGGTGGGCTGACCCTGGCTGGCTGCTGGTGCCCACCAAAGCTGCTCTATCACTGCCCTCCTCAGCTGGCCAGAGGGCAGAGAGAAGACAATATAAGGCTCACAGGTCGATCAGTCAGCGATTACTGCCACAGGCAAAACAGACTCAGTTTGTGGAAATTAGCTTAATGCCAAGCAAATCAGGGAAGGATAATGACAAACAACCCCAAGTCTTGGAACACCTTCCTCCCACCTCTCTCGTTCTCCCCAGGCTTAACCTTTTACTCCAAATTTTCTCTACCTCTTCCCCCTCAGCAGCACAGGGAGACAAAGAATGGGGGTTGTTGTGAATTCATCACAGGTGTCTCTGCTGCTCCTTCCTTTTCAGCGGGGGAGGACTCCTCAGCCTCTCCCTGCTGCAGGTGTGGAGTCTTTCCTCCAGGAGAGAGTTCTCTACAAACTTCTCCAACATGAGTCCTTCCCCTGGGCAGCTCTTCTTTGTGAACTGCTACAGCGTGGGTGTCCTGTGAGGTCACAAGTCCTGCCAGCAAGCCTGTGGGGGTTCTTTTATCCACAGGTCCTGCCAGGAACCTGCTACAGTGTGAGCTTCCCACAGGGTCACAGTCTCCTTTGACATCCACTTGTTCCAGTGAGAGGTCCTCCATGAGTTGCAGGTGGGTATCTGCTCTGTCTTGGAGCTGGCTGGCATAGTGAGAGGTCCTCCATGGGTTGCAGGTGGGTATCTGCTCTGTCTTGGAGCTGGCTGGCATTAGCTCCACCAGACATGGGGGAGCCTTCCAGCAGCTTATCACAGAAGCCACATCTGTTGCTCTGTGGCTACCTAACCCTTGCCAAGCAATCCAAATGCATGAATGCAGAGGTTGGGCATGCATCCCTGCACATCTTTGGGATGGAGTTGAAGGGAGGTGATGGTTTGGATTCGATGATCTTAGAGCTCTTTACAGCCTGGTTAATTCTGTAGGGCAGGACAAGTCTGGAGGCAGCTCTAAGGTGCATACAAAACAGGTGGATGGCTAGTCTGGGTCAGGGAGATATGAGTACAAGTGCAGGTGGACATGCAAGCTCTGGATCAGGAAGCTGGGAGCTTTGTGTTGGCATCTGCTCCCAAACAGGGAGAAGCTGGAGTAGAGATGAGGAGGTCTCAGAGGCAGAACACTGCAGAGGAAACAATGTTCTGGTCTTTCATGGTGGACAAGAGATCTGATTGTCTGTGCCAAAGGCAATTTGGTTTTGTGCTTGTGATGGTTCTGAGTTAAAACCCAGCAAGGTTTTAAGGACAGATAGATGAAGATGCTGTAATGCAATAGGAATCCATGCCATGGGAGGGCTGACCCATACTGGGAGTGTAGCTTTCACTGAGGGGAAAGAGGCTTTTAGGACACTGAAGATTCTTTTCTGGCAAGGATGCCACTGGAGCTGGGTGTGTTATTGATTCCTTCTCAAGATTTGAAGCTTAAGAAGCTGCAGAGATAGTAAGTGTAACAGGAATGGCACAGCAGCTGCTTCCAGGCAGTAAGTGAAGCTGAAGACATTTTAGCTGGTTTATGGAGCTGGCACTTCTGAGCTGAAGATGCAAGGCATGGCAGGAGTCCAGGGGGGTTTGAACCAGAAGCAGGGTGGCAGTGGAAGCTTGGCTACACCCTGTCTTTTAGAGATAAAAGGAGGACTCACAAAACTCTGGGCTCCTTTAGACCAGGAGCAGAGCACATTGGCTCATCGCTTACAGCATTTAGCGCCAGCAGAAGCACGGTGCCGTCCAACCTGGAGAGTGTCAGCACTGCCCTGCTTTGCTTGTCTCTAACCACAGAATTTCTTAGATTGGAAAAGACCTTCAAGATCATCCAGTCCAATCATTAGTTTCACACTGACAAGTCCCTGACTAAACCAAATCCCTCAGCACAGCAGCTAAGTGCTATGAATCGCTATGGTGGGAAAGGACCACCAGGATCATCCAGTCCAACCTTCATCACTAGACCATGGCCTCAAGCACCACATCCACTCTCCTTGTAAACACCTCCAGGGATGGCGACTCCACCACCTCCCTGGGCAGGCTGTTCCAGTGCCTGACCACCTGCTCAGTAAAGAACTTCCTCCCAACAGGCAACCTAAACCTCCCCTGATGCAACTTGAGGCCATTTCCTCTTGTCCTATCATTAGTAATTTGGGAGAAGAGACCAGCTCCAGCCTCACTACAACCTCCTTTTAGGTAGTTGTAGAGGGCAATAAGGTCCCCTCTCAGCCTCCTCTTCTCCAGACTAAACAACACCAGCTCCTCAGCCACTCCTCATAGCTCATGTTTGCCAGACCTCTCCCCAGCCTCATCGCCCTTCTCTGCACCCGCTCCAGCACCTCATTGTCCCTCCTATACTGTGGTGACCAAAACTGGACACAGTACTTGAGGTGTGGTGTCACAAGTGCTGAGTACAGGGGCATGATCACCTCCCTACTCCTGCTGGTCACACCATTGCTGATCCAGGCCAGGATGCTGTTGGCCTTCTTGGCCACCTGGGCCAAGTCATACTGACCCTGTCAGCATGTGGCTGTGGGGCTGACTGCCTCATGCTGTTCATTCATAGGTCTTTTCTGCATGGAAAATGCAGAGATTAAAATGTGAATCCAGAGTCTTCTGGCTCTGCTGCACTGCTTCCAAGCAAAGAAACCCTGGGCATGGTCTTTGGAAGTGGAGTAACCTTCTCATTCTGGCCACGTGCTGATGGTTCCATCAGCAGTTTAAGGGGAAGTTGTTAGTGCACTATAAATTCACACTTTATATTTATCTAGTGCTTACTTTACCATGTAGAAAAGCCTTTAGTTTTACAGCTGTATGGATGATCCCCAGTATAAACAGCAGGAAGAGAGGTTTGTGTGTATGTTCATTACAGTAGAATGGTTTAGGTTGGAAGGGACCTCAAAGATCATCCAGTTCCAACCCTCCCCCATAGGCAGGGACACCTCCCACTAGAACAGGTCATTCAAGGCCTCATCCAACCTGGCCTGGAACACCTCCAGGGAGGGTGTGGAGCACAGAATCACATAATTGATAGATAGTAGCTGAAGATGAGCCAGCAGTGTGCCCAGGTGGCCAAGAGAGCCAATGGCATCCTGGCCTGGATCAGAAAGAGTGTGGTCAGCAGAACAAGGGAGGTTATTCTGCCCCTGTACTCAGCACTGGTCAGGCCACACCTTGAGTGCTGTGTCCAGTTCTGGGCTCCTCAATTCAAGAGAGATGTTGAGGTGCTGGAAAGTGTCCAGAGAAAGACAACAAAGCTATTGAGGGGCCTGGAGCACAAACCCTATGAAGAGAGGTTGAGGGAGCTGGGGGTGTGCAGCCTGCAGAAGAGGAGGCTCAGGGCAGACCTCATTGCTGTCTACAAGTACCTGAAGGGAGGTTGTAGCCAGGTGGGGTTGGTCTCTTCTGCCAGGCAACCAGCAACAGAACAAGGGGACACAGTCTGCAGTTGTGCCAGGGGAGGTCTAGCCAGGATGTTAGGAGGAAGTTCTTCACAGAGAGTGATTGGCATTGGAATGGGCTGCCCAGGGAGGTGGTGGAGTCACTGTCCCTGGAGGTGTTGAAGAAAAGCATTGGTGAGGCACTTAGTGCCATGGTCTAGATGACTGGATGGGGCTGGGTGCTAGGTTGGACTGGATGATCTTGGAAGTCTCTTCCAACCTGGTTGATTCTGTGATTCTATGATTCCAAGTTACCATTGGAAGGCATTGTAACTGAAGTAGACCAAACCAAGGCCATATAAAAAGGCAGCATTCTTCCAGTAGTCACATAGAGACCTGCTGAATTTCAGTAGCTAACACATCAGCCATGAAACTCACCCAGGCTTAGGAAATAGATGGTGATCACTGTGTCTCTGTGTATCAGGAAGCTGAATTTGCAATATCCTAGGTATAAGGAAATGGCTTTGATTGATGTATTTCATGGGAATGGTGAAATGGGGCACTAGAGAAACATGCTGATGCTGCAGGTCATGGCATTTCTGGAATGGGCTGCCCAGGGAGGTGGTGGAGTCACTGTCCCTGGAGGTGTTCAAGCAAAGCCTGGATGAGGCACTTAGTGCCATGGTCTGGTTGATTGGCCAGGGCTGGGTGCTAGGTTGGACTGGATGATCTTGGAGGTCTCTTCCAACCTGGTTGATTCTGTGATTCTTAGGTGTAGGAAGAGGTTTTTGGTTTTCTCCTTCTAAATCAATGTTAGTGCTGCACATCACTTGGGCCAACCTCTGCTGTAGTTTTCCAGTCAGGGTTTTATGGTGTTCTTTTCTGCTGGTTGTTGTCTCTTTCGTTACACATCATAAACCCAGACCATGGTGGTTCTGATTCTGAAGCAATCTATGCCTCATTGTGCAGGGCATTTCCAAAGGTTGCTCCATGAACTAACTTTCACATTCCCCAGCTCCAAAAGAAGACAGTACGAACTTGCCAAATAGCAGCCCAGCTCTGCATGAAGGTCCTGCCAGATCCTCCTTGCCCTCCATGGGAAGGTGTCTTTGGCAAGGTGACTGCAGAAAGATATACCAGGAAACAGGTTCTTGGTCCTTAATGCTTTTGAGAGGCTCAGAAAGAGGCAGCAGAGTCCATTGGCTTCTGTTTGTAGTGTTTTGGGGTGGTTTTGTCACTGAGGCAGAGCTGATACAGATCTGTAATAGCTACAGACTGTTTAAGGAAACGATTCCTGCTCTTAATAAGGAGAAAAGCAGTGGGTATCTCCTGAGGTGACATCTATCATGTGGGTTTAAACACACATAGCCTGATAACCTAGCAAATTATCCCGATTGTGAGGAGACAAAGGGAGATAATGATAACAAATGAGCTGCATTTCTGTACCACCTTTCAGGGAGATGGATGGCAAAGCGCGGGGAGAACTCTATTAAACGGCTCCCACAAACTGCCTAATCCATCGTGGCCCCAAACGCATCGAGTGCAGCTTCACCCAGGCTGTATGAGGGAAAAAAAAAACATCTCTGCCATTATCCAATGTTTGTCACTCCTCAAAGAGGTCATTCAAGTCCTCTCTGCACCAGGAGGAACAGAGAATCACAGAATCAACCAGGCTGGAAGAGACCTCCAAGCCCATCCAGTCCAACCTAGCACCCAGCCCTAGCCAGTCAACCAGACCATGGCACTAAGTGCCTCATCCAGGCTCTTCTTGAACACCTCCAGGGACAGTGACTCCACCACCTCCCTGGGCAGCCCATTCCAATGCCAATCACTCTCTCTGCCAACAACTTCCTCCTAACATCCAGCCTAGACCAATCCCACCTGGCTACAGCCTCCCTTCAGGTACTTGTAGACAGCAATGAGGTCACCCCTGAGCCTTCTCTTCTGTATTTCCCTCTCTGGAAGCAAAAGGAGTTGGAATAAGACTCAGAAGCCCTATGGCTGCTATAACCCTATAGCCATCTGTAACCTCTCCAGTGACAGTGAGAGAGATTAAGTGTAGTTTGTTGGAGACTGTGGTAGCCTTCTCTGACCATCTGACACACAGCAAAGTGGAAGAGCATTGCAGTGTTCTAAAACGTGTCTTAAAAAAGGTCACTGATACTGTGAAACAGAACCTCCTAGCTAAAGGTTACCAGGAACTCTCTGGATGCAGCATGTGCAGGGCTGAGGGACAGGGATGAGTATGTCTGAGCCCAGGTTGGATTCGGTACAACAAATGGTTACACACCATCACGTAGCTGATGTCAGACTGGCAGAGAAGCACAACTGCCAAGAAAGCTAAAAGGTTTGTTCTGATCTTCTGCGTGAAAGAAAGTGGCCATGTTTAGAATCATGGAATCAGTCAGGGTTGGAAGGGACCACAAGGATCAGCCAGTTACAACCCCCCTGCCAAGGGCAGGGTCACCCTACCCTAGAGCAGGCTGCCCACAGCCCCATCTAGCCTGGCCTTAAACACCTCCAGGCATGGGGCCTCAACCACCTCCCTGGGCAACCCATTCCAGCCTCTCACCACTCTCATGCTCAACAACTTCCTCCTCATCTCCAGGCTGACTCTCCCCCACTCCAGCTTTGCTCCATTCCCCCCAGTCCTGTCACTATCTGATAGCCTCAAATGTCCCTCCCCAGCTTTTTGTAGGCCCCCTTCAGATCCTGGAAGGCCACAATAAGGTCACCTGGGAGCCTCCTCTTATCTGGACTGCACAGCCCCAACTCTTTCAGTCTGTCCTCACAGCAGAGCTGCTGCAGCCCTCTGAGCATCCTCGTGGCCCTTCTCTGGACACACTCCAGCATCTCCACATCCCTCTTATAATGGGAGCTCCAGAACTGGATGCAGTACTCCAGGTGGGGTCTCACTAGAGCGGAGTAGAGGGGGAGAATCACCTCCCTCACCCTGCTGGCCACACTCCTGATGTAGCCCAGGCTCTGGTTGGCTTTCTGGGCTGCAAGTGCACACTGCTGGCTCATGTTGAGCTTCTTGTACAGCAGCACCCCCAGGTCCCTCTCCACTCACTGCCCAGCCTGGATTGGTACTTGGCATTGCCTTGACCCAGATGCAGGACCTTGCACTTGGTCTTGTTGAACCTCATGAGCTTGGCTTGTGCCCACCAGTTTAGATTTGCAATTTAGATTGCATGTAACAGATAATAGGCTAAAATTTGCTTCAGGTTTGAGTCATCTTTCTGTCCCCAGTCTCCTCAAGCAAATTCTGGTCCAGGCAGAGGAAAGCCTCAGATTTTCTGTCCCTCCTCGATGCTGCTGTGGGTGAGCTGCTTGGAAAGCACAAGTTGCAGCAGCAGTTACTCATGGGGCTGTGTTTCATACCAGACTCCTGTGGCAGCAAGCACATGAGTGATCTGGTAAGCCCAATCTGACAGATTTGACGTCTCTTCTGACCAGCACTGGGGCAGTCCCAGTCTGAGTCCACATTTCCCCTCTCAGGAGGATTGAAAGGAGTAAGGATGAGTGTGGCACTGCTAGGGGTGACCTCGGCTGTTCTCTTTCTTGCAGAGGGAGCTCATTGGGATTCTTTTATGAGACAGTCAATTTTATCAATCAGTTTTTGATGTGTATTGGGTTTGGCAGGTAACATCACCCACCCCCTTCTCACCTACCTCCCAGTCCTTTCCTCCCCAGGCTCCCATTCCTGTTCCCAGCCTCAAGTCTTGGATTCACATTGACTGCAAGGAGGCAAACGTGGAAGCCTGTGTGGTGTATGTGCATAAATAATGGAACTGAAATCACACTTAGTTAAAAATAGATATTCTTCCTAATAAATATTTTACCTACTGTCTTTAGGATAGAAAACTCCCCTGACTGAAGTGTTAAAACAAACCTCGTTGTTAGCACCTAAGTGCTTTAAGCAGCCCTGGCCATGGCTGTACAAACAGTGCTTGGCTGAGGGTCTGCATAAGGCAAAGGTTAATTTTCACAGCCACACACAGATAGACAAGCATCAGCTTTTGAAGCCTTAGAAAATGTAGCCCTCTGGCTAAGGGCACAGACTTTTGCACCTGGCTTTGATTCACTTGGTGGCCTGTGAATGTGACTAATGAAAATGAAAGACAAAAATCTCTCTTGATGTCACAGAGATGTTCCTTCTGCATTTTGGTTTGTAGGACATGACTTGTTCCATGAGGGCAGTGAAACACTGGAACAGGCTGCCCAGGGAGGTGGTTGGGGCTCAGTCCCTGGAGATAATCAAGCTGATGCTTGACAAGCAACCTGATCTAGTTGAGGATGCCCCTGCTGACTGCAGAGGAAGTTGGACTGGATGACTTATGGAGGTCACTTCCAACCCAGACCATGCTATGATTCTGTGAATCTGTGACTTAATGTGCCTTACTCGACATGGTAGAATCATTGAATCAACCAGGTTGGAAGACACCTCCAAGATCATCCAGTCCAACCTAGCACCCAGCCCTATCCACTCATCTAGACCATGGCACTAAGTGCCTCATCCAGGCTTGTCTTGAACACCTCCAGGGCTGGTGACTCCACCACCTCCCTGGGCAGCCCATTCCAATGCCAATCACTCTCTCTGTAAAGAACTTCCTCCTAACATCCAGCCTATACTTCCCCCGGCACAACTTGAGGCTGTGTCCCCTTGTTCTACTGCTGCTTGCCTGGGAGAAGAGACCAACCCCACCTGGCTACAACCTCTCTTCAGAACCTGAAGAAAGCAACCCCCCAGCACAGCAGGAGAAGCACACAGAGAGGGTCTATACTCCAGTACTAACAGCCTCTTGATGTCAAGATTTTGTTTTTTGCCTGAGTAAAAGCTGCAGGATTTTCTCTGGCATGAAAGGAACCAGGACCTAAGAGTGGATTATGGAGTGAGATGAAACCTGAGAGCAGATGGTGGAGTGAGATGAGACCTGAGAGCAGACTATGGAGTGAGATGAAAGAAGTCCAGGGAATGGCATCACCTTTAACAGCTGATTTTGATGGAGATATAAATGGAAGGTTATTTATGTCACAGAATCAGTCAGGGTTGGAAGGGACCACAAGGATCATCTAGTTCAAACCCCCTGCCATGGGCAGGGACACTCTACCCTAGATCAGGACACCCTACCCTAGATGAGATGTTTCTCTTTTAGTTTTTGCCCTGCTGAGGCTGAGATAAGGAGAGTTGCTTTAAGGCGTAGAGCTGCAGGTGATCAGAGAGCCCAGGGCCACCATCCTGAGAATGTTCACCATCAGTCAGCAGATGCCACCAGGGCTTGGCAATGCTGGTCGGAATCAGATGGAACAAACCTTCTGATTTCCACCTGAAGATGCAGAATTAGGAATTCAAATGGAGACTGCCCTGCAGCATGTGTCCTTTAGAAGAGGATATTCGTGAGGCTTATTCAGAGATCTGATAAAGTTCAGACAGTTTTTTTTCCATGTGATATTTACTGGCTCTGGTCAGTTCACAAATTCCTCGTCATAGATTTGCTGAGATGAAATGTTATGCCCTTTTCATCAGGCACTAAAAACCCACATGTATTTAGCACGTAGATGATGTCAACCCAACCAGGGCTCGCAAACTGTCACCAGCAGCCCCTCTCCTTTGCCGAGGTTCTGGGTTCTCTACCTCATGCTGGTCGTAGAATCATAGAATGGTTTAGGTTGGAAGGGACCTCAAGGATCATCCAGCTCCAACCCCCTGCCATAGGCAGGGACACCTCCCACTAGAGCAGGTTGCTCAAGGCCTCATCCAGCCTGGCCTTAAACATCTCCAGGGAGGGAGCATCCACAACCTCCCTGGGCAACCTGTGCCAGTGTCTCACCACCCTCACTGTAAAGAACTTCCTCCTAACATCCAGTCTAAATCTCTCCTCTTCCAGTTTAAACTGATTCCCCCTCGTCCTGACATTACCAGACCTTGTCAATAGTCCCTCCCCAGCCTTCCTGTAGGCTCCCTTCAGATACTGGAAAGCCACTATAAGGTCTCCTCGAAGCCTTCTCTTCTCCAGGCTGAAGAGCCCCAACTCTCTCAGCCTGTCCTCAGAGCAGAGCTGCTGCAGCCCTCTGAGCATCTTCGTGGCTCTCCTCTGGACCCGCTCCAGCAGTTCCATGTCCTTCTTGTGTTGGAGGCTCCAGAACTGCACACAGGACTCCAGGTGGGGTCTGACGAGAGCAGAGTAAAGGGGGAGAATCACCTCCCTTGCCCTGCTGCCCACACTGCTCTTGATGCAGCCCAGCACACAGTTGGCTGTCTGTCTCTGTGGCCTAGGCTGGGGTCTCTGTGGCCCAGGCTGGGGTTGGGGAGAGCAGCAAGTCACCCTGTGGGCTAGGGTTGGTGGGACAGCCAGCCCTCCTGATGGTGCAGCCTGCCTGGCTCTTCTGCAGTGTCCCAATAACACAACCCAAATCCTTGTGGGCAGCAAGGGCTCCATCCTGAATCACCACACAGAGACGGGAGGGATATTTGTTGTGAAACAAATGAGAAGAGGCTGAGGCAGCTGGGGTCATTCAGCCTGGAGAAGAGGAAGCTCAGGGCAGACCTTATTGCTGTCTACAAGTACCTGAAAGGAGATTGTAGCCAGGTGGGGTTGGTCTCTTCTCCCAGGCACCCAGGGACGGAACCAGAGGACACAGCCTCAAGCTGTGTCAGGGCACAGACTTTTGCACCTGACTTTGATTGGTTTGGTGAGCTGTGAATGTGACTAATGGAGATGAAAGACAAAAATCTCTCTTGATGTTTATGACTAACGGTCTTCTTGCCATCTCTTGCTCCATGTCCAGCAGTGGAATTAGGTGGCTGAATAAAGAAGAGCAAAGGACACTGACAGAGGCTTGACAGGAGCCAGGTGGGGTTGGTCTCTTCTCCCAGGCACCCAGGGACAGAAGAAGAGGACACAGCCTCAAGCTGTGTCAGGGCAGGTCTAGGCTGGGTATTAGGAAGAATGTCTACACGGAAAGAGAGATTGGCATTGGAATGGGCTGCCTGGGGAGGTGGTGGAGTCACCGTCCCTGGAGGTGATTAAGAGGAGGCTGAATGAGGCACTTAGTGCCATGGTCTAATTAATTGGAAGGGTTAGGTGATAGGTTGGACTGGATGATCTTCGAGGTCTCTTCCAACTTGGTTGATTCTGTGAATAACACAACCCAAACCCTTGAGGGCAGCAAGGGCTCCATCCCGAATCACCACAGAGAGACAGGAGGAATATTTGTTGTGAAAGCTGTGAGGAGAGCCTTTGTGCAAGCCCATTCCCAGCATGGGAGCTGGCCCTGGGTGTTGTTCTACAGAGGACAGAGGCTGGTGACACAACCTGGGTGGATGTGAACCTCTGAACATCTGTGCCCACAGGCATCCCCAGAAACACCTCTGGTGGTGGTGTTCTGTGGAAAGTTGTGTACAGCTTGGTCTAGTACAACATGAACTGAGAGGGTTGCTAAGCCTGCATCCTTCAGCCTGTACCCTGCAGGTATGAAGAACCACTTGTGTGCAGGGACCTTCCCTCTGCCTTTTATTCTAAGGCAAGAATAATTGTCAGCTGCCAATTGAACCTGTTGTTCTGTGCAGGAGAATCTGGGGTAGAGGGCTGCCCCTGCAAGGGAGCTGGGGGTCCTGTTGCCAGAGGCTGCCTTTTGTATGGAGCATTCTGGCCAGCAGTGGCAAGACAGGATGTGATTATGGGACAGGGTGGATCTGCAATGGGAAGAGCAAAGTGGGGAGCCACAGGTCTAGACTGAAGTCCTCCAGGGAAGTGCATGTCTGTGATAATGGGAGCATTGCAGGTCAGAGCTGATGCATTCAGAGCTGTGTGGGAAGTCTGCAGAGAGCAGGCTCTTGCTGCCTGGTACTCATTCCGACAGCCAAGCCATCACTTTGGCTCTACTGAGTCTTCCCCTTGCCACCTTCCCCATCCTCTTTTCTCTAGAGCCCCTGACAGGTGGAGTCGAGCAGAGATGCTGGCATGGCTGGAATAAAAGCACTAGGAGCACTGAGAGCCTCAGGGGTGCAGGGTGGTGCACCAGAGGAGTCTCTGAAATAAAGGGGTGCAGAGGGCATGAGGGGAACACACAGCTCTTCCAGCACACCTGGTGCACTTTGCCTGGCCAGCTGTGAAAACACGAGGTCCTTATCTTAAATAACCACCCTGCTATAGCTGCAGGCATGGGAAGCGAGGCAGATTTGTGCTCTCTGCCCTCTGCCAGCTGTGTCCTTCAAAGGTATGGCCACCAGCAGCTCCAGAGGCTGCCCAGCAGCACGTTCTGTTGGGGCAGGCACGGGCTCTGGCACACACTCCCTAAAGCTGTCGGCAGCTGGGATTAGCAACCTGCGGTGCCCGGCCCAGGGGTCCATCTGGGCAGCCACGGTGCTAGATTAGCTGCCCTGGGTGCTCCAGTGGCTCTGACACTTTATGTTTTCTTCTTCTCCAGGTGGTGTGTTGGGATTGTTATTCCCATTTCGTGTAGCTGCTGTTGGTATGAGGAGTTCATTAAAGGTTAGCAGAAGCACAGCTGTAAGTGCTCTCCATGCCACGGCAATTCATTTCAGTAACAACCATGCAGTTATGATCAGTGCCTGTAAAGCAATGCATCAGCTCAGCCAGGAAATCGAAGGAGCAAAAGCAAATGTTGGCCACCCTACAACCTCCAAGTATCTCTCCCCTCTTCTAAGGGAGCTCAATGTAGCCGTAGTACCCTGGTAAAGTGGAGAGCCATTGGGGCGATGAATGTAGGAATCCCATTGGATAGTGGAATTGCAGACATGAAGAGGGCAGAGAAGCTCAGAAGTCTTCCCAGTAGTCCTTTATCACAGCCTTGTAGAATTCCCAGCATTACAGAGTCTTGGGTCCCATTTATAGAAGGAGTCCTGGAAGCCCTTAATTGACGAAGTAGCTAACAGCAGGAGTAGAAGTCACAGAATCTCAGAATCAGTCAGGGTTGGAAGGGAGCACAAGGATCAGCCAGTTCCAATCCCCCTGCCATGGGCAGGGACACCTTACCCTAGAGCAGCCTGGGCACAGCCTCATCCAGCCTGGCCTTAAACACCTCCAGGCATGGGGCCTCAACCACCTCCCTGGGCAACTCATTCCAGCCTCTCACCACTCTAATGCTCAACAGCTTCCTCCTCACCTCCAGTCTGAACCTACCCACCTCCAGCTTTGCTCCATTCTCCCCAGTCCTGTCACTCCCTGAGAGCCTCAAAAGTCCCTCCCCAGCCCTTTTGTCGGCCCCCTTCAGATCCTGGAAGGCCACAATAAGGTCACCTGGGAGCCTCCTCCTCTCCAGACTGAACAGCCCCAAACTCTTTCAATCCTGGCCATGTCCCTAGCAGTGTATCCCTAAAACCCCCCAGGGTGACTGAGAGTGGTTGTTTATATGCTCTTCCTTATCAGTTACTTCACCAATAGAGTCCAGACAGACATATGAGCTAAAGCATGCACCCAGTGAAATGTGACAGCATGTCAGGAGGGTTGGTTCTGTTTTCTTTCAGGATGTCCAGCAGGACAGTAGCTGCAGCATCCAAGAAGCATTGGTTTCCACCCTCTTGTAGTGAATGGTCTTCATGTGTAAAATACCCCAGGCATGCAAACACCCTGAAATGAATGTGATTCCATGAATCCAACCAGACATGTACTCCTGGAGTTCCACTTTGCAATCATTTTCACACGTTTAAAGTATCACAAATGCGCACACAGTTGGTTACTGCTGAGAGCAAACACTCTGAGGAACTCCATTAGCAGCAGCATTTGATATTCATTAACCTTTTTATTTGATGGCAAAAAGGATTTGTTCCTGAAATACTACATCTGCCTTTCCTCATACTTGGAGGGAGCACAGATCAGGTATAATTCTAGCAGAGTCAATTTAAGAAAAATGCTGAGATGCTGGAAGGTGTCCAGAGAAGGGCACCAAGGCTGGTGAGGGGCCTGGAGCACAGCCCTGTGAGGAGAGGCTGAGGGAGCTGGGAGTGTGCAGCCTGGAGAAGAGGAAGCTCAGGGCAGACCTCATTGCTCTCTACAACTACCTGAAGGGAAGTTGTAGCCAGGTGGGGTTGGGCTCTTCTCCCAGGCACCCAGGGACAGAACAAGAGGACACAGCCTCAAGCTGTGTCAGGGCAGGTTTAGGCTGGATGTTAGGAAGAAGCTCTTCACAGCAAGAGTGATTGGCATTGGAGTGGGCTGCCTGAGGAGGTCTTTAATTTAGAATAGAATAGAATAGAATCAACCAGGTTGGAAGACACCTCCAAGATCATCCAGTCCAACCTAGCACCCAGCCCTGGCCAATCAACTACACCATGGCACTAAGTGCCTCATCCAGGCTTTGCTTGAACACCTCCAGGGACAGCAACTCCACCACCTCCCTGGGCAGCCCATTCCAATGCCAATCACTCTCTCTGTGAAGAACTTCCTCCTAACATCCAGCCTATACTTCCCCCAGCACAACTTGAGACTGTGTCCCCTTGTCCTGTTGCTGCTTGCCTGGGAGAAGAGACCAACCCCACCTGGCTACAACCTCCCTTCAGCTAGTTGTAGCCAGCAATGAGGTCTGCCCTGAGCCTCGTCACTGTCCCCAGGAGTGTTTAGGGGAGGCTGGTGCCGTAGTTTAGTTAATTAGGAGGGTTAGGGGATAGGTTGGACTCGATGATCTTAGAGGTCTTTTCCAACCTGGTGAATTCTGTGATTCTGTTGCCCACTTTCACCACTCTTCTGTGGCCTCAGTATAACCACCCCACAAATGCAAACAAAGTAAGGTTCGAGAACAGGCACACTTGGACTAGTACCTGTATGGGGGGTGGTGTGTGTTGGGGGCACCAGGACACACCAGTGCAATACTCATACTGCCAGAGCCAGGAGCCTGACATGGCAGGTTTATTTTTATCCTTAAGATGATCAGAACTGTAATTGTAGGGCAAGACTGTCTGAGAAGTCTGGGTATGTTGTGCTGTCATTCTTGTGCTGCTTGAAGCGATGGAAACCGATCTCGTGTTGATTTCTTTGTTTGTGTTCATTCTTTGCCACCCCAAAGGTAATCGATGAACTTCTCCCTTCAGCGCTGCAGGAGGGGAAGTCCCTGGAGGAAACAAGGACATTGCACCCCGTGGCTCCCAGTGAAGAAGTCCGTGGTGGGCACGCAGCTTGGCAGGGTGGTTAAGAGCAAGTGGCATGGCCAAAAGCTGGCCCTCGTGGTCCCTGTATGCAACAGAGCAGGGCTTAAGCCCCCAGCTCGGCGCAGACCTGCCTGCTGCCCCCGGGTACCAACTGCGGCTCAGTCCCTCGCTTTCCGACCACCACGTCAGCCTCTCGGGCTTGTACCCCCGCGGGTGCCTGTTTGCCCTTGAAAAGCCTTTTCCCCACACCCAGCCCCAAACCTGCCCACTCCGTGGTGTCCCCTCCCCGGGTAGCTCTCCTGGCCCGCCGGGCACTGCACGACGCCGACATCTTGGGGCCGCACACGGCAGGGGAAGTGCCCGACGAGCCGGGGACCTTCAGCCGGGTCGTTGCGGCCTGTCCCGAGGGAAGCGAACAGTTGTAAAACCTAGTGCTCCCGGGAAGTGCTCCGGGAAGCTTCCCGGCGTCGCCCCGACCCGCGTTGGTGCCGGGCCAGGCCGCGCCGTCACCATGGCAACGGCAGCTGGAGCGCCGCGGCCCGGATTGTCCCACGCGGCGGCCCGTTGCGCGGTGCATTGTGGGCCGGGGGAAGATGGCCGCCTCCTTGATGTGGTGGTGAGAGGAGTCGGGCTCCCCGGCGCCGCAGGACGACTCTCCCCTTCTCCTGCCGCCTGGCTCCTTCCCGCCTGCTCCTGCTCCGCAGCTCGCCCATCCGCTCTTGGCCTGCCCGTGTGCGAGGGAGCTGGGAGGCGCGATGGGCCGGGCGCGGCTCCCGCCGCAGAGAGTGCAGGGCCCGCGGGGCTAGAGGCGCGAGTGGAGGCCCGGGGCTCGGTCCCCGCCGGCTCCTTGGCCCTCCGCGGGGCCCGGAGACAGCGCCTTCCTCGGAGCACGGCCAGGGCTGCTGTACGCGGGCAGCAGAGGAAGAGGAAAATCACCGGGTGGAAAGCGCTTCTTCCCCTGGGCTCGTCCTTACCTGCACACCTGGGAGAGGAGCCTCCTCCGCTGCCCTTGCCCCGTCCTCCCTCCCCCACCCGCCGGAGAAATCCCTCGGCCCCCTCTGCCTACAAGACTGGAGATCGCTGCTCACTTGTTGCCTGGCACTTCCTCCACGATGGAGTCTGAGATGCTGCAGTCGCCTCTTCTGGGGCTTGGGGAGGAGGATGAGTCTGACCTGACTGACTGGAACTTGCCTCTGGCTTTTATGAAGAAAAGGCATTGCGAGAAGATCGAAGGCTCCAAATCTTTGGCTCAGAGCTGGAGGATGAAGGACCGGGTAATGCTTAAGGACTGGATGGATTCTGGAGGAGGAGTAGGGGTGGGGGCAGGTGGTGGAAAGGGAGGAGTAAGTGCCCCACCTTTTACAGGGACGCTAATTCAAGCAGCAGTCCGTTTTCAGCTGGAACGCTGGGTAGTCATCTGATAGCGTAGCTTGCCTTTAGGTCGCGTTCATGCCATATGGTATTAGGGGAAGCAAACATGCAGGTGGGTCAGAACTACTAACTCCAAGCTTATGGTCATACACTCCTTGACTAGCTCTGTCGTTTAAATCAATGTCTTTAAGTGAAATTTGGGTCTTTGGTGCTTTTAAGGGAAGACAGTAAAATGAATGAGATTTTAAAGAGCTCTCTGGACCAGCAGGTTAACGATGCAAGCACAAGGTGCAGTAAATGCAGTCATTACAGTTGTCTGGTGGTGAAGATGCATGGAAGCTTTGTGGTTTTTGAAGCTTGCCACCAGCATGTTAAGCAGAACATAAAATTAAGGCAGCCTTTGTGTGTGTGGAAACTGAGATTGTGTGATTTTGGAGGCAGGGAATTGTTGTTGGATGAAGTAGTTGCTGTATTAAAACAGGATGCTTCCTTCATGTGTGAACCCATGTTGAACTGATAAAGCCACGTGTGTTAAAGAAAGATCCCTGCCAGGTGAGGTCTTCAATCCTGCATCTCGTCTATGTCCCAACCTAAATGTTTGAGTTAAACAAAGGAACTAAGCAGTGCCATGGATAGTCAGCTGCACTCGTTATGTTCTTACCAGCTGCTTTGGGTTACAGAATTCCTTCGGTCTCAAAGCTGTTTTGCTCAGAACTTTGTTTATAAATATATATGAGGTTGGTTTTTTTGATGACTGAATTTCTCTTATGTTTAAGATCCCTTTCTGAAATGCCATGGAGCTGCTATGGAATAACTTGGGAACTGCAGCTGAAACTCCATTCTGTAATTTCTTTCTAGAGCAGTGACCAGGCATAAGGATGCTAAACATCAATCTAAATTTTCCCAGAGGGATGTTTGCCTCAGTGGTGATAGTGCTCAGAAGTGCTGGGCTGGGAGGCTCTGGCTGAACCAGAATCTTTTGACTGGCTAGAATCATGCAGTGAAAACTTGACTTGTCAGCTCATTCATGGATTGAATTGAGACTTGGCTGGGGTTTTTTTAACGTAATTTAAATGAGCCACAGAACACAAAGTTTTGTGATGTGTCTTCTTAAAAGGGTTTTGGCAAAGAAGGGACTTTTCTCTAGTAGACTGTGGAGGTGTGATGAGCTAGCTTGTCTATTTTGGTGATCCCACTGCCTTCCTCTGGAGCTTCCTGTTCAATGATTTCCTGATCAGCACAGTTGTCTTTTGCTAAATTAGGAATGACATTGACTTGATCAAGATGATCAATAGGTTGCACAGGGTGAGTAAAGTGGTAGTAATCAACTATCTGCTCTGTATTTGTTGTTGAACCTTTCCTGTGCATGCAACAGCCAAAGAGAATCATGCCAATTAAGATGAGAGCAGTGGCTGCAGGGACCATCTCAGACCAGTTTCTACCATCCTTAATCCTATGGAGCTTCAGTTTCATCTTCTGGGAGTCCTCTGCGCTGTGCCTGGTGTGTTTGTCACCAGGCACACTACTCGCTGAGAACCAGCTCAGTGAAATCAGGACCTGGATCATTCTCTAGGACACTGAGTCTGTCCAATTGAGCTTGTCCAGCAAACCCAGTGCCTTGATAAACCTGCAGGAGCCTGAGATTTGTGGCATTTTAGTTATGAAGTGTTTTGGAGTAATAGTGTGTGGGAAGATGTGCGAGAGTCTGTCAGGCTTTACCGCCAGGAAGTGTTCTGACCTTTTGTTGATTTTTATCTTTTTCCTTATTCTGATTTCACTTAACTGCCTTGCTGTGTGCTCTCTGGCACTGCAGAATAATTATGCCTGTCATCTTGTTGTTGATTTAGCTGTCTTCAGAAAGTTGCCACTCTTTCTTTTTCTCTTGCTATAGAGCATCATTGCCCAAAGTCAGAATTTTGTGTCGCGGCCCTGCTTGTTTTGGTCGGTGTTCAAGGCCTCTGGTGTCGTGTTTGTAGCTACTGATCAATTTAACAGGGGCATGCAGTCGCTTCCCCATGGCCTCAGTCTGACTGCAGGTCTGTTGCATTCCCTGATTTGCTTTAGCTTCCTTTTTTCTTGTCTCTTTTTTCCACAAGGCAGGTGTGATTGATTTCAGATGTGCTCTTATCTTTGCCAGGCTATTGAGATTGGCTTGAGGGCTGGAGGGGGTGTACCTCTTGGTATGAGTTGAGAGTGTGGAAAGCATTCCATTATTTAAAATCTGACAAATTAACTTGTCAAAGCTTAGCTTGGGAACCATTATCTCTATTTAAACACATCACCTATCTCTAAATCAAGAAATCCATAGAATGGTTTGAGTTGGAAGGGGCCCTGAAGAGCATCTAGTTCTAATCTCCACAGTGTGGGCAGGGGCACCAGCCACCAGCCCAGGTTGCTCAAGTCTTCATCCAACCTGGCCTTGAACATCTCCAGGGAGGAGGCATCCACAAGCTCCCTGGGCAACCTGTGCCAGTGTCTCACCACCCTCACTGTAAAGAATTTCTTCCTAATCTTCAGTCTAAATCTGCCCTCAGTAAGCTTCAATCCATTTGCCCTCATACCATCTCTACAATCCCTTTTACAAAGTCCCTTTCTGGCTTTCATAGAATCAGTCAGGGCTGGAGGGGACCACAAGGATCAGCCACTTCCAATTTTCCTGCCGTGGGCAGGGATACCCTACCCTAGAGCAGGCTGCCCACAGCCTCATCCAGCCTGGCCTTAAACACCTCCAGGGATGGGGCCTCAACCACTCCAGGCTCTCACCACTCTCATGCTCAACAACTTCCTCCCCATGTCCAGCCTGAATCTCCCTACCTCCAGCTTTGCTCCATTCCCCCCAGTCCTGTCACTCCCTGATAGCCTAAAAAGTCCCTCCCCAGCCTTTTTGTAGCCCCCCCTTCAGATACCAGAAGGCCACAAGAAGGTCACCTGGGAGCCTCCTCTTCTCCAGGCTGAACAGCCCCAACTCTTTCAGTCTGTCCTCATAGGAGAGGTGCTCCAGCCCTCTGATCATCCTTTCTTATAGCTTCCTTTCAGGTACTGGAAGGCTGCTAGAGCAGGTCTCTTTTTGCCTGAGTTGCAGGCAAATCTGTGACATTTCTTTCCCTGTGAATCACGAAAACACACAGGCAGTGGTGGATTTTGTCCTTACTCATCCTCCTGAGTAGTCCTAGGGAGTGATCCCTGCTTTACTCTAGTTATAGGAAATGATTCACAAAGATTTGGGAGTGGAATGACTTTTTTTCCCCATCTTTCTTCACTGCTATAAACCCCCAAAGTTTATAGGAACCTGAAGGTTGTTTAGAAGGTAGAAGTCTGCTAAGGGGGAAGAATCAAATAAGAAAAGTAATCAGCAGTAACCCCAGATAAAATACCTGAGCATTCACTTGCTTCCTTCCACTCCCTTCATCCAGAAGAGCTGCTCTGAAAACATTTAATCCTTCGTCTTCTGCTTTTGTGGACTACCTGTGCCATCAAAGTGACACAGCTTTGATCTATTATGTATTTAAAGAATATTTTTACCAGAAGGGGTTGGAGCTCTGCTTTGTGTGTTGAATTAAATCTCACGGCCTCGCTACCAAGCAAATCATAAAACTTGATTTGAATAAAAGGGTTTCAAATGCACAAAGTTTTCCTGACAAGTTGCTGCTAAATTCAGAATACTTAAATGAAGATGTGCTGTACTTATCTTGTTGTCTGAAATAAGCAGAGAGCAACAAAGCTGATTGCAATACTTTTACTTTGACCTTCCTTTTCCCCCCCTCCTTCGTAATTTGTTGAGCGAGAATTAAGTCCTGTCTTTAGACACAGTGAGGTTACTAAGATCAAAGCAGCACCAGAGACAAATGAACTTAATTCAGACAAGAGAAGTTTAGTTGCCTGTGTGGTAAATATTCCCTGTGTCAAAGGGAATTAATGAAGTACAGTAGCATTTGTGCTTCTGCATCATTTCAGCTTCAAATACAGGTTTCAATCTAAGGATGCTTTCCAAGCACTCTCCTAACAGCTGTGCCTTGGCTACTGCCTACTCTTAAAGTGATGGAGGTTCATCTTCCCCCTCTTGTCTTAGGTCCAGTTTAGCATGTTTCTTGTGAGATGAAATGAGGCAGCAGGAATCTTGATGAAGGAAGAGGGTGGGATTTTGTGTTTTGGCAGCAGGCTTCACGTTAGTGCTCACTGGAGCACCTCTGCTGTGGGAATAGACTGCGGGGGCTGGGTTTGTTCAGCCTAGAGAAGAGAAGACTCTGGGGGGACCTTAGAGCTGCCTTCCACTACCTGAAGGGATCCTTGGTGTATTTAGAAGCTTTAAATCTGTTATGAAGTTTCTGGTGGCATGTTCCAAAAGGAGTTTAGAAATGTGAAAAGCTTTTTTACAGTTTCTTGGGCTCCAGGTTTGCTTTTGATCTGTAATCACTCAGCTGTGTGCTCATGCAGCCCTGGGATGCATCCAGAGGATTGTGGCCAGCAGGTCAAGAGAGGGGATTCTGCCCCTTTACTCTGCTCAGAAACTGCATCCAGTTTTGGTGTCCCCAGAATGAGAAGGACGCAGAGCTACTGGAACGAGTCCAGAGGAGAGCCACAAAAGGTTGGAGCACCTCTGCTATGAGGACAGGCTGAGGGAGCTGGAGTTCTTCATCCTAGAGAAGATTCTCAGGGGACCTTAGAGCTGCTTTCCAGTACCTGAAGGGATCCTACAGGAAGGCTGCAGAAGGACTTTTCCTAAGGGTACCTAGTAACAAGACAAGGGGGAATGGTTTGAAGCTGAGGGAGAGTAGGTTTAGACTGGATCTTAGGAAGACATTGTTCAGTATGAGGGTGGTGAGAGTCTGGAATAGGTTGCCTGGAGAGATTGTGTGTTCAAGGCCAGGTTGGATGAGGCCTTGAGCAACCAAATCTATTTTGAGAGGCATCCTTGCCTGTGACAGGAGAATCTCTCAGGCCCCTTCCAACCTAAGCCATTCTAGGATTCTGTGATCTTAAATATTTGTTTTCTGTTTGCTTGTGCATTGTCATTGACTATCAACTGTGTTCATGTTCAGGAAACTCATAACCCAGTAAGAAGTCTGGGATCCAACCCAGATGATCTGTAGTTTCTGTTCTTCCCCTGGTACAAAGATAAACTCCTAGGAGGTGCCACTTGGAGCACTTTGATGCTGTAGCATGGCCCTGAGAATGGGTGCTAGTGAGAATCTCTCTCTCTGCTAGTGCAGGGGTTGGAATCCATCTTGGTTCAATAGTTACTCGAAGTGGCAATTGCTGTCCAGTGAGCTGTGTGAATTGAGTGGTGGCAGAGGGCACCTGCTGCTTTACAAATGTCTTTAAAAACAAACCCAACCCCCCAGCTTCTGCCTGAACTGAAGCACCTGCCGTAAGTAATGAGCACTGTCATCTGAGTTATAGATTTATGTCTTCTCTTACCCAGAGTAAAGATTATTTGGAGTTAAGATGGTTGGGTATTGATTTGATAGAACTGGGAAGCTTGTGCTCTATCTGCCACTGTCTACAAATGTTTTTTGTGTCTAAGCAGAGAGAGGACTTTGATTAACAGCCATGAAGAGTCCACCTGGTCACATGTTTTGCAAGAAAAAGATCTTCTCTTTATACACTGACATCTTCAACTCATCCTATGACATTTCTCACTTCAGCTGAGATCTAGGGAATGTCAAATGGGAACCCTTAGCAAGTAGTATGACAGAAAAGAGCTCTGTCAATTCATCACTGGACAGTTACTGCAAATTGCATGCTTTAATTAAAAATAAAGCTTGCTATATCAGGCTTTATCTCTAATCTCTCAAGTGTGGCAGGTGTTGGTAAGCACTCATGGGACCCTGGGGCAGCGGTGAATTGCCCAATGGTAGTGGTGAGAGCTGTGAAACTGCTGTTCTGCTGACATCCACCACTTCTTCGTGTTAGTATTGTGTGTGTTTTGATAGTTGAGAGGCTGAGGGTTGTGTGAATATTTTAGGAGTGCTTTGTTAATGCTTCTCTGGTTCTTACATTTCTTTTCTCAGCCTTTGTGCAGAGAGAGGTTCAAGGGCAGCAGGCTTCCTTGGAGTTTCACTTTTGTTGGTCTCCATGGGTTATGTAGGTTTCCCTCGAAGTTTAGGGGATTTGGTTGTGTTTTTCTCTTTGAGATGTTGTTTTAATTGGCTTGCTGCTGTGCTGATCTTCTACCCTTGAACGTTTCCAGAGGTGACTGTTAGCGTAGTACAGCCATGGATAATGGAGGGAGATTATTGATTCTTCTTTGTGTCTCAGAGCTTTAACTGGCACTGCCAAGTAAATCTGATAAGCCCAAGATGTTTGTCTTGCTCTTCTGTTCTTTCATAAAGAATGTACTGTAGGTGCCTCTCTCAATAAATTACCTCACAAAATACTTAACAGAACCAGGTTTGTGTTAATGACAGGGCTGTGATGTGCATAGAGTAGTGACAGTTAGGCTCAGGGCCAGCAGAGTTTCTTTTTGCCTTTTCGTCCCAGTGTTTCTACCTTGCCACTGTTCTTACCTCTGTATCTGTATGTGTTTGTTTATTCTTGCTGTGTAGTGGCAGGGTGATCTACAGCTGGAGTAGTTCTTGTTGGCTAGGGGCTGAGTGTGGCAGTGTAGTGAGTGTTGTACCCTGCAGAGCAGAGGGAAGGAGCTGTGTTCAGAGGTTTGCCGAACAGTCTGTGGTAAAAATTATTTGAGTCATTCCATCCCCTTCTGTGCAGCCTGTGGTCTTGGTGAGGTCTGCACATCTGGCTGTCCCTTTGCTTGCCTACCCTGTGGTCTGACAAAGCCTCAAGAAGCAGGCTCCAGTGTGGTTTTCTCTGAGGAGCTTCACTGTCTTCCACAGTGATGACTCTTTCCTCTCCATAGCACATCAGCTGTAAGAAAATGCAAAGCTCTTGAAGTGATCAGTTGGTTGAGCCTTACTAGGCAGGGAAATGTTCTGTACTTCAGTACTCTGACTTTCAAATACAACTGAGCATCTCCATCTTTGTTCTTGCCACTTCAGTTGAAATTAGTGGCTTGATCTTGTCCTTACTATTTTCTCCCCTTTGCTCCTGTAAGCTGAGGAAACTCCTATTTTCAACAGTTTCATTTAGCTAAGTTTGCTGTAGCTCAGAGATTCCTCCTAAAGGGTACAGGGATCAAATGTACGTTCTGTAGCCTTTATTACTGACTTGTTAGAGATCTAAAAGTGTCTTGCAGGAGTAATTTGAAATACTAGTTTGTAAGGAAGATGTGGAGATGAGGAAGTAAGTCAGTGCATGGGAAGATGGACACCTTTTTAAAGCTAGTGCTAGACAGGAGTGGGAATGTGGTGCAGTGATGAAAAGAAGCCTGTACAGAATGCAAAGCAGATCCAGAGTTGTGCTGAGGTGAGAAGGAAGCTGCTGTCACAGATCAAATGAGGAATAACTTCTAGGAAATGTCTCTTTGTTGATTCTTTTTGCATATTGTATGAAGAAAGCAAAGATCATAGAAGCAAAATATTTGCTTCCTGTTGTTTGTTTGTTGTTGGCTTTTTTTCTCCAGTTATTTTAAAGAAGTGATTGGCAGGGACAAGAAAACACCACTTTGGTTATCTGCATCTAAGCAGTGGTTTAAAGGCAATGTTTTGATGTTTTGCTATGACAGGGTGAATCAACCTACTTGGCTTTGTAGTTTTAAATCCTCAAGAGCAGTTCTGTCATGCACGGTTACCTTTGATCTTTGAGGGCACCTTCCAAAGCTGAGGTTGCCAGGCCAGAGCATGTCAGTTGGTGTCACCCCCTATCAGACAAAGATGCACACAGTTAAAGACTGGCTGAGGCACTTAGTGCCATGGTCTAGTTGATTGGATAGGGCTGGGTGATAGGTTGGACTGGATGATCTTGGAGGTTTCTTCCAACCTGGTTGATTCTGTGATTCTCAGAGCAAGTAAATAGAAGGTGGATATCTGTATCTCTGTCTATATATACTTTGAGTATTGATTGACAGTATTAATTCACAAGCATGAGAAGTGCTTTTAAAGTAAATAGTGCAGCCAGCAGTTAAAAGTCTGTTTTCTGAGGAGCTGTGTTAGCAATACTGACTGCTCTTGACCTTTATGTAGGAGCTGCGTTCGCTGGCTAAACGGACATGTTGGACATAATAAACCTCTGAAGAAAATTCCTTGTATTAGTGCGGAATGCAGAGGTTAGGGAAAGAAAACAAACTCTAAGGAGGAGCTGATCGAGGAATCCAGTGTATGCTGTCACAACAGGCACAGCAAGAACCGACCTTTTGGGCTCCAGATGGCTGAAGACTACCTGCAGAGGCGTTGAATTATTAATGTTAACATGAAGGATTTCTTTGCATCCTACTATTTTTATCTCTGTGGAGAAGCATGCTGAGATTTTTTTCCCCATGACTGTTTACTTCCTTTAAACTTTATATAAAAACAAACTTCCTTGAAACTGGAAGTTCCTCCTTTTTAGATGTTTTAGCTTGCAAATGTTACAAGTGAGCTGAAGAGGACAGGCACACAGAATCGGAGAATTGTAGAATGGTTTAGGTTGGAAGGGACCTCAAAGATCATCCAGTTCCAAACCCTGCCACAGGCAGGGACACCTCCCACTAGAACAGGCCACTCGAGACCCTATCCAGCCTGGCCTTGAACACCTCCAGGGAGGGAGCATCCATAACCTCCGTGGGCAACCTGTGCCAGTGTCTCACCACCCTCACTGTAAAGAACTTCTTCCTAACATCTAGTTTAAATCCCTCCTCTGCCAGTTGGTATTTGGTTTGTTAAAGGGAAGATAAATAAGAAACCCTCAGTGACACTTGATTCTCCATCATCTGCATGGAGTGGTGTGAACTGAGCATAGGAATCAAATTGGAGCTTCATGGCGTGGCTGCTCAAAGGGCAACACACCAAACAGGTTCCCCTTCTGCAGCAAGGTTCTGTCTTCCTTCTGCCTATTCCCCAGGTAGAGATAAGTCATGAGGGATAGTTTTGAGTCACGCCCATCAGAAAGGTTTCTCTGCTTTTGTGTGTGGTTGTGTGATCAAGTGGACCAAGAAGGTCAAGGTTTTGTCTGCTCCTTCAGAAGTTTCAGCCTTTTGACAAATGGGTTGGGCTAGATGATCTTTCGAGGTCACAGAATCAACCAAGTTGGAAGAGACCTCCAGGCTCACAGGATGTTAGGGCTGGGAAGGGACCCAAGGAGATCATCGAGTCCAACCCCCCTGCCAGAGCGACAATACTATCTAACACAGATCACAGAGGAGCACATCCAGACAGGCCTTGGAAGCCTCCGGAGAAGGAGACCCCACAGCCTCTCTGGGGAGCTTGTTGCAGTGCTCTGTGACCCTCACAGTAAAGAAGTTCCCCCTTGTGTTAAGGTGGAATCTCTTTTGCTGCATCATCCAGTCCAACCTATCACCCAGCCCTGTCCAATCAAGGACACCATGGAACTAAGTGCCTCAGCCAGTCTTTTCTTGAACACTTCCACGGATGAGTCCCTTTCAGCTCCTAACATTCTGTGACTACTGTGTGATTTGCAAACTTGTTCCTCAGTGGTGTGTTTTGTGCCCGAGCCCTGGCAACGATGCCTCTGCTGTTAGAGAGCACCTGGACCAAGTGCTGCCACTCCTCACCTCTGATGCACTGTAAAGTTTTGAATTGTACCCAACACTTAATTTTCTACAAACCAAATTGCATAGAGAAGAGCCCACAGGAGGAGTTGATCTTGGGATATTTGTTTTCCCAAAATCTTACCAAATATTCTAACATTTTCCTTTTTTGGTTCTAACAAAGATCCCTTGCAGTGTGTTCTGGTGGATATAGTCTTGAAATGTAAGAAAGAAAATTTCCACTGTCTTACTGACAGATGAGAATGTCCTAGTACTTGGTGTATTTAGAAGCTTTAAATATGTTATGAAGTTTCTGGTGGCATGTTCCAAAAGGAGTTTAGAAATGTGAAAAGCTTTTTTACAGTTTCTTGGGCTCCAGGTTTGCTTTTGATCTGTAATCACTCAGCTGTGTGCTCATGCAGCCCTGGGATGCATCCAGAGGAGTGTGGCCAGCAGGTCAAGAGAGGGGATTCTGCCCCTTTACTCTGCTCAGATACTGCATCCAGTTTTGGTGTCCCCAGAATGAGAAGGACACAGAGCTACTGGAACAAGTCCAGAGGAGAGCCACGAAAGGTTGGAGCACCTCTGCTATGAGGACAGGCTGAGGGAGCTGGAGTTGTTCATCCTAGAGAAGAGAAGATTCTCAGGGGACCTTAGAGCTGCCTTCCAGTACCTGCAGGGATCCTACAGGAAGGCTGCAGAAGGACTTTTCCTAAGGGTACCTAGTAACAAGACAAGGGGGAATGGTTTGAAGCTGAGGGAGAATAGGTTTAGACTGGATCTTAGGAAGACATTGTTCAGTATGAGGGTGGTGAGAGTCTGGAATAGACTGCCCAGGGAGGTTGTGGCTGCCTCCTCCCTGCAGGTAGGTGTTCAAGGCCAGACTGAGACCTTGAGCAGCCTAGTTTAAGCCTGCCCATGGTGGGGATGTTGGAGTAGGTGATATCTCATGTCTCTTCCAACCTAAGGCATTCTATGATAGATGGGTGTTGAGTAGAACATCAGAGGGGAGAGTCAGAGAGCAGTAATTCTTGCTGAAGATGTGCTCTTTATTAGCAGAACAAATAGTGGTGAGGCATAATCCTTTCCATCCCCTGCAGGGAGGCAGGCAGAGGGGAAATAACCCTATTTGTCTTTGGGATCAGTTTAAACTGTTACTGTTCATTACCCCTTGGCTGGCTGTTTTTGAGGAGAAATTCTTATTTAAAACACTCAACTTGGGAATAGAAAATAAATATCAACCTGTGCAGCGTAAGTCACAGATCACACATTACTAGTAAAATATTGAAAAATAACTTGGTATTAGACCACAAATGGGAAACAATAAATAAATGAGGCAGAAAAGATTGTTTGGCAGGCTTCTTTCTCTTGAAAGAAAGATTTCCACTTCCAATAAGTTACTTTTCCTGTAGTTTTATTTGTTTCCTTCTGGGGTTTCAGTGCATTTTTGCCAGCATGTGATGACTTGTATGGTGCTGGTGCTCTAACATCCTGCACCACCCTGGGATTTCTGAGGCTATGGGAACTGACAGTGGATGGAGGACACTGAAAAGGTGTTGGTGGGCAGGGGAAGGCTCAGTCAGTGCAAGTTCTATAATGGTCAAATGGTTTGTGGTTGGTTTTTCTCCTTTTTCCCTTTTTTTTTTTCCCCTCTTTCCTTCTCCTTTCCCTTTTTTCTTCTTTCCTCTCCCTTTCCCCCCCCTTTGCCCATCTCCTTTCGTTTTTCCCCCCCCTTTGCCCATCTCCTTTCGTTTTTCCCCCCCCTTTGCCCATCTCCTTTTGTTTTTCCCCCCCCTTTGCCCATCTCCTTTCGTTTTTCCCCCTTTGCTTTCTTTCTTCTCCCTTTCTGTCAAGTCCAACCCCCCTTGCAAAGCAGGGCCACTTGGGGCAGGTCACACAGGACATATGTCCAGGTGGAAGACCAAACTGCATCTTGCAGCTGATCCTGTTTGCCATTCACTGCACTTTGTCTCTGTTATGCTTTTTAGAGGATTCTTTGTGTGTACTTGGTACTAAACTTCAGCTGTGGACCTTCCCCCCTCCGTCTGTGTGTGCTTCTTTGGTGGAATGCCAGTGAGGGAATCCCTGTTCAGACTCTTGCTTTCATCAGTATTCTGCAGTGTTGTGCTTCCTGCTTGTTATCCCACAGGACTGAGGAACCCCTACGTGATTGCAGGGTTTTGTTAACAAGAACACAGGTTGGGGTGAAGCTGTTAATCAGACTTCTTGGTAATTTTTTACTCCCGAGTTCCCCACTTTAGGCACGGACTGAGCAGACTCTGTACAGTGTTTTTGTCCTGATGTAGAACCTGCCCTCGTGTCTCAGTTTGAACAGTCTCTCTGCTCCAGTTTCTAGTTTCTTTATAAATTATGCATGTCTGTGGCTTTAGTTTTTTTGCTGTCAGTGTGAAGTTCAGAGTTTTCTTTCTGCCAGCTGTTTGAGTTCCAGTCAGCACCCTGGGGAGGCAGAAGTTTAGGTGGCTTTTGCTTCACACAAGTAAGGGAGTGCTGAGCACTTGATGAAGTCCTGTGAATCACAGTAATTCTTTTGTTTAGGTGTTGGGATGAGGGAGTTCAAGAAAGAACATAAGGATGTGAAATACTGATTTCCAGGCAGTGTTTTTACCTGGCCACAGAAGTTATCCCTTGCTTCACTGAAGCTTTTCAACCGGTGGGTTTGAATTTTCTGTGTCTGTGGTGCCCCCTGTGGCTATAGGAGCAGGGCTGAGCCTGGTCAGTTCTGCGGGGCTGATGCTTCAGCAACACTTCCAGGCAGCCCAGGGAGGGCTGAGTTCCCATAAAATAGGGCATTCCAGGATAACTAACATGAAGAAGACAACACCAGCAATGGACTGAGCGTTTTGTTATGATTTAGTTGGTTGCTGTGGTGTTTTTTTCCCTTGTAATGCTTTTAGTTTTAATATTAGAGTGTGCTGTGTTATAATATTGATCAGAGACCATGAATAGCTCATCCTCATGTTTTATAAATGCATTCCAGTTGGACAAGGACTAATTTAAGATGGGTAGCAGAAGTCCACTCTTCTCCATTTCCATGCTGTGTGAAAGAAGAATGGGCTCTGGAAATACTAATAAAAATAGTAACATAAAAGAAAGACAAATTTAATCAGTCATGGCTTGCTTAAAATAGTCTGAGTTAAGGAGCAGATAACAAAGGTTTATTAAAGCCCTTCAAAAGTTATAGTAGCAGTAAAATTCCAGCACAAAAGAAAATTGACTTTGTTTCTGCACTAAGTAAGCATTTTACTGTCTGTCTTTGCAGATGAAGACTGTTAGTGTTGCCTTAGTTTTGTGCCTAAATGTTGGTGTGGACCCTCCTGATGTGGTGAAAACAACTCCCTGTGCCCGACTGGAGTGCTGGATTGGTAAGTCTTGACAACTTCCAAGCTCCAGCTAACGAAGCCCTGTAAGAAGGATATAGAATTGTTGGAGTGAGTTCAGAAGAAGCCACAAAGGTGGTCCAAGGCCTGGAACAACTCTGCTATGGTGATATGCTGAGGGAGCTGGGGTTGATCAGCCTAGAGAAGACTCTTGGGGCACTTTAGAGCTGCCTTCTAATCATAGGCTCACAGGATATTAGCAGTTGGAAGGGACCCAAGGAGATCATCAAGTCCAACCCCCCTGCCACAGCAGGACAATACTATCTAACACACATCACAGAGGAACACATCCAGACAGGCCTTGAAAGTCTCCAGAGGAGACTCCACAACCTCTCTGGGAAGCCTGTTCCAGTGCTCTGTGACCTTTACAGTAAAGAAGTTCCCCCTTGTGTTGAGGCAGAACCTCTTTTGCTGCAACTTACACTCGTTGCTTCTTGTCCTATCACAGGGAGCAGTGAGCAGAGTCTGCCCCCCCCCACTCCTGGCCAGCCTTCAGATACTTATAAACGTTTATCAAATCCCCTCTCAGTTGTCTTTTCTCCAGACTAAAAAGCCCCAGGTCCCTCAGCCTCTCCTCTTAAGCCATGCCCTAATCGTCCTTGTAACCCTCCGCTGGACCCTCTCCAGCAGATCCCTGTCCCTCTTAAACTGGGGAGTCCAAAACTGAACACAGTATTCAAGATGAGGTCTCACCAGGGCAGAGTAGAGGGGGAGGAGAACCTCCCTTGATCTGCTGGACACACTCCTCCTAATACACCCCAGGATCCCATTGGCCTTCTTGGCCGTAAGGGCACATTGCTGTGCCATGGTTAACTTGTTAGCCACCAGGACCCCCAGGTCCCTCTCCACAGGGCTGCTTTCCAGCAGATCACCTCCCAGCCTGTACTGGTGCAGTTTATTATTCCTCTCCAGATGCAGGACTCTGCACTTGTCCTTGTTGAACTTCATCTGGTTCCTCTGTGCCCAGCTCTCAGTCTGTCCAGGTCTCTCTGGATGGCTGCACAGCCTTTCAGCTGTACCAGCCAAGCCTCCCAGCTTGGTGCTGTCAGCAAGCTTGCTGAGCAGACTCTGTCTGTCTGTGCCCTCATCAATGTCATTGATGAAGATGCTGAACAGGACTGGCCCCAGCACTGATCCCTGGGGGACACCACTAGTCACAGCTGTCCAGATGGACCTGGCACCATTGATCACCCCCTCTGAACTCTACCTTGCAACCAGTTCCTAACCCACCTCACTGTCCACTCTTCCATCCCACACTTCCTCAGCTTGCTCACCAAAATGTCATGGGAGATGGTGTCAAAGGCCTTGCTAAGCTCAAGGTAGACTACATCCACTGGTTTCCCTGAATCTACCCACTCGGTTATGGCATCATAAAATGCTATCAGGTTAGTTAAGCATGACTTCCCCTTGGTAAATCCATGCTGATTACTCCTGATAACCTTCCTTTCCAAGTGCCTTGAGATGCCCTCCAACAGGAGCCACTACATCATTTTTCCAAGGGTGGAGGTGAAGCTGACTGGTCTGTAGTTTCCTGGAACCTCTTTCTTGCCCTTTTTGAAGACTGGAGTGACATTGGCTCTCCTCCAGTCCTCAGGCACCTCTCCTGTCTGCCACAATTTGGCAAAGATGATGGAGAGTGGTAGAGTGGTAATATCACCCAGTTCTCTCAGCACCCTTGGGGGCATCTCATCAGGGCACATGGACTTGTAATACCTGAAGGGATCCTATAGCAAGGCTGCAGAGGGATTTTTCATGAGAGTGTCTAGAGACAAGAGAAAGGGGAATGGTTTGAAGCTGAGGGAGAATAGGTTTAGACTGGAGGAAGAAGTAGTTCTTCAGTATAAGGATGGTGAGACTCTGGAATACAGGTTGTGGATCCCTCCTCCCTGGAGCTGTTCAAGGCTGCGTTTTATGAGACCTCGAGCAGCTGAGTGTAGTTAAGAGGCTTTCCTGCCTCTGAGGTCCCTTCCAACCTAAGGCATTCTGTGGTGTAGAGTGATCTTCAAGTTGTGTGTTTCCTAGTCTTCAGACTGGGGTGAACAGGAGGAAATCTGGCATCTGATCTCCCTCTGTGTCTAAGAGGTAATTCAGAGTCCAGCAGTACCTGCTGCCCTAGGTCACCTTTCCTGCTATCTCTAAAATGAGTTAGCATGGGGAAAAAATAATATTAATGAGCTGCTTAGCTTTCTTTTAATTGTTGTGTTATAAATACCTGAGGGAATCTCTGAGCAGTTAGATCTTTAGAGGCCTGTGACTGCAGAGGTTTAAAATTGCCCTGCCTCATGCAGTGTAGAGACAAGTTTGTGTAAAATGCATGGACTCTGCTGCATATCGAGGGGACTGCTCTGGGGTGATTCTTATTTGGGTGATGAATTCCAAAGCCCTGGAATTACTTGCCAAGGATGTCTTGTCAGCAGTTCCCATAGCTGGTGTCCTGGGTTAGGGTGGATACCTCCCCTGGTACAATAAACTCACTACAACATGGATTTTTTTTTTTGAAAGTCAGGGAAAAATGAACTTGTATTTCTTACAGTTTAAATACAACAGTATAAGGAGAAATAAACTACTTCAGAAATGTAATAACCTTAACGAAGATGGGGAAGGGGAGTGATGGTTTGGGTGTTCCCTGCCCCCCCCACTTTGGAAATCACCCAGATTGGACTCAGCTGGCTCTGGAAATTGAATGAAGCTTCTATTTACAGCTTAGCACAATATACAAGCAGATACTGACAGTATATACAGTTACATACAGAAGTATACAAGGTAAAAGGTGATACAGAAACACAACAGCCCTCCCAGAAACCTAAGTCCCCAAGAGGGGCTTCCAACCATCCCTTCACCTTCCCCCTACCCCTCTCAACCTTACACCAGTCCCAAGGAAGAATGGAGGTTTGGCCAGGGGGTTAGAAAGCAAAGTGGATTGGTCAGAAAACAAAAAGGAGGGTGAGGTTAGAGAGAGATGCAGCTTGGAGCTCCCCAGCAGCAGAAGTTGTTGTGCCTTATCTATGTTTTGATTCTTCTACTTATATCTCTCAGTAAGCTTATGAGTGAAGTGGACATCTCCACTGTTTTCCTTTCACAGCCTGTAATCTAGTTCTTGTCACCAAAACATTCTAGCTAGGCTCAAACTAGCACAAGGAGTAAAGCGGTGATGAAGCAGCAAAAGCAACAGCAGCAGGGGAAGACTGAAAACAGCAGCCCCAACTGAAGGAGTTGGGGCTGTTTAGTCTGGAGAAGAGGAGGCTCCCAGGTGACCTTATTTTGGCCTTCCAGTATCTGAAGGGGGCCTACAAAAAAGCTGGGGAGGGACTTTTTAGGCTATCAGAGAGCGACAGGACTAGGGGGAATGGAACAAAGCTGGAGATGGGTAGGTTCAGGCTGGATGTGAGGAGGAAGTTGTTGAGCATGAGAGTGGTGAGAGCCCAGGAAGGTGGTTGAAGCCCCATGCCCGGAGGTGTTTAAGGGCAGGCTGGCTGGGACTCTGGTCAGGCCTCTCTAGGGTAGGGTGTCCCTGGCCATGGCAGGGGGGTTGGAAATGGCTGATCCTTGTGATCCCTTCCAACCCTGACTGATTCTATGATTCTAAGATAACAGCAGGCACTGCTGAAGTGGCAGAAGCAGCAAGGAGAAGGTCCAAACTATGCTTCTAGCCATAAAGCTCTTGATGCTCCAATGAAATGATATTAACTTATCCATTGTTGCCATTATATGGCCTATCCCTAGAATGTTCACCTCTTCACTCAGAGCTTCTACTTCTAAGTTTCTCTGTTCTGAATATTCTGATGTCTGAGCTAGAATTCTAGCTCAAACGGCCACACCTGGGCTTGCTGTTTTGATGCAGTGTTGGACTAAATTTCCAGGGTTGTTTTTGCTAGGAGATGAAGATTACCCTCAGTTTTGGATATCGAGTCTCATTATTCAGATAAGACAAATCTAAAAGTCATATTAGAAGGACAGACCTTGTGTAAGAAAGCTTTCAAAGAGAGATTTGGGGTTTATCTAGCAACTGAAAGTGTTCAGTCTTCAGCAGGTACCATGTAGAACACTGTAATCCTAAACTCTGAGGTTTGTGATAAAGTGCAGAAGCAAATTAATCATTGTACAAACTGAAACGCTTTAGAAACTTTCAGAACATCTCATTTCTAACCTTGCTGTACTTCATTTATGAACCAGAGCATCTCATTTTTTTCCCCCAACCTAAAAATGCTGATGGCTTTAAAGCAGTTAAAAAGCCATGAGCATGCACTAATAAATACATCTGTTCAGCAGAGAGAACAGCTCTGATTTCTCATTGATACACGAGGAGAGAGCAAAGAGAATGAGGAGCTTTGCAGAATCATTAAAATAAAGTCATTAGTGACTATCATCAACAAAGAGAATTTTGAATGCAGCTTTTTAATTACATTTTTCATGTTTGTATATATACACAAGTGCTCATTTCCATTTCTTGCCAACTTTAACTTGCTGCAAAAAAGGTAATTGCAAAATTGTCTGCTGTTTTTTGCCATTTTTTTTTATTCTCTGCATCAATTTCAAGGGAAGCTGCTGGTGTGTGCCATGGAAACACAATGGCTTTGCCAGTTGTGCAAGGCAGTGTGGAAATCACATTGGTGCAATTGCTGCTGTTTACAACTGAGCTGACATCATAGAGTGGCTTAGGTTGGAAGACACCTTAGAGATCATCTACTCCAACCTCTCTGCCACAGACAGAGATGCCTCTCAACTAGACTTGATTGCTCAAGGTCTCATCTAACCTGGTCCTGAACACCTCCAGGCAAGGGCATCCATATCCTCCCCATGCAACCTATTCCAGAGTCTCACTACCCTCATACTGAAGAACTTTTCCCTTAGATCCAGTCTAAAGTTACTCTCCTTCAGCCTAAAACCATTACCCTTGTCCTATTGCGAGACACCCTTATGAAAAGTTCCTCTTCAGCCTTCCTGCAGGTATCCTTCAGGTACTGGAGGGCAGTTCTAATGTCATCAGCTTGTGAACTCTGGTAACAAATGCTCATCACAGTCTCAGACAAAAGCTGTTTGCAGTTCTCACTGCACCTTCCATGTGCACCCTTAGAACATGTGAAGTGTTTTGTCTGTCTCCAGAATTAAGCCTTGTCTGAGATCTCTGCTGTGGTGTTAAGCTGGCACCATTTATGGCACAGAGAGAGTCATGCCATGGTTATCTTGGCCTTGTGTTTGCAGCCAAGCCAGCCTTACAAATACACCCGTCAAGGGAGGCCAGAAGCTCATGTAATGATTGTGGTGGCATGAGCTGCATTGAGGTAAATAACTGGCTTCCATTGTCTCCTGGAATGGCACCAGTGGGCATTGTTTTTGTGCAAGGGGTATTGCAAATCTGATGTGTTGCTGTTGATTTTGCTTGCCTTTTTTTGGACTGGAGCAGTAGCCAGTGGTTTATTAACTGACAGAAGCTGTTACCAGGCAGTCTGAATACTTCTGGGGCACCACCATCCAACTTCTCAAGGGTATCGTCTCAAAACTTGCCTTAAATAGGAAGGAGACTGTTGCAGTTTGGAACAGCAAAACCTACTGTGGTGTATTGAGCTATTTCTAGGTGTCAGTGAATGCTGCAGCTGCAGGGTCCAGCTTGGGGAATGGGCACTCAACTGGTGCTGAGTCCATCCTGGAGATGGCTCTGTTGAGACTTCTGGAGCCACAGCTGTCACCCAGCCAACAGCAGCAGGCAGGATGCTTGAACTCTTGAGTGGACAATTTGCTGCTAGTTGTTTGTGTGGTTTGGAAAAGTGTAGGTGTACCTAAAGGGGACATCTGGCATCTACAAGAAAGCTGAGGAGTGACTTCTTACAATGGCTTGTAGTAATGGGATGAGGAGCAATGGCTTTGAGCTGGAAGAGGGGAGATTTAGACTGGAGATTAGGATGAAATTCTTTACAGTGAGGGTGGTGAGACACTGGCACAGGTTGCCCAGGGAGGCCATGGATGCCTGCTCCCTGGAGGTGTTCAGGACCAGGTTAGATGAAGCCTTGAGCAACCTGGGCTAGTGGAAGGTATCCTTGTCAATAGCAGAGGGCTGGAACCAGGTGGTCTCTGAGATCCCTTCCATTCTGCGATGCATACTCATGTTGCCTCACATCTTTCTATTGAAGAATAATAAAAGTTAGATGAGATCAGAGCTTTTATTTGCTTAAGAAAAAGAAAGGGCTGCAGCATCTCTACTATGAAGACAGGCTACAAGAGTTTGGGGCTCTTCAGCCTAGAGAAGAGAAGTCTTTGAGGAGACCTTACAGTGGCCTTCTAGTATCTGAAGGGGACTTACAGGAAGACTGGGGAGGGACTATTTATGAGGTCTTGTAATGACAGGATGAGGAGTAATGGGTTTAAAGTGGCAGAGAGGAGATTTAAACTGGATGTTAGGAAAGGGTTCTTTCCAGTGAGGGTGGTGAGATACTGGCACAGGTTGCCCAGGGAGGTTGTGGCTGCTCCCTCCCTGGAGATGTTCAAGGCCAGGTTGGATGAAGCCTTGAGCGACCTGTTCCAGTGGGAGGTGACCCTGCCTGTGGTGAGGCATTAGAACTGGATAATGTTTAAGGTCCCTTCTAACCCAAACCATTCTGGGATGTGTACTCATGTTGCCTCACATCTTTCTACCAAAGAATAGTAAAATTTAGATGAGATCAAAGCTTTTATTTGCTTAAGAAAAAGAACTCCTAAGAAACCTTGATGTCATCCTGCTTCACTAGATTTTGTTTCTAACAATGCAGGGTGGAATATTTGTACAGATGAAAAAAAAAAAAAACAACCCACCCCAGAACTTTGTTGATTTGGTCAAATGTTTGTAAAATAATTTCTATTAAATTGCAAAATGTTAGCTGCTGGTTCTTTTGGAAACTTGTTAATAGCTTCAATTAGGTGGCCATGGCTTCTGCATAAAGCACATCAGGCGATATTGTATTGGGATGGATGGATGGTGGTAATTGTGTAGTGATCAAATTAACTTCTTAGAAATTACCAGTGGCATGTCAGCTCTGAAGCAGTAAGCAGTGGAAGGGAATGAAGCAGGATTTTGCATTCACCAAGAAATAAATGCTTGTAATTGTCATCATTTTCTGCAGAAACCTCCTTGTTCAGTATTAAAAGAAACAAATGTAATGTCTCTGCTGCCTTTCAGAACCAAATTGGATTTATTGTGTTAGTAGAGAGAAGTCTTCCAAAGCTGACAGTCTTTAATGGTGTTTAATTTGTACTGGAGTGAAGAATTTGGGGATAACTTTTGGGTATTGCACCCAAGTATCACAGTCTCACAGTATCACCAAGGTTGGAAGAGACCTCACAGATCATCAAGTCCAATCCTTTACCACAGAGCTCAAGGCTAGACCATGGCACCAAGTGCCACGTCCAATCCTGCCTTGAACACCCCCAGGGACGGCGACTCCACCACCTCCCTGGGCAGCCCATTCCAGTGTCCAATGACTCTCTCAGTGAAGAACTTTCTCCTCACCTCAAGCCTAAACTTCCCCTGGCGCAGCCTGAGGCTGTGTCCTCTTGGTCTGGCGCTGGCCACCTGAGAGAAGAGAGCAACCTCCCCCTGGCCACAACCACCCTTCAGGTTGTTGTAGACAGCAAAGTAAATTCCATGAAGATTCTAACATTTGTGAAATGGAAATTGAATGCCTGAAAGAAACCTGCGTTCAAATGGCATGAAATGATCTTTCCTGCAAGCAGAACACTGAAGCTTTGCCATTGGAATGGGCTGCCCAGGGAGGTGGTGGAGTCGCTGTGCTGGAGGTGTTCAGAAAAAGCCTGGATGAGGCACTTAGTGCCATGGTCTGGTTGATTGGATAGGGCTGGGTGCTAGGTTGGACTGGATGATCTTGGAAGTCTCTTCCAACATGGTTGATTCTATGATTCTGTGACTCTATCTACAAGGTCTTGTAATGACAGGACGAGGAATAATGAGTTTAAACTGGAAGAGGGGAGATTTAAACTAGATGTTAGGAAGAAGTTCTTTACAGTGAGGGTGGTGAAACACTGGAACAGGTTGTCCAGGGAGGCTGTGGATGCTCCCTCCCTGGAAGTGTTCAGGGCTAGGTTGGATGAGGCATTGAGTGACCTGTTCTAGTGGGAGGTGTCCCTGCCTATGGCAGGGGATTGGAACTGGATGAGCTTGGAAGTCCTTTCCAACCTAAAGCATTTTATGATTCTATGAAGAGAGAATGTGTAGAGAGGTTTTGCCTTTTTTCTTCTGTAGAGGGGTGGTGGTGGTCTTGCTTTTATGCAGCCTTTTGTCTCCCAGGTTGTAGGTCAGGGTTTTACAGGTTCACATATGGAGCAGCTAAAGGTTTAAATGCACACAGAGCTGGAAATAATTTCTGCTTCTTGTCAAGCTGAGTGGCTCAGTTCTGGTCAACAATACTCATCAGTGTTATATTTTCTAGATCCTCTGTCAATGGGTCCTCAGAAGGCTCTGGAAACCATTGGTGCAAATTTACAGAAGCAGTATGAGAATTGGCAGCCAAGAGTAAGTATTCCTTGAGCTTCCCTTTTGCAGCTGTAGGCTTGATGCTGCTGTGTGATAACATTCAATGCAGACTGAAAACTGAGGTGTGTGTCTGTGACGAGGAGTGGTGGGTTTGCAGCATTTGATCCTTCCTTCCTTCATCCATCAGTGGGAATCAGCTCTTGAAGCTGTCACACTTGATAGCTTTCTAGCTGATTTCCCCCCCCCCACACCCCACCCCGGGCTAACACTTCATTTCATCACCTCTGGGGTATATTTGTTTAAAGTACAAAGTCCTGCAGTGATGTATTTTTTTATTTATATTCTTCTAACTTTTCTGTGTTTTTGAGTTGCTGTGAAGTTTTTCATTCCAAGTTTGTAGTTTCTTCTGGTGTAGAAATGTGTTTGGCCTCAGCTGGTTCAAAACTCTGTCCCAGCACTGAATTTATCGTTTGGAACAAAAGGAGGTTGTACAGTGTGGCTAAGGAAGGTGTGTGGTTTTGTTGTTAAAGACAATTTCAAAGCTTTGGTAACTGCTGATTGTGATTGCATCATAGTGTGTGTATGGTTTTGAAAATGGATGTTTTGGAGAGCTGTAACACAGAGCAGGAGATAAGGAAAGGTGCAAGCAGCTGGGCTGAGTATTTCCTGTTCTGTAGCACCTCACTCACTCAGGGGAAGTGTTTTGCTTCTGGGTGTTTCAATGTCCACAGTTTCATGTGTCTCAGGAAATAAGCTTCAAGTAGATTACAGGCTGTAGGGTTTTCCAAGTGACTACAAACCCCTAATTGGAATTGTCTTGGCTGTTAATATTCCCCAGTATGTTCATGTTCTTATTTGTATGCTCTAGGCAGTTTGCCTTAAAATATTCCTCTAGGAAGTACCAGGACTATTGACTACTAAATCATAAATTTATCATTATAAGCATGTCAGGTGTAACCCAAACAGAAATGGGGACTTCCCTGAATGAACCTTTCTGTAGATTTGCTTTAATGTTCTTTTTCCCTCACCTCGAGATGTGCATGCTAACCCAGCCTTCTTTTTCTTTTAAGGAGACATTATTTCTTCTCTTCCTTTTCTTGCATTCCTATTCCATTCAGGAATGAAAGTGAGATATGGTTTTGTCAGCACCAGGACTATGTTTTCTCTTTCTGACTTTGCCACTACCTTATTTAATGTATAAATAATCTACCCAGCATCATTGATGATGAATGGTGTCACATCCAGTTGGCAGCCAGTCACTAGTGGTATTCCCCAAGGATCAGTGCTGGGCCCAGTCCTGCTCCTTATCTTTATTGATGATCTGGACCAGAGTATTGAGTCCAGCATCGTAAGTTTGCAGGTGACACTCAGGAGCAGGTGTTGATCTGTTGAAGGGTAGGAGAGCCCTGAAGAAGGACCTTGCCAGGCTGGATGAGTGGGCAGAGACCAATGGGATGAGATTGAACAAGGCCAAGTGCAGGGTCCTACACTTTGGCTACAACAACCCCAAGCAGAACTACAGACTGGGGACAGAGTGACTGAGACCAGCCAGGAAGAAAGGGACCTCGGGGTGCTGGTAGATAGTAGCTGAAGATGAGGCAGCAGTGTGCCCAGGTGGGCAGGAGAGCCAATGGCATCCTAGCCTGGATCAGGAAGAGTGTGGCCAGCAGGACAAGGGAGGTTATTCTGCCCCTGTACTCAGCACTGGTCAGGCCACACCTTGAGTGCTGTGTCCAGTTCTGGGCTCCTCAGTTCAAGAGAAATGTTGAGGTGCTGGAATGTGTCCAGAGAAGGGCAACAAAGCTGGTGAGGGGCCTGGAGCACAAACCCTATGCGGAGAGGCTGAGGGAGCTAGGGGTATTTAGTCTGCAGAAGAGGAGGCTCAGGGCAGACCTCATTGCTGGCTACAACTACCTGAAGGGAGGCTGTAGCCAGGTGGGGTTGGTCTCTTCTGCCAGGCAACCAGCAACAGAACAAGGGGACACAGTCTCAAGTTGTGCCAGGGGAGGTCTAGGCTGGATGTTAGGAGGAAGTTGTTGGCAGAGAGAGTGATTGGCATTGGAATGGGCTGCCCAGGGAGGTGGTGGAGTCACTGTCCCTGGAGGTGTTGAAGCAAAGCCTGGATGGGGCACTTAGTGCCATGGTCTGGTTGACTGGATAGGGCTGGGTGCTAGGTTGGACTGAATGATCTTGGAGGTCTCTTCCAACCTGGTTGATTCTGTGATGTCTGTTGGTACATAGCTTGGTACAAAGTGTGGTCTGCTGTTGGGAAAGTTAGTGGTGTGTTCCTAGCTGGCTGAGAAGCCCTGTGTGTTAGCATTGCCATGAGGTTTTTAAGCAGTCCTTCTATTGAAATTGTGATGGGTTGCAATAATTGACTTGTTTCTTTATGATTTGAAAAATCAATCAAGCATGGATTGCCATTGCTGATGTTTTGAACCGAGAACTTCTGAGCATCCCCATTCCTACAGGGAGATGGAGATCTTTAGTTGTTAGAATAGAATAGAATAGAATCAACCAGGTTGGAAGAGACCTCCAAGGTCATCCAGTCCAACCTAGCACCCAGCCCCATCCAGTCAATTAGACCTTGGCACCAAGTGCCTCATCCAGGCTTTTCCTGAACACCCCCCAGAGACGGTGACTCCACCACCTCCCTGGGCAGCCCATTCCAATGCCAATCACTCTCTCTGCCAACAACTTCCTCCTAACATCCAGCCTATACTTCCCCTGGCACAACTTGAGACTGTGTCCCCTTGTTCTGTTGCTGGTTGCCTGGCAGAAGAGACCAACCCCACCTGGCTACAGCCTCCCTTCAGGTAGTTGTAGCCAGCAATGAGGTCTGCCCTGAGCCTCCTCTTCTGCAGGCTGCACACCCCCAGCTCCCTCAGCCTCTCCTCATAGGGTTTGTGTTCCAGGCCCCTCACCAGCCTTGTTGCCCTTATCTGGACACGTTCCAGCACCTCAACATTTCTCTTGAATTGATGAGCCCAGAACTTAGAAGTTTTGATCCTTTTTGCCCCCAGGTCTTCACAAGGGACCTTCAGATAGAGGAGAAGTGGCTTTGAGATTCTTTGCAGTAGCAAAGATGAACTTTTTTTTTTTGGCCAGGCATTGCTGAGGATATTACTCACCGAAGAGAGGGTTGTTGGGGGGGATGTTGCTAAAGGCTGCTGGTGAAGTAATTTGTTGTACGCCTTCCGAGTCCCTCTTCTACTTTTAAATTCAATCTGGAAATAATAAAAATAACATTATTTTGAGAGCAATTTGAATGTAAATAGAGCTTGTACTGGTTCCTTACCTCTTGCCTTTGTGTGATTCTTCCCTGCTCCCTTCGTCACAGGATTGGCTGACGAACACTGAGTTTATCATCCTGTAAAAGCTGAATGTATTACCTGAAGGAGACTTAACTGTTTTTAGTGGTGAAATGCTTCCATTACTGTATCTGTGGATAATTGTCAGTGTCATTGCTATATTCTGAAGTCCTTTTTAAGTATACCTCCACGAGAAGGACTTGTCTTGAAGTACATCTGGAGTCTAAGACAAGGGGATTTACTTGTGTGGTTTTCCTCTCGATATGTTGACAGTTTTCTTTTAATCTCACTCTAAGCAGCCTGAGAATTTGGCAGAAAATTTAAATAGTGTCTGAAATCAAACAGGAGAGCAGAACATCTCGATGCAAAGGTGAAAACAACCCTATTTCTCTGCTCTTTAATGACAGAGTCCATATTACTGAGGAGTGAGGGACAGGCGTCTAGAAACAGCAGGTACCCTGTGTGGGCTGACCTCACGCTGCCTTGTAGAGTTTGCACAAAACATGAAGCAATTACTGAGCTCAGATGTTTGTGTGCAAGGTGCCTGCCTCTGAACGGTAAATCACAGCCCTTTGATACATTGCAAAGCTAAACACGTAGAGGTTTATTGCACTCTACAGGGCTCTTGAGTTTTCTGCAGTAATAAAGAGAAGTTGATGTGCCATCTGCAATAAAACAATAGGAACATTATTGAATTTCCTAGACCTTTCATATCAATACTAATCCATCTAGTTTTGTCTATTTCTTGGTTGAAGAATTGGTGGAAAGCAGACAGGTTTTTTTTGGGGGGGAAACCAGGCAGTCTTAATAACAGACCAGATCATTAAAATCTTGTGAAGTAGCCAATATTAGTAGGCTGCCAGTGTGGGGGGTCCTCCCACTAGGAAATCCTTGTCCTTGGCATCTGCCTGTGAATGCACAAGTGGTAGTGCTAACTGCTGCTGTATGGATGCATCACTAAGAAAGGCTGTGTGGAAAGCCCTGTGACATCACTGCCAGCGCAGTCCTTGCCTGCTTGTAACTGTAGGATGTTGTTCAAACACACGTCTGGGGTTTTGCTAAATACAAATAGCTTAGGTGAAAAAGCCTTCAAAAAGGAGTAAGCTTGAAACTTCTTTGTTTCTGCAAGCTCCCAGGCTGCACAGCTGCTGCGTGTTTCCTTCCAGGTCTGATTGAGCCCTTTTCTAAATAATTTATCAGCTTGCCATTGCTTGAAGTATTTCTTCTGATTAAATTTAAGACTTTGCTTTATTGTCATGTAGCTACATAAATTTGTGTGCTGGGGGAGTGAAAAAACCACTTCAGCTGTTGTTTCATCTGCAAAAGGCTGCAGTTAAACAATATTCAGTCATTTCATTGCAACTCTCAGATGAAAATTTTACTGGGGGGGGAGAGAGAGTAGCAGCTGACAGAGCTATGAGCTTCATCTGTCTTCATAAAGAATTTTCAGAGCAAGTCAGAGTTCTTGCAATGCAGTGCAAAGATCATTTGGATGCTAATGAAAAAGTGGAAAGAGGAAAAAAAAAAGGCAGCTCTTCTCTCATTACCTTGGGTTATGGGGTTTGAGTTTAGTTGGGCATGGATGGGGTTAAACTGGAGGGTAATCTGGAAAGCAGTCTCAATTACAGGGGATAAAAGGGGTTGCTTAAGCAGCTGAGAAGGAAAGGAGAAAAAAGTAGTGAAAGTTAAGAGCATAGGACCCCATAATGCCCGACCTGATGGGAGGGGGAAACCTTCCCCACACTGATCTTCTGGCAAGAGTTTGGGGAGCCTGTGGGGCAGTGCGTTAGGGAATGAGTGATGGAGCAAAGCAGAGCTGGAACTCCCTGGTCCTAAGGCGTGGATTAAAGCCTGTGGCAGGCAGCGTCAGGAGAGCCATGACAAAGGAGAGCCTTTAGCCGAGGCAGCACTTTTTGTCACTTTAATTGCCCAGAATAAAAGGCTTTGAATTTCGGCTGGAGATTTTTCATCTGCTGTGTATTTAAAATATTTAGGTAAGGAATCGATCACATCGGAAGGATATTGCTCTGCTTCTGATCTGCATTGATCACCCCTTGCAGAATACTGCCTGTGTTAGCTGCAGCATTGTAGCAAGTGACCAGGCAGAGCGCTCCTTGGCTTGTGCTGGCAGTAAGCAGCAAATATTTTCCCTGCTGATGGGGATGCAAATGTAGTTTTCTTGGCAGCGGTGCTGGTTGTGCCATTTGAAAGGCAGGAACTTTCCTTAGCTTAAAAGTCAAGACTTGGTTTGAAAATGGGAATAATAGACTGTGAATTGCGAGTGCTGCTGCAGCAGGATGGTTTATGGAGATGCAGTAGCTCGTGGGGATTTTTATGAGCAGAAGTTACTGTTACTGAAGGCCCAGGTTACATCCATTTATCAGCAGAGCCTGGGGCTTGAGTTCTTTGCTGTAACATCCTGCAGAGCTGCAGCAGAGAGGATGAAGAAGGTGTCACTCTCATTTCTGCTGCTCCTCTGCACAGCGCAGCTGCTTCTTTTGTTGTGACCTGCTTTGAGAGAACATAGAATGGCCTGGGCTGGAAGAGACCTTAGGCAAAGGACTGGAGTGATCCAGAAGGCAAGATTAAATAAACTTTGGGAAAGGTGGTTGGAAAGCAAGTTTTGGTATTTGAGATTGCCTTGATCTGTAGCATCTCTAGTGACTGAGGGTGCTGTGCCAGTGATGGTGTGGACACTGTCACACAGCAGTTTTGTGTCTGTTCCAAGTGCAATTCTCTTTTGAATGGTCCATTACTTACATTAGTGTCACTTATTAAGACACAGGCAGTAACATATCTGAGCTCATTAGTCTGGCAGATCCAGGCATGGTTTAGGTCTTTCCAGCCCATTTAATTTACGTGGTTGTACCCATTTTTTTCCCACTCAGTTCAAAGAAGTGACATAATTGAGGAGGAGTGACGGAGCAATCATGTGTTGAAGTGAGCCTGAGGGAGCTGAGAGACTTGGTTCTCATCCCAAGTAGGCATGTCTGTCGCTTTTAGCTGTAATAGTAGCAGAAATGGCAGCCAGCTAGTCAGCCAGCTAGTCAAATGTGCTAGTTTGAGCCTAGCTGGGATATTTTGGTGAGAAGAATTAGATTATAGGCTGTGAAAAGGTGATGTCTATTTGACTCATAGGTTTGCTGAGATGTATAAAAACAAGAACATAAACATAGATAACAGAGTTTGCTCTCTGGCTTTTTGGGTTGCACTTCTTTCTGTAACCTAAATTGCTGTCTAACTAATCCTTCTGCTTCCTAACCCCCCTGGCTGACCCTCCAAACTCACCTGGAATGTAAGGCAAAGTCTGGGGTAAGGCAGAGGGGTGGGAAGAAGGTGGAAGGGTGGTTGGCAGCCCCTCCTGGGGACTCTGGTTTCTGGGAGGGCTGCTGTGTTTCTGGATTACCTTTTTAACTTGTCTATTTCTGTATATAACTGTATATATTGTAAATATCTGCTTGTATTGTGCTAAGCTGTAAGTATAAAGCTTCATTCAATTTTCCAGATTGGCTGAGTCTAGTCTGGGTGATTTTTTTCACAAGTGTGGGGGTTGGGTAACACCCAAACCATCACATTGAACTATGGCTGTATGTAACCTTTCCCCCAGGCCACCAGTGCCAGACCGCATGTCCCACTTGTCCCCCATTGTGCTTATCTCTGCAGGGTTTTAAATGAAGAGGTTTCCTACTTTCCCTGCTCCAGTATCATATGTTGTGTGATGCCTCTTGCAGCTTGCATCCTCCAGAGAGTGATGGTCTCTGAGGAGGTGTCTCATACAATACAGACAGATGATATTTTTTTAATGGCAAACCTTCAAGGAGACGTTGATGCTTTCCTGATCAAACGAGGCTGCTGCTTTCTCTCTTCTAGTCTGCTTCCCAACAGTTTTCTCTTAATTTCAAAGGAAGTACAGCCAAGATAACTTGAAACAGATAATTTAAAGCCTCTACCTTTTTGTGCATGTTTTCTGTCGTCGATGCTGTTGTTTCCCTCATTAGATATCTGTGGGCTTTGATACAGTTTCTGAGGTTTCATTCCTTGTGTTGCTTCCTTCTGCCTAATTAATTGGTAAGTTGCCTGCTGCACATCAAAGGTTGAACATTTCCTAAAGAGTAACTAGTTAAGCATGAAAACTAATTGAACACATGACCTAATTATTGGTCTCTCTGTGAGTCATACTTCTCCTTTATTTCTGTAGGGTTTTCTCCTTTAAAACAACAGCAAATACTAATTGCTCCTGCAAAAGAGATTCTGTGGAAATTCCAAAGGGGAAAAATGTAAAATGGAAAAAAAAAAACCCCAAACCTTGGGCTCTCTGCTCTGCAGATATAGGAACATGTAACAAAAACAAAAAAAAAGAAGGGAGAAAGAAGAAAAAGTCATGGTGACCTTGTTTAACAAAAGTAGGTTTTCCTAAGAGGACTGTGTTTGTTGGTTTTTATATCCCAACAGCCTCTTGTTTTGGCAGCTATTTCAGGCTCTGCAAAATTTTGCTGTATCAATCCTTTGCTGCCTTGTTAAAGATCAACTGTCTTCAGCACAAACCAGCGTTTTTTTTTTCAAGAGAAAAAAGAGGGAAAAAGTGGGGGGGGGAAGATAAAAGTCTGGCATAGAAGAGAGGTCAACCAGGATAATTGCTAAAAGCAGTTATTTGCATTCCCACTCCACAGGAAGAGTTGTTGTGGTCCCATTTGGAGTGTGACCATTAACCACGTGCTCTTTTTGCAACATGCCCCTCTAGACTCATAGAATCAACCAGGTTGGAAGAGACCTCCAAGATCATCCAGTCCAACCTAGCACCCAGCCCTAGCCAGTCATCTAGACCATGGCACTAAGTGCCTCATCCAGGCTTTGCTTGAACACCTCCAGGGACAGTGACTCCACCACCTGCCTGGGCAGCCCATTCCAATGCCAATCACTCTCTGTGAAGCACTTCCTCCTGACATCCAGCCTATACTTCCCCCAGCACAACTTGAGGCTGTGGCCCCTTGTTCTGTTGCTGGTTGCCTGGCATAAGAGACCAACCCCCAGCTGCCTACAACCTCCCTTCAGGTAATTGTAGACAGCAATGAGGTCAGCCCTGAGCCTCCTCTTCTGCAGGCTGCACACCCCCAGCTCCCTCAGCCTCTCCGCATAGGGTTTGTGTTCCAGGCCTCTTACCAGCTTTGTCGCCCTTCTCTGGACACCTTCCAGCACCTCAACATCTCTCTTGAATTGAGGGTAGTTGAACTGATAGTTCAGCCAGAAAACCGTAAATTGTAAATATGGTAAATGATGAAAACCACTTTTTTTACTCTCTTTTTCTGTCTTTCTTTCTGGAGAAACGTAGATGATAAAATGGTAAATGATGAAAACCACTTTTTTTACTCTCTTTTTCTGTTTATCTTTCTGGAGAAACTTAGAGCAAATGAAACAGTTTTCCTTTTGGTAGCTGTCTTCTGACAGGGGTTTGCAACCCAACCACTTGCTCAGCTGCAGCACAGCTTGGCAGGGGACAACACACAAGACCAGGGTCTCAGTTTGAACCCAGGGGCTCGATTTGAACCATCAACAAAGATGTATTGCTTCGAAGCTACTCTCTTATTTGTGCTGAAAGATCTGAAGTGGGCCACCTGTTTTCTTCTGCAGTCAGGGTAGTGACCACTGAGAGGGTGTCATGATGAACGACTGCAGATTTTAGCGTCTTCAGCCACTGCATAGATTCCCTGGAGTTTTGTAGCCTGGATTGTAGTAGTGAATCTGGAGGTGCTGCTGATGTACCAAAAAAAAATCTCCTATAGCAATAATAACTAAAGGATTTGGGAGTGGGTTGTGCAAGTGGAAAGCTCCCTACTGTGATTCCGAGGCTTGGGCTCAGTACAATTCATGTTTTAATTCTTCTGCTATTGAGGAAAAAAAAGACATCTGATAAATCTTTAATACACTACAAAAAACAAAGTGGAAACTGAAGTTGCAGCAGTAATGTACTTAATACCGATGTCTCTCAAATTCTCTTGGAAAAATGAGGCACAAAAACGAGGAGGAGTAAAAAAGTAGTTCCAGGCATGAGCTGCTGTGAAGAAGCATGTTCAGAAGCTGTAAAGACAAGTAAGTGGCATTAAGCTGTTTTGTGAACTGAACTGTTCATGCATTGCAGATCAGCAGTGATCTGACATTCTGGAACTAAGTCAACAAACCTGCAAAATCAGTTTAGTGGGAAAATCCTTTGGGTCTTGTCATCTTGCTGAGAGCCTGGAACACTGCAGGCAGGAGTGACCTTGAATGAAGGGGATGGGGCAAAGGGGGAAAGTATTGCTGTGGCCCGGAAAACCACAATGAAAAGGATGTTTAACTTGTAAGCAAACAGAATTTCTTCCCACTTGGTCAGGAGAAGGATGCAGTAATCTGACTGCTTAGGTTGGTGTATCTCTGAAAAGTGGCAGCCTTCAAAAATCACTGAACCGCTCTAAGCGGCTACTGCGTGGTGATGCCTGCCTCTCTGGGAAGCAGACCTTCATCCTTGCAGAGCAGAGGCTCCAGAACATCCTGCCACTCTTTCTGCACATTTTAACCAGCTCTTGTGGAAAATGTGGAGAGTGACCTGGGAAGATCTCCCAGATGCGTGTTCACTGAGGCCTGTTTGGCTGGCAAGCTGCTAAGGGTAAGGCCACCAAGAACCAGATTCTTATTTTACCTAACTGCACTCCCCTTCATTACACACTTCATCGTTTGCAGAAGCAATGAGCTCTTTTGCCAAGGTGGAGCTTCCACAGCTTGCCTCCAAAGTGCTTTTCCTTTGCATTATCACCCAGCATCTGAACTTCTGTTGATCTAGAAATCCTGTGTTTGAATGCAGTTGTTCTGTGGCTGTGCTTTCCCTTGCTTTGCTTTCCAGACTCTTCTGACAATCAGATCCATTCACATGTTTTATACTTCCCCTCTGTTCTGTTTTGTATTTTGTCATCAAAATGAGGCCAGAGTTGGCAGACAAGGAAGATTTTTGTGTTCTGGTGTATTTTCACGTGACCGTTGTACTTTTGATGTCAGTTTGTCCTAAGATGTGAAGAAAGAGCCTGTTATTAGAAGGGCTTCTTGAAAGAGATAAGCAGCTCTGCCTGCTCAAATCTGATTAACGTTTTTCTGTAATTACCACCCAGCCTCTGTGTGACCTACTTAAAAATACCTTGTCTTTGTGTTCCTGGAGGGTGGGGAAGCATTGGCAAAGAGAGGCAGGGAGGAGCCTTCTGCACATCCACTGACATCGACCGCAGGCTCTTAGACTAGGAAATGCTGCCAGGTGCCCACTGGATGAATCATAGAACCAGCCAGGTTGGAAGAGACCTCCAAGATCATCCAGTCCAACCTAGCACCCAGCCCTGGCCAATCAACCAGACCATGGCACTAAGTGCCTCATCCAGGCTTTGCTTGAACACCTCCAGGGACAGTGACTCCACCACCTCCCTGGGCAGCCCATTCCAATGCCAATCACTCTCTGTGAAGCACTTCCTCCTAACATCCAGCCTAGACCTCCCCCAGCACAACTTGAGACTGAGATTTAATTATTTAGTTTTGAAAATATTAACTTCTTGCACTAGCATGAACACAGGGTAGTAGAACCTCCCATTGAGGACAGTGTGCTTTGACTAGAACTCATTATAAAGACGACCAGTTCGAGGATTCACTTTCACTCTAGATTGTGGTCCTGCAGCTTAAAACTGGCTCCAAGTAATAGATGAGTTTGTCTTTCAGAAATGAGAGGGTTCAGAGCCTGAAACTTCGAAGAGCTGAGCTCTTAAAATAGAGGTTATCAAGAAGGAGCAGTGCTAAAATGACACTGTTGCTTAGGAGTCAAGTTATTTGACTAAGTAGGTTTTAAACACGTGTCCTAATGTGTACTTAAAATCCTGTTAGAGCATTTTGTGGTGTGACCCATCAGAAGCATCAAAACTGTCATGGGTCAAAGGATCAGGTTCTCTGAGGAGCAAATTGAAGTTTTGGGCTGTGTGAGTTTGTTTTTTTTAAGAATAAAACTTATTTACACTTACCTGAGAACATTTATTTTATTGGAACAGAGAGGGAGGGATTCTTAGCATACAGGGTGAGCTTCTGAGACATCTTGGAACAAACTTACGGTGTGCAGCAGCTTGTAACTGCTGAGAAACTCACCTACGTTTTGAATCTCTTGTGGCAGATAGTCAAGGTTAGTGGTCTTGATTATTTGTCTTTTTGGGGTTTTGTTTTTGTCTTCCCTGTCAACATCAGTTCTCAGGATGAGACTGCTCAAAGGTATTTGTGAGGGAAGTGTTACTGAATAAGGAATCCACACAACAAGGCTTCGGTACTTTAGAATCGGTTTCACATTGGACTTAAAAAAGCAAGGTCAAAGACTCTGCAGAGGAAATGTGAAGTCACTACACTGCTGACTACAGCCAAGCAAATAAATGTTCCACTCTTCTAGCTTAGCTCTAGTAATGCATTTTGTCCCAGACATCTTGCAAATTAAGCTGTTTAAGTCTTGGGCTGCTTATGAATATATTAGCATGTAGGAGATTGAGGTGGACTTAAAAATGCAACCAAGAGGACTTGCCTAAGACTTGCAGGAGTCTTCCCCATGGCTGCCTTTAGCATTCAGACTTAAGTATCTGTAAGTTACAGTACATCTGCACTGTAATGAAGACTTTTCCAGTTAGCAATAACTAATAATTTTCCCAGAAGCATTTTTTTTTTCATGGCCTGCATTAGTCACTTTAAGCTGTTGCTTGTACCATCAGTTTGGGATGTCCAGCATACTCCCTTGTACTTAAATATGCAGGGTTTATTACCTTTGATTAATCTCATGAATTTACATCAGGGTGATTTAATGTGCCTACAACCTAAAATTAAAACACCTAAAAGGTGTTTTTAAAACAAAAATGAGAAAGCCCTGCAGGCTGTAGATAGGGCTCAGAATAATTTGTGTTTGCATGCTGGTGTCTAACCCAAGAGTTATTGTGGTCATAGCAGCTTGAGTTTACAGGCGATTGAATTTATGATCGATTGATAGCAGAGCTAAATTGAAATAACTTGGTACATTGCTGAATTGATCTCTGAAGTTAGCACCTAACAGGCTCCTGCAGCTGTTTACTCCTCTGCCACCCGTGTTTTGCAGTCTGATGACCTGGTGCAGCAAAGCCCAGCTCGGGCGCTTGGTGTTTGCAGGCTTAAGGAACTGAACAGCGAAGTTGCATCAGTGCAAACGTTGTGAAATGCAGCAAAGACTCTGTGAGTCTGCAGGCTGCCTGCCAAGGCCTGCGCCAGACAGAGCTTGCCAGGTACTTTAGGACAAACTTGTCATACCACAATCCTCACAGCAAACTGGCAGTGACTACAAGGTCATGTGCTGCCTGTACAGCATTTCTGTCCTACTACAGTTTTGCTGCTGCTTGCTTTGTTTGGGTTGGATGTGGAGAGCAGTGACACAAGGTAGAGTACATTGCTTTTGGGATATCAGATATCCTGTAGAGAAGATGCTCCGGATTTATTACAAGACATACTCTTTATTGACGTAGTAAAAGTTGATTTTTACCAAGCCTTTGTAACTGGGGAGCACAGAACATGCTGCTACATGAATTCCAAAGGCTGAATATAGTTAGGATTGGGTTCCTGAGGATGCCAGGCTTTTAAAACCATGCAGTGTGAGGCTGCATCTTTTAGAATGGTTTGGGTTGGAAAGGAACTTAAAGATCATCTAGTTTGTGACGGTTTGGGAATTGCCTGCCTCCCCAGCTCTTATGAAATCACCCAGACTAGACTGAGCCTGCTGGAAGTTAAGCTTCAGATGAGGGAGGTTGGATGAGGGAGGTTATTCTTCCCCTGTACGCAACACTGGTCAGGCCACACCTTGAGTACTGTGTCCAGTTCTGGGCCCCTCAATTCAAGAGAGATGTTGAGGTGCTGGAACATGCCCAGAGAAGGGCAACAAAGCTGGTGANCTGGGTGCTAGGTTGGACTGGATGATCTTGGTGGTCTCTTCCAACCTGGTTGGTTGATTCTATGATTCTTTACATTTACGGCTTAGCACAATATTCAAGCAGATATTCACAATTTGTACAGTTACATACAGAAATATACAAGTTAAAAGTAATACAGAAACACAAGACCCCTCCCAGAAATCAGAGTCCCCAGCAGGGGCTCCCAACCACCCTTTTACCTTCTTTCCACCCCTCTACCTTATCCCAGAGTTTGCCTTATGTGCAAGGTGAGTTGAGAGGATCAGTGACGTGGGGTAGAAGTAGAAGAATTAGTTGCACAGATCCAAACAGAAGGGAAACACACTCTCAGAGACAGACACACACAGAGTCTTATCTATGTTTGTGTCCTTCTTTTCATACATCTCAGCAAGCTTATGAGTGAAGTAGACCTCACCATTGTTTTCTTTTCATAGTCTACCATCTATTTTTTTCTCACTAAAATATTCCAGTTAGCCTCAAACCAGCACATAGTTCCAACCTGTCTGCCACAGGCAGGGACACCTTCCACTAGCCTAGGTTGCTCAAGGCCTCATCCAACCTGGCCTTGAACTTCTCCAGGGAGGAGTATCCACAAACCCCCATGCCAACCTGTTCCTGTGTCTTACCACCCTCACTGTAAATAATTTCTTCCTTATATCTGCATCATGTTTGTGTGCAGCCTGTGAAGCTCTCACTTGCTGTGAATAGACCAGGGCTTGAGTGCTGGTGCAGCACAGATAGAAGATAGAGCTCCACAGAGGGCACAGGCTCAGCCCTGGCAGCTGCAGGCACCAAGCCAAGCTCACCTTGAGGCATTTTCTCTTTCTTGCATCCACTTCAGCACATCACAAGTCACGTTTAAGAGTTGAGTATTCAGAGTTTAAATTAGTTCTGAATATTTTATGAAAATAGCTGGGTGAAGGTAGAGGACAGACTGGGTATGGTCAGGCTCCTGGTCAGCTAAGGAACAGGCTGCAGTGTGAGCTCAGCTCTTAGGGAGGTAAAGAGAAAACACTATTAACACCCAGGCCTTCAGAAAGAGATTGCATTTGACTAGGTGATAAAAACATCCAAAAATGAGCAGTAAAGTTGGGGAAAATGTGGCTTGGTTCTACTGCTCGGGAAAGAGCTCTGGTCTGTGTAGATTGTTTAGTGTGAAAGTCTGCAGAAGAGTGGCCTTGTACAGTTCTAAACTTTGTTCTTTGATGTGTTTCCAAAACCACTGTAAATTCAGGATCCTAAATCCTTCTTTGATGCAAGAAAAAAAGATGTTTTAGTAAAGGCATTTAAATGAAATCCCAATAAATCAGGGGACTGAGATCTCAGTGGGTTTGAATGAAAGGAAGAGCAAAGTATGAATGAAATGTGGAGTTTGTCACTAAACCAGCTTCAGCTTTAGAAGGCTTGGACATGAGCCAGCAGTGTCATATATAGAACAAGAAGGAAGTGTGGGAAGAGCAACACTGTGAAAAGTTCATAGTGGTGAGGTTAATGGAAAGGAAAGGAATGGATATAAAGGAAGTAGTAGTGAAAGGTCTTAGGAACACGAACTATTGGTGTGCTTTGGAAGAGAGTTTGTAGCAGAAGAGGCTTAGAATTGCTTGAGATGTAGACCCCCAGGTCTCTGGCAGCTCAGTCTGCAAGGAGAGATTTATCCCTGAGATTAGTTCTAGCACTGTACCCAGCAAGGTTCTAGTGAGTAATGAAGTAGCAACTAAAAGCTCTCTGAGTAGGTTAACTGGGCTGGACCAAGTGGGCTGTACTGGAGAACAGAAGAATTGGAGCTGCAGTGGCTCTGCTTTGGGATCCTGGCTGGTTCCCTGCCCAACTGCAAATTCATGGATCCATAGAATGGTTTGGGTTGGAAGGGACCTTAAAGATCATCTAGTTTCGACCTCCTGCCATGGGCTAGGACACCTTCCACTAGACCAGGTTGCTCAACTTGGCCTTGAATACCTCCAGGGAGGGGGCATCCATGACCTCCTTTGGCAACTTGTTCCAGTGTCTCACCACCCTCATGTATTTCTTTCTAATCTTCAGTCTAAGTCTGCCCTTCTCAAGCTTCAATCAATTCCCTCTCCTCCTATCACTGCCAGCCCTTTTAAAGAGTCCCTTCTTGGCTTTCTTGAGAACCTTGTGTCTTACACACTTGCTGGCTTTCTGAGCTGAGCTGGAGTTTTGGTATTACTGTCCTGCATAGAGTGTTCTTCCAGGAGTTTATGAAGGCTAAAAAGTTTACAGTGGTTCAAAGAAGCGATTGAATGGTCATGTCCTGAGGCAAGGATGTGCTGGTCTCTATGATGTTTAGTCAAGCTGTGTGTCTCTGTTCTTTTACTCTGAAGATAGCAATGGATATTTTCATTCTAGTTTCCCTAGGTCTAGTGTTGGAAGAGGTCACAGCCAGCCAAGAGAAAATGGCTAACACAGAATCAGTTCTCATTTTACAGGCCACTGTTACATACAGATTCTGTGGGTTTTTTTCTCCTGCCATTTAATCCTAGGCCATTTAATCATTCCTCAGGTGAAAGCCATTGCACATCTGAAAAAGACTCATACACCAGACCATCCTCTGGGTCTGGGTTCATGAAAAGCTCAACATGAGCCAGCAGTGTGCATATACAGCCCAGACAGCAACCGTGTGCTGGGCTGCAGCAAGAGCAGTGTGGCCAGCAGGGCAAGGGAGGGGATTCTGCCTCCCCTTTACTCTGCTCTCTTGAGACCCAACCTGGAGTCCTGTGTGCAGTTCTGGAGCCCCCAACACAAGAAGGACATGGAACTTTTGGAGCCGGTCCAGAGGAGGCCATGAAGATGCTCAGAGGGCTGCAACAGCTCTACTGTGAGGACAGGCTTCAAGAGTTGGGGCTCTACAACCTGGAGAAGAGAAGGCTTCGAGGAGACCTTAGAGTGGCTTTTCAGTATCTGAAGGGAGCCTACAGGAAGGCTGGGGAGGGACTATTTACAAGGTCTTGTAATGACAGGATGAGGGGTAGTAGGTTTAAACTGGCAGAGGGGAAATTCAAAGTAGATGTTAAGAAGAAGCTCTTTGCAGTGAGGGTGGTGAGACACTGGCACAGGTTACCCAGGGAGGTTGTGGCTGCTCCCTCCTTGGAGGTGTTCAGGGACAGGCTGGATGAGGCCTTGGGCGACCTGTCCCTGCCTATGGGCAAGGGGTAGGAACTGGATGAGCTTTGAGGTCCCTTCCAACCTAAACCATGCTATGATTCTGTGATCCTCAAGATATTTGCTGGGTCTCTACGGTGCCATAGTGGCTTGGGAGCATCTTTCTTGTTTTCTTAGCTATTTCTAACATGGTACTTGCTTTGCTGACTGGTAGTGGGCTGATGTTTGTACAGTTCCTTTTGCTCCTGAAGTCATTTAGCTTCTGAGTGCCAGTGGGTACTTCAAGGCTAATTGCTCTCTGTGTAAAATCAGAAGGGTGTTTCTTCTTGCATGACTTATATGTGTCCATATTGGATTTCCTTTTCCATACTACTGCTGTAAAGTTCCCTGTCCCAGAGGCTACCTGCAGTAATTCTGAATATCATCTGGTAGGCTGAAGATGAGGCAGCAGTGTGCCCAGGTAGCCAAGAGAGCCGATGGCGTCCTGCCCTGGCTCAGGAGCAGTGTGGCCAGTAGGACAAGAGAGGTTATTCTGCCCCTGTACTCAGCACTGTTCAGGCCACACCTTGAGTGCTGTGTCCGGTTTTGGGCTCCTCAATTCCAGAGAGATGTTGAGGTGCTGGAACATGTCCAGAGAAGGGCAACAAAGCTGGTGAGGGGCCTGGAACACAAACCCTATGAGGAGAGGCTGAGGGAGCTGGGGTTGTTCAGCCTGCAGAAGAGGAGGCTCAGGGCAGACCTCATTGCTGTCTACAGCTACCTGAAGGGAGGCTGTAGCAGGTGGGGGTTGGTCTCTTCTGCCAGGCAACCAGCAACAGAACAAGGGGACGCAGACTCAAGTTGTGTCAGGGGAGGTCTAAGCTGAATGTTAGGAGGAAGTTGTTGGCAGAGAGAGTGATTGGCATTGGAATGGGCTGCCCAGGGAGGTGGTGGAGTCACCGTCTCTGGAGGTGTTCAAGAAAAGCCTGGATGAGGCACTTAGTGCCATGGTCTGGTTGACTGGATAGGGCTGGGTACTAGCTTGGACTGGGTGATCTTGGAGGTCTCTTCTAACCTGGTTGATTCTATGATTCTGTGAATAACCCTCTGTCATCAACAGGCTGTGGTGTTTTCTGCTCACTCCCTTTTCAGTAGCATTTGTTCATGTGTTGGATGATCCAGGCTAGAAAACTGATCCCTTTGGAACTTCACGGTGACTTCCCTCCTTGGATGAAATTAATGACTGTGTCCCCCACCCACCCACTTCTTTTATAACTAAGTTCATTTATAAAAACTTTCCTCCAAATTTAATGTTGAGAATCTTGCTAAATATCTCCTGGGAATCGAAATGGGTTCATATCAAACAGATCCTTTCTCTCATCTGCATGCTCTTTGATTTCTTTAAAAAACTCTTGAAGATAAGAGTTTGATTAGAAAACAGTATGGCTTCTCATTAGAGATGCTAAATGGACTCTTCCCTGAGGTGTTTATTCATGCTACTGTTTGTTTATTATTATCCCTACCAGTATGCTCAGTGCAGATGCCAAACTGCTCTGGATTTCCTCTGGATTCAGTGAAAAAAGTTCTGCCCTGCTTTCTGCTCTTCTGTTTCCTGATTCCTCTGCACTTTTGAGCTGAGGTTACCCTCTGCAGACAGAGTTCAGTAAGCTGAAGACTTGAGTTAGCTTAGTTTACAGTGTTCTGTAAGTCCTGGAGATGTATCGTGAAGATGATCACAGGGCTGGAGAACATCCCCTGTGGGGATAGGCTGCGAGAATTGGGGATGTTCAGCCTGGAGAATAGAAGGCTCTGGGGAGATCTTAAAGCAAACTTCCAGTAGCTGAAAGGGGCCTACAAGAAAGTCAGGAAGGGACTTTTTATAAGTGCTTATAGTGCAAGGGTGAGAGGGAATGGATTGAAGCTTGAGGAGAGCAGATAGAGACTGGAGATTAGGAGGAATTTCTTTACAGTGAGGGTAGTGAGACATTGGAACAGGTTGCCCAGGAAGGTCACAGATACCCCCCTCCCTGGAATTATTTAAGGCCGAGTTGGGTGAGGCCTTGAGCAACTTGTTCTAGTGAAATGTGTCGCTATCCATTGTGGGGGACTTGGAACTGGTTGATCTTTAAGGTCCCTTCCAATCCAAACCATTTCATGAACCTATAATGTGAAAGGTCTGGTTCTGATTGCTTGTAATTGATGCAGTTGATGGTGGCTGTGTCAGCTCTGAAGCTGTGAGCTGTCTCTTTCCAGCAAGTTCAACCTTAACCCTGAGGAGAATGGACTTGAGGGTGCTGGTGGATGAGAAGCTCAATATGAGCCAGCAGAGTGCACTTGATGCAGCCCAGGCTCTGGTTGGCTTTCTGGGCTGCATCAGAAGTGTGGCCAGCAGGTCGAGGGATGTGATGCTCACCCTCTACTCCGCTCTGCTGAGACCCCACCTGGAGTACTGCATCCAGTTCTGGAGCCTCTGTTACAAGATGGATGTGGAGATGCTGGAGCGTGTCCAGAGAAGGGCGACGAGGATGCTCAGAGAGCTGCAGCAGCTCTGCTGTGATGACAGACTGAAAGAGTTGGGGCTGTTCAGTCTGGTGACCTTCTTGTGGCCTTCCAGAATCTGAAGGGGGCCTACAAAAAAGCTGGGGAGGGACTTTTGAGGCTCTCAGGGAGTGACAGGACTAGGGAGGAATGGAGCAAAGCTGGAGGTGGGGAGATTCAGAGTGGATGTGAGGAGGAAGTTGTTGAGCATGAGAGTGGTGAGAGGCTGGAATGGGTTGCCCAGGGAGGTGGTTGAGGACCCATCCCTGAGGGTGTTTTAAGGCCAGGCTGGCTGAGGCTGTGGGCAGCCTGCTCTAGGGTAGGGTGTCCCTGCCCATGGCAGGGAGTCAGAACTAGATGATCCTTGTGGTCCCTTCCAACCCTGACTGATTCTATGATTCAAGTGTCTTCCAGAGCTTAAAACTCATGCTTTCTGTTGGAACAGCTCCTCAGGCCATTCATTGGCTTCTCCCAGGTTCTTAGACCAGTCCCTGTGGGTCAGGTAATTGTTTTCAATTCTTGAGAACCTACCTCACAGATCTAATTAAAGATCTGTGGCTGGTAGCTGAGATATTGATTGGTATGTTGGTTCATCTAAAGTCTTTTTAAACACCCCAAATCAAAATGGCAGTCAGCCTTAAATCTTGCCTCTGTTCTGTGATAGACTGACTTAAACTTCAAAACCTTCCTAGGGAGAAGAAAACTCCAAGGCTGGGAGAAACATCCCTCAACCATAGCACCTGAAGCCTGGTGCTACCTTGCAGCCACAATTAGTGTCCCATCTCTGTTTCTTAGGCTGCAGCAAACTAGAACAAATCCTTTGGCTGGGCTTAAACAGCCTGAAAGGAAGTTATAGCCAGGTGGAGTTGGTCTCTTCTCCCAGGCACCCAGTGACAGAACAAAAGGATACAATCTCAAGCTGCACCAGGGCAGGTTTAGGCTGGATATTAGGACGATGTCTTTGCAGAAGGAGTGATTTGCCATTGAACAAGCCTTTGGAATGGGCTGCCCAGGGAGGTGGTGGAGTCACCATCCCTGGAAGTGTTTTAAAAGAGACTAAATATGGCACTTGATGCTGTGGTTTGGTTGATTAGATGATGTTGAATGATAGGTTGGACTTGGTGATCTCGAAGGTCTTCTCCAACTTGATTAAATGTGTGATTCTATTTTTACTTTTTTCTGTCTAAACAGAAAAAAAAGAAGGATATTTAGGAAGCTGAATCTAGTGCTTACAATTTCCTCCTAGAATCATAGAATCAACCAGGTTGGAAGAGACCTCCAAGATCATCCAGTCCAACCCAGCACCCAGCCCTGGCCAATCAACCAGACCATGGCACTAAGTGCCTCATCCAGGCTTTGCTTGAACACCTCCAGGGACAGTGACTCCACCACCTCCCTGGGCAGCCCATTCCAATGCCAATCACTCTCTCTGCCAACAACTTCCTCCTAACATTCAGCCTAGACCTCCCCTGGCACAACTTGAGGCTGTGTCACCTTGTTCTGTTGCTGNGGATGCCATTGGCCCTCTTGGCCACCTGGGAACGCTTCTGGCTCATGTTCTGCTATTATCTACCAGCACCCCCAGCTCCCTCTCTGCCTGCCTGCTCTTCAGCCACTCTGTCCCCAGCCTGTAGTGCTGCTTGGGGTTGTTGTGGCCAAAGTGCAGAACTCTATACTTGGCCTTGTTCAGTCTCATCCCATTGGCCTCTGCCCACCCATGCAGCCTGGCAAGGTCCCTCTTCAGGGCTCTCCTACCCTCCAACAGATGCACACCTGCTCCTAGCTTGGTGTCATCTGCAAACGTAGTGATGCTGGACTCAGTCTCCTGGTCCAGATCATCAATAAAGAAATTAACTTAGAGTTTATAAATATTTTAAAATATAAAAGTATGCTGCTTTTCTTCTGTTCCCATTTTTCCTCCTTGATGCAAGGTATGACCCACTGCAGGGCAACACTGATGGGTTGTGAAGCCCCTACACACACTTAATGATTCTGTCAGAGATGAGCTGTGTGGCTTGTCTGATCTCCAGGCACCTACCCCAGCTCACTGCAGATGTGAGCTGCTCTGCATGTTCCAATCCATTTTGGAGCTTTAGGGGCTTTTTTATTTCCTCCTTTCTGCTCAACATCAGAAAGTTTCCTAACAAAAGCCTTGGAGGTAACTGCAAATAATGTCTGAATATTCAGAGAAGAAATTTAATGTGACCTTTAGAGAAATGGAAACAAGGGTGAATTTAAGCGTCCAGTCAAGAACAATGAAAGTGAAGTTTCAATCCTTACAAGGACAAAAACGATCACACAAACCACTGGGATTCCTTTCTACTGCACTGAAATCTGATTTAAACCTTTTGAGCAGCTTAGAGAATGCTTTTTGAACCCTGTTTTTGCTTTCCTGCATGTCTTTACAAGATGATTTCCTGGAATGCTTTAAAAATAAAGTTATAGTAACACCATTCTCTTCTAATTGATCTTAGCTGTTCCTATTGTATTTCAGTTTGTTAATGTGCAAGTATAAATGCTGCTGGTCCCCTGCTGCTTCTTTCATAAGGGGGGGATTAGCGTTGGAGGAATGTTTTGAAACACAATAGAAGCTGATCTGCCTGATGTATCTGGTGGCCTGCCTTAATTGTGCTCTCTTAGAAGGAATATCTAAGTCTTCTCTCTTATCTATCATTTTGTTCTTAATAATTTCAAAAGAACTTATTTGCACTGTGGCTCAGGGTAGCCTGATCTAGTTGGAGGTGTCCCTGCTGACTGCAGGGAGTTGGACAAGATAACCTTTGAGGGTCCCTTCCAACCCAAACCAATCTGTTAATCTGTGACTTTCCAGGGCTTCGCAGCCTCAGCGAGTAGAGATCTGTAAGAGAATTCCCTGCCATGCAAATCAAATCCACGTTTTAGTCTCAAAGCTTGTTTTTCCAGGCTACATGAGGGACAATTTGGAAGAGCAGGTCATGGTGGTGGGATCCTGCACTGGCTGGAACCTGCCTGGCCAGGTGCTGCCTGCACACATGATTTAGATATCCCTAGGAGTTATTACCTCTATTTCTGTCAGTGCCAATGTGACTAATTTTGCTTTTGGCTTATCTGCTATGTATTTCTACTGTCCTGAGGAAGAGGTTTTTGTTTAAGGCCCTTTAATAAGCCCTTACTCAGAAAGGCTGATCTCAGCACTGTAAAAATCCAGTGACTACTAAGAGTTGGGTTCACATTTCCCTTCTTATTAAAGGTTTTGTTGAAGCAGTTTGATGTCCTGTGTTTCTGATGGGGGTAGTTACCACTCTAGTGCTACTCATGTAGTAAGTAAAGCCTAGAGCAAGGCTGAAAGATTAGAATTGGTTTTTTTCTTGTGCTGTAGGTCAGCCAGAATTTAATGCACAGGACACTCAATTAAAAGGACTTATTTCAGGTTTGTTTTTTTTTCTTTGAGTCTTGTGATTTTTTTTCTTCTTTAGTGCTTGTTGGTTTTGGGTTCTTTTGGTGCTTGTTGGTTTTGGGTTCTTTTAGTGCCTATTGGTTTTGGGTTCTTTTGGTGCCTGTTGGTTTTGGGGTTTCTCTTAATGCTTGTTGGTTTTGGGGTTTCTTTTAGTGCTTGTTGATTTTGGGGTTTCTTTTGGTGCCTGTTGGTTTTGGGGGTTCCTTTTGGTGCCTGTTGGTTTTGGGTTCCTTTTGGTGCCTGTTGGTTTTGGGGGTTCCTTTTGGTGCCTGTTGGTTTTGGGGGTTCCTTTTGGTGCCTGTTGGTTTCGGGGGTTCCTTTTGGTGCCTGTTGGTTTTGGGGGGTTCTTTTGGTGCCTGTTGGTTTTGGGGGGTTCTTTTGGTGCTTGTTGGTTTTGGGGGGTTCTTTTGGTGCTTGTTGGTTTGGGGGATTCTTCTGGTGCCTGTTGGTTTGGGGGAATCTTTAGGTGCCTGTTGGTTTGGGGGAATCTTTAGGTGCCTGTTGGTTTTGGGTTCTTTTGATGCCTGTTGGTTTTGGGTGTTCTTTTGGTGCTTCTTTGTTTTGGATTCTTTTGGGTGCATGTTGATTTTGGGGGTTCTTTTTGGTGCTTGTTGGTTTGGGGGGTTCTTTAGGTGCCTGTTGGTTTTGGGAGCTCTTTTGGTGCCTGTTGTTTTTTTTTCAGGGTTCTTTTTGGTGCTTGTTGCTTTTGGGTTCTTTTGGTGCCTGTTGGGTTTGGGACCTCTTTTTGTGCTTGTTTTGTTCTTCTTTTCTAATTGCCTTTTTTTGGTTGCTTTATGTTTTGTGTGTTTTTTGTTCCTTGTTTGTTATTTTGATTTTTTTTTTTAAGTTGTTTGCTGTTTTGGTTTATTTGTTGCCTTTTTTTCCCTATTTTTTGGTTGGTTTTTTTTGTGTTGCTATTGTTGATTATTTGTTGTTGTTCTTCTTCGTGTTTTGTAATTTTTTCTGCTTCGTTGCTTGTTTGTTTTGGTTTTCTTTTTGTTGCTTCTTTGTTGTTTTTTTTCTTTTGTGTTTCTGATTTGTGGTTTTGGGTTTTTTTGTTACTTGTTTACTGTTTTTTTTTTTGCTGCAGCTTGTTCAATTTTTGTTGTTGCTTGTTTGTGAGGATATATTTTTTGTTTATATTGTTGGTGTTGTTTTGGGTTTTTTGGTTTGTTTGGGCTTTTTTTACCATAGCTGTTTTATTTTACACTGTGAAGTACACAGGCTAAGAAAGCACAAAAAGTTTTCATTGTGTAATGTAACTCACACATGTCTGTGCTAGTTTGAGCCTAGATAGGATATTTTGATGAGAAGAATTAGATTATAGGCTGTGAAAAGGAAAGAGTGGTGATGTCTACTGCACTCATAGGCTTGCTGAGATGGATCAGAACAAGAACAAAAACATAGATAAACAGAGTCTCTCTCTTGGCTCTGAGGCTGCATAAACTTCTCTCTCTAACCTGCCCTTTCTGTGATTAATCCTTCTGCTTCGTAACCCCCCTGGCTGACACTCCAAACTCACCTTGAATGTAAGGCAAAGTCTGGGGTAAGGTAGAGGGGTGGGGAGAAGGTGGAAGGGTGGTAGGGAGCCCCTCCTGGGGACTCTGGTTTCTGGGAGGGCTGTTGTGTTTCTGTGTTACCTTTTAACTCATCTATTTCTGTCTCTAGCTGTAGAGATTGTGAATATCTGCCTGTACATTGTGCTAAGCTGTAAATAGAAAGCTTCATTCTTCCAATTTCCAGATCGACTGAGTCTAGTCTGGGTGATTTTTCTTAAGTAGGGGAGGGTGGCTAACACCCAAACCATCACAAAGTCTCACTCGGTGCTGAGCATTGTGTAAAACCTCTGTAAATGTGTTTAACAAAAGCAATAGGACAGAGATGAAGATACTGTGATTTTATCAAAAGTTAAATCTTAGCAACTAGAATAATACTGATAGGTTGAGGTAGTCTTTGTGTTGAGTAGCTCTAAAATAGTTGAAAAGAGGAGCTGGTTCTCATCTCTCTGCTTTGCTTTTGTACTGAAGATGCAGCTTCTGCAAGGATAAAAATCAACCCAGAAGCACACATGTGTAGGTGTGGTATAGGTTTAAATTTAGTCTCCAGTGCTCACCATATTTTTTTTTATCCTACACCCCCCCCATTCTTGATCCTTTTAATTTTCTGAATGGTTACATTGCTCGAGGTTCCTAATTTAAAGGTATCACAGTATCACCAAGGTTGGAAGAGACCTCACAGATCATCAAGTCCAACCCTTTACCACAGAGCTCAAGGCTAGACCATGGCACCAAGTGCCACGTCCAACCTTGCCTTGAACAGCTCCAGGGACGGCGACTCCACCACCTCCCTGGGCAGCCCATTCCAGTAGCCAATGACTCTCTCAGTGAAGAACTTTCTCCTCACCTCGAGCCTAAATTTCCCCTGGCGCAGCTTGAGGCTGTGTCCTCTTGTTCTGGTGCTGGCTGCCTGAGAGAAGAGAGCAACCTCCTCCTGGCTACAACCACCCCTCAGGTAGTTGTAGACAGCAATAAGGTCACCCCTGAGCCTCCTCTTCTCCAGGCTAAACAATCCCAGCTCCCTCAGCCTCTCCTCGTAGGGCTGTGCTCGAGGCCTCTCACCAGCCTCGTCGCCCTTCTCTGGACACGTTCAAGCATCACAATGTCCCTTCTAAACTGGGGGGCCCAGAACTGAACACAGTACTCAAGGTGTGGTCTAACCAGTGCAGAGTACAGGGGCAGAATGACCTCCCTGCTCCTGCTGACCACACCATTCCTGATGCAGGCCAGGATGCCATTGGCTCTCTTGGCCACCTGGGCACACTGCTGGCTCATGTTCAGGTGGGTATCAATCAACACCCCCAGATCCCTCTCTGCCTGGCTGATGTTAAGCTACATAAAAAAGGTGTTAAGCTACATAAAAAATAATTGTAACAGCAATCTTCATAGGAATGATGTTTGGCTTGGGAAGATCAACGCCATCCTGCTTGCTCCCAGTGTGTTAAAGAGATTAAACAAAGTAAAATGTCAGTGGTGTTGTTTTGCTGTGTGGCTCAACTTGTTAAGGAGTGACATGGTTGTGAAGCTGTTTGATGTGTAGGTGCCTATTTTATGTGTCTAAACCAGAGTTTGTCCTAGACTTTTGGAGGAACATGTCGCATCAAACTGGCAGCTGCCCCATTAAAGCTGGGATCTGAATTAATTCAATGTTAGGGTTTTCACTTTAAGGAAAACTAAATCCAGGTATTTTTAGTGCTCATCATTAATGAGCCGTCAAACATCTGAGAAATATCTCTGTCTAGAATAGAATAGAATCAACCAGGTTGGAAGAGACCTCCAAGATCATCCAG
>WAAF01002166.1:123903-173197 GCA_013400475.1 Tricholaema leucomelas
CCTCTTCTGCAGGCTGCACAACCCCAGCTCCCTCAGCCTCTCCTCATAGGATTTGTGTTCCAGGCCCCTCACCAGCTTTGTTGCCCTTCTCTGGACACCTTCCAGCACCTCAACATCTCTCTTGAATTGAGGAGCCCAGAACTGGACACAGCACTCAAGGTGTGGCCTGACCAGTGTTGAGTCCCGGGGCAGAATAACCTCCCTTGTCCTTCTGGCCACACTGTTCCTGATCCAGCTACAGAGTTTATTTTTTTATTCTTTGCATGTAAGATGCTGGCCTGAATTCTCCTACTGTGAAAATGGCTGTTAACATGCATGGTTGCCTAGGAGTATCCAGAGTGTATTCAGAGTGACCCTGCTGGTTGGGAATGTGGCTGTCAAATGCAACTGTGGGATGGTCTGTGCAGTTGCAGTCCTGGGGTCTTGGCTAAGCTTCTTTTTAGTGAAGAGGGAACTCAGGAATACAGGAACTGGAGCAGTGCAAACTTGATACTTGGAGTTTCCTCCCCTGATCTGGGTGAATCCTTTTGCCTTATGTAGAAACAATCTGTTTCTGAAGTTAGAATGGATCAGGAGGGAGCAGTGTGGAATTGCTTCCTTCCAGGGTGAGCTTCACACAGAACAATTTGCCTTTGAGTTGTTCTTAACGTTTTAACCTCTAACAGTGAGTTTGATAAAGAAGACTACAGAAGTGCAGTAACAATTTTCCTGCCATTTCAGAACCTGCTATTAGGTCTCCTCTCTCTCTCTTTTTTTAACTTATTCCTTGGTGTTCTGCTCCCTCCATCCTGCCAGACCATGCTGCAACAATGATTTTGGGCCATAACCTCTATCCTTTTTGCTGCAGGAAAGTGGTTTGTGTGCTGGGCTGGAGGCTCCAATCCTCAGGCAGCCAGGAGAGATGGTTTGAAACATGCATGTCTTTGACCTCTGAAACTGCTGGTTTTACTACTCTGTTTTTTTTTTAGTACCTTAATTCTCTGTAAGTTTGGGGGTTTTAAAATATATTTCTGCTTCTCAAATTCGGGCATTGTTCCAAAAAACCCCACTCTCTTGGAATAATTAGTTTGCTTTGATTCCTTTTAATTAAATCACGTTAAGTAGGCTGGCTGTGCACAGGGCACAGTCTCGGGCTGAATGTGTTTGCTGGGATTCAAACGTGATGCCAGTCAGAGTGCAGCAGCTGCACGGCATCCTGTGATGTCCTGTTTACGTGGAGCTTCACCTTGAACAGCAGAGTTACTTTGAAAACCGAAGCAGGGAAGATTACAAATCATCCTAAAGAAGAATCAGATTGTGTTAGGAAAAAACATTGCTTGTAACGCCAAGGGAGATGCCGCACTCGTGGCCCTGCAAGGCTTTGACACAGGTTAGATGCCCAATTGCCTGGCAGGATGTGGCTGTAATTAATTCTGCATCAGAGAGCCCTGCAGAGGGACCTAGACAGGCTGGATGGATGGGCAGGGGCCAATGGGATGAGATTGAACAAGGCCAAGTGCAGGGTTCTGCACTTTGGCCACAACAACCCCAAGCAGCACTACAGGCTGGGGACAGAGTGGCTGAAGAGCAGCCAGACAGAGAGGGACCTGGGGGTACTGGTAGATAGTAGCTGAAGATGAGGCAGCAGTGTGCCCAGGTGGCCAAGAGAGTCAATGGCATCCTGGCCTGGATCAGGAACAGTGTGGCCAGTAAGACAAGGACAAGGGAGGTTATTCTTCCCCTGGACTCAACACTGGTCAGGCCACACCTTGAGTGCTGTGTCCAGTTCTGGGCTCCTCAATTCAAGAGAGATGTTGAGGTGCTGGAACGTGTCCAGAGAAGGGCAGCAAAGCTGGTGAGGGGCCTGGAGCACAGCCCTGTGAGGAGAGGCTGAGGGAGCTGGGGGTGTGCAGCCTGCAGAAGAGGAGGCTCAGGGTAGACCTCATTGNGAAAAAGGCAGCAAAGCTACTCCTACCATGTGCTAAGGAATTATACAGGACCTCGACTCAAGATGTCAGAAACTGAGTCACTTGACTCACTACTCCCTCTAGATATTCTTGCTTATTATGGTGGGTAATCAGGGTAACTGGGACACAACTGGATTACTTCATGAAATCCTGCCTTGCTTTCCAAGATGGTACAGGACTGAGCAGTGAGACAGCAGGGTGCATGACAGGCAAACCTTTCAGTTCATTGTGTTGTATGTAGCCCACACATCAATGGCAGTTCTGTGGTGAACTGTAAAACCTCAGACAGTCCAGCCTGATCGCATTGATTCTGTTTTATTTTCCATCACTGCCTCTGAATCTGTGGTTTTCTTGCTTTGTGTGTGCTGTTTTGCATGTAGGGTTCTTTGCCACCCGATAGCTGTCGTAAAAAAATCCGCAGCAAAACAAAGCTTTTATATTTCATTAGAGATTCTGGGCAGGGTCATGTGTGTGGCTCCTGTAAAGAGGTGTAAAAGACAGTTTCAGTATAAAATATTGAATGTTGGAGTAATTTCTTCCGCTGATAAATTGAGAGCACTTCTTTAGGTGATAAATAGAGCAGTAGTGCCAGTAAGTCTCTCAAGAGCAGAGCTGTCTTACCAGAACCATTCCTCTGTGTGAGTGTCTTTTACCTGATGATGTGTCTGATGCTAAGGGTGATTTTCACCCCTTCAGGAACAGACAGGAATGAAAGAAGGGCAGATAGGAACAGAAACAGTGCTGTGATTTTTTTGTGGTGAGCTTCCTTACTCCTTAATGAGTGAATTTCAAGTCATTCCACACCATTTGCCAGCATAATTTGACCTCCTCACCACATTTCTGTCTGTTTTCTTTTCTTGCTGGCACCCTGTAACCCTACTCCAAACAGTCTTGTAAAGCTTAATCTGCAGATTGCTAAGGGGCTTAAATCCTGCTTAACCAAGTTGTGTCTGAGTATTTCTTAACTTTTAAGTGCGAGCCTTTTGCCTGGTGCAGGTGATGCCTTCTCTCCGCCCAGATAAGCGCAATTTCACCCTCTTTATCTTCCTTGCAGCTGCACACACTGGATGATGTCTGTGTGCAGCAGCTGAGGAAGTCATTGGAGTGCTGCATTCTTCACCTCGAGCTCACCAAAACTACCACAGCTCAGCAGTGTGGAGTTACCAGGGAAAGCAGGTTGGGGAACACATGCTGATAGGAGTTGTAAAAGCAAAGCATGGATTTATTTGTACGGGAGCCAGGCCTGTCAGGTTTGGGGATAAAAGGTGAATGACTTCAGGCTTCTGTTATGCTGAATGAAAAGTGGGCAATGTGATACCTTATAAATAGCAGAGGTTATGAATGCCAGCGGATACATTTCTCATCCAGTTTCTATCTGCTGTGCCAGGTGTTGCTGTTTTAGGAATGCATCACAGACACACTGCAGTCTGGGTCTTGTGGAGACTTTGTGGAACCAAGACTGAAGTCTTAGGTTGCAGGAAAATGAGAGAGGAAGACTTGGATTTTCTGACTGACTTGGATTTTCTTACTTTGTTAAGAAAGTAGGTTTAACCTTCTGGATTTGTTTGTTTGTTTCTGATGGGAAATAAATGATGTCCCTGATGAAAATACCATGGTGCTCCAGTATGCATCTGTCACCCAGCTGAAGTGCTGAGTGCCAGCAATGATGGAAACCTTGCCTGGCTTCCAAAATTTTTTCTCCCCCATTGGCCCTTAACAGTTAAGCAGCATCAGCAACTTGAATCACTTCTTCTCAAATTGTCACCTATAGCTGTCTGCATTTCTTCCTTTTTATAGGACCTAATCCTGAGGTGAGTTTCCTGAACTCAGCATCTGGCAGGGTTGAACACACCAGAGTTTGGAAGGTGGATAATGAGTCGGGTTCTGGTTTCTCAAGTGACAGCAAAGGCACTTTGTCATGAAATTGCTGAGCTGCTGCAGCTCCTGTTTTTGAGCAGAGCTTGGTGATACTCTGGGAAGGGGACCTGTAACATTGCCTTCTCCTTATTGTTTGATTTATGTTTTGGCCCCACTCAAAGTAAAAGAAAAAAAAATCTGTAATTAAGCAAAGTTTCCAGAGCAGAGCAATTAATTTAAGCACAAAATGCACAGAACTGTGGGAATTACTTTATGGAGTCTGACATTTCCCAGCATGATAGAAGCTGATGAACACACTGAATTGGTTTGTCCCCTCCAGACAGACTCATCCTGGTAGAGGTTGCTGCTGTCACCTGCTAATCAGTAAACATGTGGGTGTTTTATTTGTCCTTGGAAAGAACTAAATCTCTCATGAAACAAACGGGACAATGCTGGTGCCTTACTGCTGCTGCAGTTGGTGTTTTATGTGTGAGCTCTGGTGTCAGGGTGCAGCACCTTTGGCTGGCTGGGTTGGAGCTGTCTGGCTGTTCAGATATAACTTGGCTTTGTTTGCCCACAGATAGTTTTCCCCTGGTGTTTTCCCAGAGCTGCTAATTGTAGTGATGGTGTCAGCCTAGTGCTGCTGGCTCCTTTGGGAGCTTGTTCCCTTCTTCTGATCAGAGTGACACGGAGCTGCTGTAAATCCTACTGCCAGCTTTCAAAGCAGATACAGCCAGGATGCTGCCCTCAGCTTGGATAGGGAAATGATAAGGGTTTGATGGATCACATCTTCAGCAAATCCCTCTTTTCTCTCTTGAAGATGATTGCTTGGATTTTATTGTGGTAGGGAATTTGGAAATAATTGGGAAAGTAATTCTGAGGGAGCGTGTCAGCAGTGTAGCTGCTTCAGAACAAAACTGCCTCCCTTTGAATTTCAGCAGTCATGGTTAATGCCCACAGCACAACCATCTAGCTACATGCACTTGGGTTTTAAGCCAAAACTGTTTCTTTCCTTGGTCTGGGTGGAAGAACTTCCTCCTGTTGAAATTCCTTTGTGTCCAGTTCTGGGCTCCTTAATTCAAGGGAGGTGTTGAGATACTGGAACATGTTCAGAGAAGGGCAACAAAGCTGGTGAGGGGTCTGGAGCACAGCCCTGTGAGGAGAGGCTGAGGGAACTGGGGGTGTGCAGCCTGCAGAAGAGGAGGCTCAGGGTAGACCTCATTGCTGCCTACAACTACCTGAAGGGAGGCTGGAGCCAGGTAGGGGTTGGTCTCTTCTCCCAGGCACCTAGTGACAGAACAAGGAGACACAACCTCAAGTTGTGCTGGGGGAGGTCTAGGCTGAATGTTAGGAGGAAGTTGTTGGCAGAGAGAGTGATTGGCATTGGAATGGGCTGCCCAGGGAGGTGGTGGAGTCACCATCCCTGGAGGTGTTCAGGCAAAGCCTGGATGAGGCACTTAGTGCCATGGTCTGGTTGATGGGATAGGGCTGGGTGCTAGGTTGGACTGGATGATCTTGGAGGTCTCTTCCAACCTGGTTCATTCTACGATTCTATAGTTGATTCTTCCTATTTCCTGCAGTTTTGTCAGTGCAGTATTTTTTAGTCAATCCAGAAGTTTGTGGTGTACTGAAAATGGAAATGTTTGAAAAATGAACCAAATAACATTTGCTTAATTTATAAGCAAGGCATTTTTAAACAAGGACACAGGAGGAAGGTTGAATAAGCCACTGAGTGTTTCATAGACAATGTGGCAACAACCTTACATGAACAAGCAAATCTGAATTTTTGCCAGATTGAGTAGAATAATGAGGGTAGTCTGAATAAGGCTGCCACAAAGTTATTGCTTTTGACAGGAGCTCTTCAATGAGACACTGAGGTGATCAGAAAATCAAATTTACACCAGAAAGCCAGCTGACATCACCAGCAGCAATTTCATGTTTGTCCATCACACCGCCTGGGTCAGGATTTTTGACAGCTCTCATGCTGTGATTGCAACATCGAGTGGGAGCCACAGCTAGAGCTGGGCATCATCTGCAGAGGAACCCGAGGCTAGATTGTGTCAGGAAGCAAAGATTCTGTGCCAAGCACCAGAAAATATCTGTCATCAGCAGAAGATAGAAGGCAGGGAAGGCCAGCATGGTCATCAGACCCTAAGGGTCTGGAAGTGGTCAGTAGCTCCTAAAAGCAAAGGGGAAACAAAACATAAAGCCTTGTTGTGTGTCTGTGTGATGTCAACTGAAGTTGCTGAGATAAAGCCCAACAAACCTTTCACGGGTTTGCCTTAGCCGCTCTGTTAATCTTTAGCACTAACTACTGCTGGAAAGCATCTGTTTGGAAGTGGAAGAGCAGGAGTGCAGCATGGAAGAGCAGGAGTGCAGCATGGAAGAGCAGGAGTGCAGCATGGAGGAGCAGGAGTGCAGCATGTTTCCAGGATAGACAAATGAATAGTGATGAAAGAAATACAGAAGGGTGATGAAAAGGAACTATTCAGCAGAAGAGTAGTGATGCTGAAGTGCTGCTTAGTTCATATGAGAACTAAATCAATGTATAGAAAAAATTCTTCTTTATACTGTGAGAGGAAAAGTAAAATTGGTGACTTGGTGAATCTTCCTGGACCACAGTTTATCTGGGTGTCTGCTGTGTGAAACGTGATGGCTCAGTGGGTTTGTGCTTTGTGGTACTGGGCAGGAGTGGCAGCCCATGGGTTAGCAAGGGTTTGATGCTGTTTCTCTATAGTCTTCTCAAAGACCTTTGGTTTCTGTAGTTCTGTTCTGGGAGGAGACCTTACTTAAGCCCACAGAACATCCCATAAACCAGGAAGATCCTCCTGTCCCATCACTAACACCTTGTACCTTGATCAGATCATAGAATTCTTTTGGTTGGAAAAGGCCTCCAGGATTGAGTCCAACCATCAATCTAACACCACCACAAACATTAAACCATGTCCCAGAGTGCCATGTCCACATATTTCTGCACAACTCCAGGGATGATGAGGTGAAGAAGCCTTGAAGGCTTCTCATAATTATATATTCTTCTTATTTACTCCTCTTTACTTATTTACCATCAAACTGTTGGAGCAAGTCTAGAGGAGGCCACAAAGGTGCTCAGAGGGCTGCAGCAGCTCTGCTATGAGAACAGGCTTTAAGAGTTGGGGCTCTACAGCCTGGAGAAGAGAAGGCTTTGAGGAAACCTTATAGTGGCCTTCCAGTGTCTGAAGGGGGCTACAGGAAGGCTGGGGAGGGACTATTGACAAGGTCTTGTAATGACAGGGTGAGGAGGAATGGAATTAAACTGGCAGAGAAGAGATTTAAACTGGATGTTAGGAAGGAATTCTTTCCAGTGAAAGAGTGGTGAGACACTGGCACAGGCTACCCAGGGAGGTTGTGGCTGCTCCCTCCCTGGAGGTGTTGAAGGCCATGTTGGATGAGGCCTTGAACAACCTGTTCTAGTGGGAGGTGTCCTTGCCTATGGCAGGAGGTTGGAACTAGATGACCTTTGAGGTCATAGAATCATAGAACCAGCCAGGTTGGAAGAGACCTCCAAGATCATCCAGTCCATCCTAGCACCCAGCCCTGTCCAGTCAACCAGACCATGGCACTAAGTGCCTCATCCAGGCTTTGCTTGAACACCTCCAGGGACAGCGACTCCACCACCTCCCTGGGCAGCCCATTCCAATGCCAATCACTCTCTCTGCCAACAACTTCCTCCTAACATCCAGCCTATACTTCCCTCAGCACAACTTGAGACTGTGTCCCTTTGTTCTATTTCTGGTTGTCAGGGAGAAGAGACCAACTCCCACCTGGCTACAGCCTCCCTTCAGGTACTTGTAGACAGCAATGAGGTCACCCCTGAGCCTCCTCTTCTGCAGGCTGCACACCCCCAGCTCCCTCAGCTTCTCCTCATAGGGTTTGTGTTCCAGGCCCCTCACCAGCTTCATTGCCCTTCTCTGGACATGTTCCAGCACCTCAGCATCTCTCTTGAATTGAGGAGCCCAGAACTGGACACAGCACTCAAGGTGTGGCCTGACCAGTGTTGAGTACAGAGTCCAACCTAAACCATTCTATGATTCTGTGATTCTACTTTTTGCATTAAAAAAGTCTGGAAAAATACTTTCTTTAGGAAGAAAAGAAAAAAGACCTCACTTGGTCTCATTTTACTCTGATCTTTGTTTCTTCTCCTATGTGCATTAAAAAAATGTGTGAGGAGCTTAGCCTGACAGTCCTGAGCTGGTAGGTAGGACCAAGACTGCTTATTTACAGGCATCTCCTTTCCTCAGGCTTCTCAGCCTTGTGTTTCTCAAAGTGCCAAGGCTATGTTTGCAGTTTGGATAGTTAGAGCTACAGGCTTTAGTTTTAGAGTATGAATTCACCTCCATTAATTACGAGTCTTGTTTAATATTCATGCTAAAGGGACGTGAGGAGTGTTGGAATGAGCGAGTTCTCCTACGGAAAAATGTAATAACAAAGGAGCTAAGAAATTCCCAAGCACTTTGGTTACAGTGTCTGTAAAGATGCCAGCAGGCAGGACATGATTTAAGACACACATTTTGCAAATCAGCACCTTCATAACAACCCTGAGAGGAGAGAGAGAGGTGTGGGGGGGATCTGTGTTGAGATTAATCCATCCTCTTATCTTTTCTTAGTGCAGGAGTTCCCAAAAGGATGTGTGTCAGATCACTGCTTCTCTCTTCACGCTTCTTTCCCCCTTTTCCTTGCTTTTCTGTGCTTTTGTAATCATCTAAATGATGCCATTCCTTGTCTGCATCTTCTCTGTTGGCTTGAGATGCTGCTGAATGTTGCCTTGAGATGCTGAATATTAATTGTGCAGTGTCTGATCTGTTTTTCAAGCTTCCTGGATAAGCAAACCAGTTTTATATTAAAGTCCTTCATCTTCTTTTACTATTTTAAGACCTCCTTATCTTTGCCTGTCGCAGAAGAAAGCCTAAAAAGCCCAAATTTCTGAGACCTTGATTTATTTAATAAGCAGGCTACCATAGCACATTTGTGTAGAGGCATTTATGTGGTTGTCCTGCTCTTAAACTTCTTTCTTTATTTCACTACTGCAACTTTAACTGTTTTTAAGGCACTGTGATTCTGGATTCTCAGTCTCTGTCTGCAGTTCTGGAGGAGAAAGGAAGAAACAGACTTCTGTCTTTTAAAGGACAGTTGAAAGACTTTGTTACTATTTTGGCCTTGCTTCAAAATACCAAAAGAAAAAGGCACATAGGAGTATGACAAACTAACTGCTACATAGACATCTTGAACTTAGCCTAGTAAAAAGGTTTTTGAAGTATTGGAAGGTTTTGTTTTTTAATGGATTGCTTTTTCCTCTCAACTGTAGAAATGTGCTCTGATGTTTCTACTTGTAGAGCTGTGTAGCCAAGCACAGTAGTGTGGTGTCTACAGCCAAAGCTGGGATGATAATGAACACACAGGGAAGGGTCAGTTGCCAAGGGCTCTCCATTGCCTTGTCCTCTTTTTACCCAGCTCTGTGAATATCAAATTGTTAGAAGTTTTGTGTGCTTTTATCTTGAGAATGTTTTTTGTCTTACAGTGTAAGATGTTTGAGCTTCACAGATGTATCGAACGGTTTGAGTTGGAAGGGACCTTAAAGGTCATACAATTCCAACCCCTCCCACCATGGGTGGAGACACCTCATGCTGGCCCAGGTTGCTCAATGCCTCATCCAGCCTGGCTATGTATACCTCCTGCTCTGTCCTGCTCTGGCAGGGGGGGTTGGAGTTGATGATCTCCTTGGGTCCCTTCCAACCCCTAACATCCTGTGATCCTGTGACCTCTAGGGAGGGGGTATCCACCACTCCCTGGGCAGCCTGTTCCAGTGTCTCATCACCCTGACTGTAAAGAATTTCTTCCTAATCTCCAGTCTCAATCTGCTCTTCTCAAGCTTCATTCCATTCCCTCTCACCCTGACACTACCAAGCCCTTGTAGAAAGTCCCTCCCCAGCTTTTTGTAGGTGCATTTCATGTACTGGCAGGCTGCTCTAAGGTCTCCTGGACCCTTCTTTTCTCCAGGCTGAACAGTCCCAGCTCTCTCAGTCTGTCCCCACAGGGGAGGTTCTCCATTCCTCTGGTCATCTTCATGCCTTCCTTTGGACCCACTCCAGCAGTTTGATGTTTCTCTTATGCTGGGGGCAGTGGAACTGGACGCAGTACTCCAGATGTCCCTGCTGACTGCAGGGGGGCTTGGAGAAGATGACCTTTGAGAGGCCCTTCTAAGCAGATGCATTCTGTGATTGTCTCTACAATTCAAATGTTACCTTACATTTTCTGGTTCCTAGGCCAGGTACAAGCAGAGCCTGGACCCTACGGTGGACGAGGTGAAGAAGCTGTGTACGTCCCTGCGGCGCAACGCCAAGGAAGAGCGGGTTCTTTTCCACTACAACGGCCATGGTGTCCCCAGGCCAACAGTAAATGGGGAGATCTGGGTCTTCAACAAGGTGAGTCTTTGCCCATCAGGGCTGAACAGCTGAATCTTTTTTCACTGCTATGTAAATCTTTGAAGTGTTCTCCTTATAGCTCTGTTACCGTGGTTTAAAATGTGTTCACAGGTATTTGTTTGGTTCCCTGCTGACACCTATTTGCTTTCTTCGTGTTCTTGAAGTTGTGGGAGACCAAACAGGTTGTCCCTCACCTCCCAGTGAGGTAGAAGAGGTTTTTTGAGGATTGTTTTCAGTTGCATTAAAGCTCATTTGCAAAACACTGAAGAGCCAGCTACTTCTTCTTGCTTCCTCTGCTTTTCAGAGGTAGTACTGTGCTCTGGCAGGTCTGGGCAAACAGTGACACTTCCCAATGGACTTGACTTTGCTGCCTTATGCCACTAACTGATTAATAAGTTCTTACTGTGAAGTTTATGCTTAAAATGTTTACTAACTCTGAACAGTCATTGTTCGAACTACCTGGAGATACTGCATGAGGACAGTAAACTGCACAGCTGGCTCTGCTTCCAGCACAGAGTCCTGCAAAGCCTCAGAGTCCAGTGTCTTAGGTGTCTTTGAGTTTTTTTTAGAGCCTTTTGGTACTCCTGCTTAGCTGTGGTTGGGAGCTGCAGCACCCTTCAGGTGATTCCTAAACGTGCTTGGTTTTGCTTTCCCTCTGGTTAAGCTGTTTAGTGTCTATTACGGAGAACTAGTTTAGAATGGAGGCTTAGGAAATTCAGAGTTACTGCTGGTAGCTGAGAAGTACATTCAGCAGACCCAGGACTTGCATTCATTACTATAAATGTGCTCCTGTTTTATTCTGGGGGCTGATTGAGCTTCTTTTCTTAGACTTCACATCTATTATTTTTATAATTGGCTGATCATTCACTGGTAATTTGCAAGAGGGCAAGGTAGAAGGGAAGGGCAGAAAGTGCAAGAGGGCATCACTTTATCCTGGTGCATCTATGTTGGAGACTTGATTAGTAATCAGACCAATAAACAATTGGCCTGAATGCTAATTCGTTTTGAAGCTGAATTTTGGTGTTTAAGAACAAACAGGAGTGACCTTCTTCTTACTTAACAGCCAGTGAGTAATAAATAAGCCAAAAAGAATGCTGGGCAGAGTGTGTTACATGTGGAACAAGAGGAAATTACTGCTCAGTGAAGTTGTGTGTAGTGCCAAATGCTTTATTAAGAGCTGATTGGGTATTTGCCAGTTTGCCTGCAGTATCCACGGAGGTAATGTGGTGTGGACACCACTGGTGATTAGGAGCTCATTGTCAGAGGTTGATGAGGGAACTTGAAACTTGGTAGATTTTGCAGCACGTTGCCAAATATTGGGGTTTTTGGAAAGAAAGTATGAAGCAGGAGTGGAACTTTTAAGCATAGGATTAAATGTAAGGAAGTACTAGGGAGGAAAAAAATCCTCAGCAGTGCTTAGAAATCAGTCCTAAGGAATTCAGGCTCAGCTCTAAGCAGAGAGTCTAAGGAGGCTCAATATTACAGCCCTCTGGAATTGGAATAGCAGAGGGACTGAAATTTGCCTGTGCTGATGTTTTAGAATTAGATTTAAGATGCTTATGCATGCTCTTGAATCTCAGTTGTGAGAGCATGAAGGCAGAGCTGGAGGAGGGACCTTGAGATCATCCAAGTATCACAGTATTACCAAGGTTGGAAGGGACCTCCTAGGTCATCAAGTCCAAGCCGTTACCACAGAGCTCAAGGCTAGACCATGGCACCAAGTGCCACGTCCAATCCTGCCTTGAACAGCTCCAGGGACGGCGACTCCACCACCTCCCTGGGCAGCCCATTTCAGTGTCCAATGACTCTCTCAGTGAAGAACTTTCTCCTCACCTCAAGCCTAAATTTCCCCTGGCCTAGCTTGAGGCTGTGTCCTCTTGTTCTGATGCTGGCTGCCTGAGAGAAGAGAGCAACCTCCTCCTGGCTACAGCCACCCTTCAGGTAGTTGTAGACAGCAATAAGGTCTCCCCTGAGCCTCCTCCAGGCTAAACAATCCCAGCTCCCTCAGCCTCTCCTCACAGGGCTGTGCTCGAGGCCTCTCACCAGCCTCGTTGCCCTTCTCTGGACACATTCAAGCATCAAAATGTCCCTCTTAAATTGAGGGGCCCATGTGTGGGGTCTAAGGAGGGAAACAAGCCTTGGTGGTGGTTATGACATGTTACAGGCTGACCTGTGTTTGTTGAAGCAAATACAGTTCCTGAGATTTTTGCTGACTTCCCATGGGCTGAGGCTGAATGCCTTTTTCCTGGTCGTGGGGAGAGTCATCAGGCTGTTAGCAAGGTTCTGGTGCAGGTGCTGCAAGAGAGCAGAGCAGAGGGACACCCAGGAGCTTTGCTGTCTGCTTCTGTTCAAGGATGGGAGACAGCCATGGAATTCCAGGAGTCTGTCCAAGCGTTTCTGTATGCTTTTGTTCTCAGTCTGTAGATGTTCATTTCTCCTTCCCCTTTTTCTCACATAAAATGGGAATGTAGCCATCGTGGGGGCTGATGGTGGTGACAGAGAGGACTATTCCCACTTTGTGCTCCCAGGGCCCAGCCTGACAGAGCTGTGTGGGTTAGTGACCCTGTTCCTTAGGGCTGCCACACACCAGCAGACGCAGTGACTGTCTTCTTCAGATTTACTGCTAAAGAAACAGTGCTGTTGGCAGCTACCATAAGAGAGCCTGAAAACTTGGAGGACCTTAGTGCCTGCCTGATCTTGGTGTTTTTCACCCATGTCCCCTCTAACAAGCAGCCATCTTTAGAAATCTGCTTTTGCTGTCACTGCACTTAGCTTTGTTTATGCCTTATGTTTTGTGACAGTCTATGGCTTCCAGCTCTCACCAAAGCTTGCAGTGCCAGGAATGTCATGCTGTTGTCAGTTTTAGGCTGAAAGAATGGGGGCTGTTAAGCCTGGAAAACAGAAGGCTCTGGGGTGAACTTACAGCTGCATTGCAATATCTGAAGGGGACCTACAGTAAGGCCAGTGAGGGACTGTTTAGAAAGAATTGTAGCAACAGGACAAGGGGCAACGGTTTGAAACTGGAGCAGGGAAGATTTAGGTTGGACATCAGGAAGAAGCTCTTCACAATGAGGTTGCCATGGGGTGTGCTTGAGGCCCTGTCACTGGGGACATTCAGGATCGGGCTCAATGTGGCCCTGAGCATCCTGCTCTAGTTGAAGGTATCCCTGCTGTGACTGCAGGGGGGTTGGCCAAGATGACCTTTGAAGGTCCCTTTCAAACCAATGCAATCTGTAAATTTGTGTCATTATTTTCCCCCTATGGCTTTTTAATCAAATGCAGCTTTCCTCCAAGGCAGCACACAGAGGAGACTCCTCCTTAACTAACTACCCTTTGTAGGGCTTTAGTTTACTTTGCAACTCAACAAACAAAAAGCATTCCTGAACTCTTCCAGTTACAGAATAGGATGTACAAAAAGCTTTGGAGATGGATTCCCACAGGTCCATTGCCACACGGTTCATTTCCTGAGATTTCTGAGGGTTTCCATGAAGTTCAGAAATCCCAGGACAGAAGCTGAACACTGCAACCTTCAGAGGAAGCTTTTTTCACTTCAGAGAAGTCTCTTTAGAGAATTCTCTTCAAGCATTGTTTTTATCTTTGATAGGAATTAGAAATGAAAACTGCACCATGCTTTGGAAGGAATGATTACTTGGAAAATGTCCTTTTCCTGAGTCTGTTTTGTCTTGGTGGTGTACAAAAAGACACAAAATGGATGCAGTGTCAGAAGCAAATTCTGCTGATGATGTGAGAACACAGAACACACAATGTGCATCATGGTTGTGTTCCTTTTAAGCCCTTTGGAAACTCTCTACATATCACTCATCCTGTCCACAGCTCTGCTCAAACATGTCTTATTTGACCAGGTAAGGGCCAGAAGCTGCAGTCCTCCTTTGTGCCATGAAGCTCCTTGTTTGAGCTGGCTTCTCTTGGTGTGCATTACAAACAAGTCCTTAATTATGGAATTGTACATGATTTTGTGGTAGGCTTCCTGCTCTGGGCTGGCTGAACAGTATTGGCATCCAAAGGGAAGGCTGAGACAATCCTTAGAAACCAGTTAATTTCGTAGAAGCATAGAATAGTTTGGGTTGGAAGGGATCTCCAAAGATCATCTAGTTCAGCCCTCTGAGTGAGCAGACACATCTTCCATTAGATCAGGTAGCTCAGAGCCCTGTCGAGCCTGACCTTCATTATCTCCAGGAATGGGGCTTTAACTACCTCCCATGGCAACCTGCTCCAGTGTTGCACCACTCTCATGGTGCAGAACTTGCTCCTAACATCCAATCTAAATCTGCTCTTCTCTACTGTCAGACCATTGCCCTTCATCCTATGACTCCATGCATTTGGAAACAGTCCCTCTGCAGCCTTCTTGTAGCCCCTTCAGGTAGTAAAGGGCTGCTATTAGGTCTCCCTGGAGCCTTCTCTTCTTCAGGCTGAACAACCCCAGCTCCCTCAGCCTGTCCTAGCAGGAGGGGCTTGGAGATAATCATAGGAAGTAATTTGGCTATATCACAAGAGATCATCTGACATTATCTGGTGTTCAGGTGTTGAAGATGCACCAGCATCTTTTTAGCATTTAGCCTGCAGAAGAGGAGGCTCAGGGGTGACCTCACTGCTGTCTACAACTACCTGAAGGGAGGCTGTAGCCAGGTGGGGTTGGTGTCTTCTCCCAGGCAACCAGCAACAGAACAAGAGGACACAGTCTCAAGTTGTGCCAGGGGAGCTGTAGGCTGGATGTTGGGAGGAAGTTGTTGGCAGAGAGAGTGATTGGCATTGGAATGGGCTGCCCAGGGAGGTGGTGGAGTCGCTGTGCTGGAGGTGTTGAAGCAAAGCCTGGATGAGGCACTTAGTGCCGTGGTCTAGTTGATTGGACAGGCCTGAGTGCTAGGTTGGACTGGCTGATCTTGGAGGTCTCTTCCAACCTGGTTGATTCTATGATTTTGTGAGCATGCTATTTGTCCATTTATTGGGAGTGCTACTGTATTAAGAAGGAGCACACAGGATCACAGGATGTTAGGGGTTGGAAGGGACCCAAAGAGATCATCGAACCCAACCCCTCTGCTGGAGCAGGACCATACAACCTAGCTCAGCTCACAGAGGAATGCATCCAGACAGGCCTTGAAAGTCTCCAGAGCAATGTTCTTTTCCTCATTTTGCTTGCTACTCTTCAGGATCACAGGATGTTAGGGGTTGGAAGGGACCCAAGGAGATCATCGAACCCCACCCCTCTGCTGGAGCAGGACCATACAACCTAGCTCAGCTCACAGAGGAATGCATCCAGACAGGCCTTGAAAGTCTCCAGAGAAGAAGACCTCACAGCATCTCTGGGGAGCCTGTTCCAGTGCTCTGTGACCCTTACAGGAAAGAAGTTCCCCCTTGTGATGAGGCAGAATCTCTTTTGCTGCAACTTACACCCATTGCTTCTTGTCCTATCCCAGGGAGGAAGTGAGCAGAGCCTGCCCCCCAACTCCTGGCCAGCCCTCAGAGGGCTGAGCCTAGAATAAAAAGCTTTTGTGTTACAAAAGGATCCTGTCAAAGTTAAGGCTTTTCCAGTTGCTTCCTTAAATAATGAGGGTTTGTCTTGTCCTCCTGAAAGCCCTGACCACAGCACAGCTCACCATGTACCTGCAGGGAAGGTGTTAGAGGAGCACTTCGAGGACTAGAGGTTTACTGTTGCCAGCTACAGTATTGTAATATTGCCAGTTGTTTTCTGAGATAACCCCAGCGTGGTTTCAGAAAGGTAGAATCCAACCCCTTACCCCCTGACTTCAGTCCTATTTATCCTGAAGTACTCTGCAAAATCTGAAGAATGTTCTTTGCAAAATATTTTGGAGTTGCTCTTTAAGCAATTGCTTCTGAAATCTGTTCCCAATCCCTTTCTAGTGTAGTTGTTTGTCATGTCCCTCCTTTAAACAGTCACAGAGGGATGGTGGGAGCTGTGCTAACAGAACAGAAACTCTTCCTTGCTGCAAACCAGACAGTGCTGAGAACAAAACATACGGACAAGTTCCATCATAGTCACAGCCCCAGCGTGGCAGAGGCAAGATGAGCAAGCATCAAAAGATCACCCTGAGCAACCATGCTAGAAAACTATTATTTAACACTCCTTCCCCCCCCCCCCCCCCCCCCCCCCCCCCCCCCCCCCCCCCCCCCCCCCCCCCCCCCCCACTTCAGACTATCTCATTTACATATCATTAGCAAATTTGCCAAGTTATATGTGACCCCCACAGTACAGTTGGAACATAAAATTCTTCCTGCTTGGAAATATCACAATATTAATCAGAGCTATAATCCAATCTCAACTCTAGCAATACTCATTATAAATAGAAAATTCAAACAATGCAAGCCCATAAAAGCTTCCTGATTACCTTGTGTCAGAGCAGCACATCAAACATATGTAACTTAGGATTGGAATCTGCTTAAGCTGAATGATATCCTTGGAAAAAGGGCCAGGGGTGAGTTGTTTGTGTATCCTGCAGCAATATGCAAAGCTCAAAACTCCCTAAAACCTCAGGCTTTTAGCAACAAATTTTCTTATTAACTTTAATGAAGCAACCAAAAACTTTTTTGTTATCTGGACAAACCTGCAGTTTGAAATGGCTGTTTCCTGCCTTACCTAACATATGGTTTATGATCACTTCTCTCTTTATGTATGCTGATCCTTGGAAATTGGATTTTGGTAAAAGTTTACTGGGTTTATTACAGCTATTTGAAGTCTGTTGAATATAAATGGGAGGTAGGATCCCATCCATCATCCTGCTGGTGCTAATAGGAGCCTTGCAGCTTTCCCTTTGGCTTTTGGGCAGTCCAGTGCTGTACAAACATGACCAGGTTGCCCTCTGGCTGCAGATGGGCAGGAGGATCATGCAGTCTATTTGGTAAAGACTTTTCAGGCTCAAAAAAAAGCACAAATCTCCTATGATTTGTATTTTGAATTCTGCCACGTAATGTAGGGTGCAGCCATTCATAGCCAGATTTCAATGCTTGATTTTTGATCCTCACATTTTGAGAAGTTTTTGCCTCTAGTTCCTTGGAAATTGGATTTTGGTAAAAGTTTACTGGGTTTATTACAGCCATTTGAAGTCTGTTGAATATAAATGGGAGATAGGATCCCATCCATCATCCTGCTGGTGCTAATAGGAGCCTCGCAGCTTTCCCTTTGGCTGTTGGGCAGTTCAGTGCTGTACAAACATGACCAGGTTGCCCTCTGGCTGCAGATGGGCAGGAGGATCATGCAGTCTATTTGGTAAAGACTTTTCAGGCTCAAAAAAAAGCACAAATCTCCTGTGATTTGTATTTTTAATTCTGCCACTTAGTGTAGGGTGCAGCCATTCATAGCCAGATTTCAGTGATCTTCACATTTTGAGAAGCTCTTGCCTCCAGTTATTCGAGAGCATGAAGGTGGAAGACAAGGAAGAAAAGATTTTGTATTTACAGAATCCAAATAGCTGGAACTTCACTTTGTTGAAGGCAGGGCTCTGCTGGGTTTAATTTTGTTGGATGATTCTGAAAGCAGCACAGAAGTTAAAGGCTGTAATAAAATTATGAAGCATCTCGTTAAACTAAGATGATGTAGCTGCTGATGGGCTACATGTCCTTAATTATCCATCCTGATTTATTGATGGAGTTTTCAGTTTAGGCTGTTTGATGTTAAATTAAAGACAGCTGGTTTACATCCTTCAACAGGCTTGCAGGAATTTGAGGTAACATTGGGCTACTGAATGCTGGTTGGAGTGGTTAGGACATCTCAAAGCAGCCTTTGCTGAGGTTTACAGGTTTAGAGTTTAGTCTTTCAAATAACATCCCAATAACATCTGCTTGTGGTTTGTGTTGGAGATGGAATTTGTAGTCTTCATGATCATGGATTCACAGGTTGCATTGGTTTGGAAGGGACCTTCAAAGGTCATCTTGACCAACCTCCCTGCAGTCAGCACGGACACCTCCAACTGCAGCAGGCTGCCCAGTGCCGCATTGAGCCCGATCCCGAACGTCTCCAGAGATAAGGCCTCAAGCACACCCCATAGCAACCTGTTCCACTATTTCACCACTCTCAGTGTAAAACACTTCTTCCTGATGTCCAAGCTAAATCTCCCCTGCTTCAGTTTCAAATCATTGCCCCTGGTTCAATCACCACAGGCCCTCTTCAGCAGGTGCCCTTCAGATACTGAAAAGCAGTGATTGGTATTGATCAATGTTCCTCATGTCCTGCCTAGGTTTTATTTTGAGATTTCAGGATTGGGTTTTTTTTTTAGGGGGTGTGTGTTTTATTCTCACCAAGGAAAACTGCCTAGCTTCTCTGTCTCTTTTTAACTCAAGTGCTTGGTGTTTTTTTTTCTTCCTACAGAACTATACCCAGTATATTCCCCTGTCCATATACGACCTGCAGACCTGGATGGGCAGCCCATCCATTTTCGTCTACGACTGCTCTAACGCTGGCCTTATCGTCAAGTCATTCAAGCAATTTGCACTACAGAGGGAGCAAGAGTTGGAGGTGAGAACCAGAGAACCACGATCTATACAGCAAAGGTTTCATTTGTGTTTTCTGCCACGGGGTTGAGTTCACACACACGCACAAACAGGATGTTAGGGGTTGGAAGTGACACAAAAAGATCATTGAATCCAGCCCCAGTGCCAGAGCAGGGCCATACAATCTAGCTCAGGTCACACAGGAATGTATCCAGACAGGCCTTGGAAGCGTCCAGAGAAGGAGACTCTACAACCTCTCTGGGAAGCCTGTTCCAGTGATCTGTGACCCTTACAGGAAAGAAATTCCTCCTTGTGTTGAGGAACCTCCTGTGCTGCAGCTTGCATCTATTGCTCACAAGGAGCAAGTAAGCAGAGCCTGTCCCTCCCCTGCCCTGACCCCCAGCCCTCAGATATTTATAAACATTTATCAAATCCCCTCTCAGTCTTCTCTTCTCCAGACTAAGCAGCCCCAAGTACCTCAGCCTCTCCTCATCAGGCAGTGCTCCAGTCCTCTAATTATCCTCACAGCCCTCTGCCAGACTGTCTTGAGCAGATCCCTGTCCCCCTTAAACTGGTTCAACCCTGCTTTGCTACATACAGCTGAAAATTATGTTTAAAGCTACACTGGAAAGCAGATTAATTAGCAAATAATTTTTCCACTCCAGTCTTTCTGATTCAGAAAGAACTACCCTATTAAACTTGAAGCAATTTTTAATACAAGCACTAATTAAATGGTAATGTTAATAGAATCAATTTGTGCCCTAATGGTTCTTTTTAGCTGAAATAAATGCTGAAGGTGAAGCAGACATATTTGTTTTAGTTGCAAATGTCTGGTTTCTGGTGATGTGTTTGCATGCAACTGGAGTTTTGTGACCCTGAAAACACAAAATAAACCATCCCTGATACACAGAAGGGTGGTCACTGTGGTGGCTTTAGTTCACAGAGTGCTTGAGTTGAGTATTGCTAATGAAAAGCTGTCCTTTGCAAATGTAGATGCTGATGTATTTATTGGAGTCCATCTGAAATGCAAAGTGAAAGGTAAGGAGTCAAGATTCACCACGGGCTGGCCAAACTCCCCACTGCCAGGCATTCCTGCTAGCTCTAGCTTACAGAGGAAGCAGTCTTCAAAGGTTAACTTCTTGCACTCTCACAGTTTGAAGGCACTGTTTAAAATCACCCCAAACTTCGTGGAAGGATTATTAATTAATCAGGCAACCAACTGTCACAAATCCTTCAGAGGACAGACTAAAGAGTTGGGGCTGTTCAGTCTGGAGAAGAGGAGGCTCCCAGGTGACCTTCTTGTGGCCTTGCAGTATCTGAAGGGGTCCTACAGAAAGAGCTGAGGAGGGACTTTTGAGGGAGTGACAGGACTAGGGGGAATGGAGCAAAACTGGAGGTGAGGAGATTCAGACTGTATGTGAGGAGGAAGTTGTTCAGCCTGAGAGTGGTGAGAAGCTGGAATGGGTTGCCCAGGGAGGTGGTTGAGGCCCCATGGCTGGAGGCGTTTAAGGCCGGACTGGATGAGGCTGTGTCCAGGCTGCTCTAGGGTAGGGTGTCCCTGCCCATGGTAGGGGGGGTTGGAACTGGCTGATCCTTGTGGTCCCTTCCAACCCTGACTGATTCTATGATTCTCTGATTCTTCAAGCAGCTATTAAGAGTATTCCTGGCTATAATTCCTATCATCCTACATTCCAGTTTCTGGAGATGCTTTTGTGGTGCCTGCTTTGGCAGATGGAAATTCCATTCTCCTGGCAGAAACCAGTCTAATAGCTTGAGGTGTGGGGGTTGTTTCATTATTTATTCTCTTCAACCATATTTTGTAAAGATAAGAAACTTCCCAAAGTCTGAGGTTTGGAAAGAACACAAAGCTGCAAGACACAGATCAGTAGTATTGGTAGTAGATACTTTTTGAAGGTTCCCATCTTTTATAGTGAAGGAAAATATCTGGTGGCTGTATCATGTTCTCTTTTCCAGGTTTTCTCACTGCTTTTGACTTTCATTGTGGTATTTTTCAGAGCCTTACAGGAAGGCTGCAGAGGGACTTTTCAGAAGGGTTTCTAACAGTAGGACGAGGGGGAATGATTTTAAGCTGAGGGAGAGTAGGTTTAGACTGGATCTTAGAAAGATGTCCTTCAGTACAAGAGTGGTGAGACTCTGGAATGAGTTGCCCAGGAAGGTTGTGGATGCCTCCTCCCTGGGGGTGTTCAGGGCTGGGTTGGGTGAGACCTTGAGCAGCCCACTCTAGGGAGGGGTGTCCCTGCCCGTGACAGGGAGGTTGGAGTAGATGATCTCTCAAGTCCTTTCCAACCTAAGCTGTTCTAGGATTTTTCCTTTGTTTTCTCATTCTGATCCTGACCCTGCATCCTTCATGAATTTCCTTTGGCTCTGGCTGAGGTCCAGGAGGGCTTTGTAGCTGTTTTGGAAGGGAGGCAGCCACAGGTGGCTCTGCTGGTTTCTGCTGTGAGACAAATAAATAGCTTGGGTGATGCTTTGGCAGGAGAAGTTCCTCTCTGCAAGCCAAACAAACCAGACTGTCTGTGGACAAGGGTTGGTTACAAGGGGAAAGATGAGCACAGGTAACAACCTCAGTCTTCATTTCAATGAAAATATGAAATCCCTTTTGCTCTGTTTTATTTTTCATTGTGTGAAATATGTGAGTGTAGGTGGGAAAACTAATTTAGTGGGGTTTTTCCCCCCCCCTCTTTACCACACAGGTGATTTAGTTGGAGCAATTATCGAGGCAGGAATTATAAAATACGGAGTTATTTTTCTTTCCAGGAAGCCTCACCCACAACTATATACTAATTAGTTACATTTGGGTTCTAATTCAGTTGGGGAAATCTTCACAAGGATGTGATTCTTCTGGGCAATTCATTCATTTAGGAGAATTAGAGGAATTGGAAAAATTTAGCCACAAAATGGTTTTGCCACACTTACAAATAGGTAGCCTGAAGCCCTAGGGAAAGTCTGTGCTACTCACTGCGCTGGAGTAGACATTTCAGGATGGTCCCTGGCTCCTTGGTGGCAGTGTTGGAACTGCTCAGCCTTTCAGAGACTTCCAGACTTTCCCAAGGTGCTGGGAAAGAGGCAGAGGATCTCTGACCTGATCCTGGTTCCTCTTGGCACGGAGGTTTGCAGAAGTGCAGGCAGATCTCTTGCAGCTGTGCAGAGAATACTGTGACGGTGGCACTTCGTGCCACATCGTGAGGCGCTTAAATGCCTTCTCCTGGGAACCTTGAGGCACTTAAATTTCCAGGTAGTTCAAGCCCAAAATATCAGGGCTAAGCTGGTCTGAAGCATGAGGTAGAACAGAACACATTGTCCAAGAGCAGTGAGGCAGAGGCATCTCCATGAGGCAGAGGTAGCAGGGCAGAGGCAGCTCAACTGCTTGCAGCTTAGCTCTATTTATATTACTTACCTGAGTGCAAAGGCTCCTTTGGCCACAGAGATTCACCCATCAAAATGGTATTTGCCAAACTGACCATATTAGGTGAAACCAGAGCTTGCTCACCTTTATTTAGGCAAGACACCAACAAGTACCTAAACACCTCTGGATACCTCTTTATCACTTTGGGAGGGGACATAATGGCCCAGGCTTTTGTTTTCCTCCCACCTTGCTTCCCCCATCAGCAGAAAGTTGAGGCAAGCCAGGACATCTAATAGGCCTATTAGCTTTCCAGGACAACAGGTTAAAATCTTACCAGTTAATTTGATAATGAAAATGCTTTAAGGCTTATATGTCAGCTTCCCATTCCATGTCTTTAGATTTCATTAGCTACTGATGACTTACTGAGATAACTGCTTCCTATTAATAGAAAGCAAAAGACTTGGTAACAGATAGAGAAGTGCTTACAGTGCCATACAAAGCATGAATGAGAATTCATTTAGAGCCCTAGAAATAACTGAATTGTTCAAATTCATGAAAAGTGAAGTAAAGCTTGGAACCAGTGCTCAAGAAGGGGCTGCTAAGAGTGATCAAGATAATTGTTAGCCCATCTTAGTGAAAGGAGATTAGAGGAGTTTGCAGTTCTGTTAATCTGTGTGGAACTGAGGGAAGCCATAGCTGGGTGGTAGGGTTTTTTTTTCCCCCAAATCCTTTTATTTTTGGAAGGCACAGAGCACTTCCAGGAGCCATCAGATTATGCATACTTCCACCAGAGGCATAAAAATTAAGTGCTAGGTATTTCTAGGTATCTTTGCAGCCCCATTATATTGGGGTTTCATTGCTCATGGAACATAAAGGCTGCTGCTCTTCCTTAATGTGAAATCTAAATCTCATTCAGCCTCCAAAGAGAGGAAGCACAAAAAGAAATGATAGCTCGGGAGTGATAGAAAAGCAGTTAACGCTTCTCAGAGGTACCTGAGAAAAGATAATGTTGTAGCACTGCATGGGACATTGTCTTCTGCAGAGAGCTGTCTCCAAAATAGCACTTGAGCAGCAAATGCTTTTTAGCTTTTGGTCTGTTAGTAAATACAGTGTGGGAGGGCCGAGAGTGAAGGACTGTGCAGATAGGAAGAAGATACTGGTTTCACTAAGAAGGTGGCAGTTCACCAGGGGCAGGAATCTCTCCTGGTTTATTCTGGTGGACAGATTGCAGCGGAAGCTATTTTTCATCTTCAGCAGGACTGCTTCTCTTAGGGAGGTGAAGGTGAGGCAGAAGACCTAGCTCTGAAGATACCAGAGCCAGTTGAGGTGTGACTGGGTTTTGGTGGGATGAGGAATGTGCAGAGATAATTTTGTCATTTGAAACTGGGTGTCAGGAAGATGGAGACAGACTCTTCTCAGTGGCCCCCAAGGACAGGACAAGAGGTAATGGACATAAACTTGAACACAGGAAGTTGTATCTAAACAGGAGAAAGAACTTTGTTACTGGAAAGGTGGCAGAGCACTGAAGCAGGCTGCCCAGAGAGGTCACAGAGTCTTATTCTCCAGAGAGTTTCAAGGCTTAAAGTGGTCCAAGGGTGTTCAAGCAAAGCCTGGATGAGGCACTTAGTGCCATGGTCTAGTCAATTGGATAGGGCTGGGTGCTAGGTTGGACTGGATGATCTTGGAGGCTTCTTCCAACCTAGTTGATTCTGTGATTCTTCTAAGATTCAAAGGCCCATCTGGACATGTTCCTGTGTGATCTGCTTTAGGTGATCCACCTCTGGCAGAGGGATTGGACTTAATGATCTTCAGAGATCCCTTCCAACCTCTACCATTTTGTGATTATAGCTTTGTGCAATTATAGGCCAGCAATTAAGCTAATAAAGGCTACCAATCCCCACCATGCCTAATATGTCAGTGTTTCCAACCCTTAAGTGCAGTTAATGTGAGACCTGATGATTTCACTGGGCTGTAGACTTGAGTGTTTCAGTGGACTAGATGACCTTTGGAGGTCACTTCCAACCCAACCCATGCTATGAGTCCATGAAATAGCTGTGAGTTGGGCAGCTGAGGATTTGGTTCAGTGTCTGGCTAAACAAAAGGACAAATATTGCAGATGAGAAACATACATTTAGCAGTGTGGTGTGCACAGGGTGTGAGAGAGCATTAAATGTGAGAAATTAGTTTAAAAGTCCATTTTTTCTGGTTGATCTTGCTTTTATTTGTTTTAAGTTTGTTGTGGTATTTGTAAGGCTGCTGTTTTCCTTTCCCAAAAGACCTGGAAAGCTGGCCCCAGCTTTAGAAACTGGGATTTTGCTGTTACTGGCCTGTTTGGCATCACTGAGCAGGACACCTGTAGTAGTTTGGGTGTTACCTGCCCCCCTCCTATGAATTCACCAGATGAGAGTCAGTCAGCTGGAAGTTAAGGAAGCTACATTTACAGCTTAGCAGAATTTGCAAGCATTTATATACAATATATTACAAATATTTACAGCTATATCCAAGTTAAAGATGATACAGAAATACAAAACCCCTTCGATGCCCCCAGCACATTGGAGCGAGTCCAAAGGAGGCCACAAAGATGCTCAGAGGGCTGCAGCAGCTCTGCTGTGAGGACAGGCTACAAGAGTTGGGGCTTTTCAACCTGGAGAAGAGAAGGCTTCCAGGAGACCTTATACTGGTCTTCCAGTATCTGAAGAGGACCTACAGGAAGGTTGGGAAGGGACTATTTACAGGGTCTTGTAATGACAGGACAAGGGGAAATGGGTTTAAACTGGCAGAGAGGAGATGTTAGGAGAGGGTTCTTTGCAGTGAGGGTGGTGAGACACTGGCACAGGTTGCCCAGGGAGGCTGTGGAGCACAGAATCTGATCTTTGATCACATTCTGTGATTCTGTGCTCCACAACCTCCCTGGAAGTGTTGAAGGCCAGGTTGGATGAGGCCTTGAGTGACCTGTTCTAGTGGGAGGTGTCCCTGCCTATGACGAGGGGTTGGAACTGGATGAGCTTTGAGGTCCCTTCCAACCTAAACTATTCTATGATTCTGTGATTCCCGAGCAACCAGACTGCCTGAGAAGAGTCCCAACCAACTGCCCCTCCTTCCTTCCACCCTTTCCACCCTTTCCCTTATCTTAGGATCTCTGTTACTTGCAGAGTGAGCTGGAACAAGAGGTGTTAAGAAGGAAATGATTACTTGGGTTACACAGATCCAGGCAGAGAGGTTAATAAGGCAAGCAGGCAAGCCATTGACTGCCCTTATCTTTCTTTGTGGCCTTGTTTTTATATGTCCCAGAAGAACAAATGGCTAATATAGAATCATAGAATCAACCAGGCTGGAAAAGACCTCCAAGATCATCCAGTCCAACCTATCACCCAGGCCACCATTATTTTCCTTTCACAGCCCATAAGCTAATTTCTCTCATTAAAATACTGCAATTAGCCTCAAACCAGCACACCACCAAGTACTGGTGCAGAGAGCAGTCTGGCACACCCCTGACCTTGTAGCAGTGAGGGTGGAATGGTGTCTGCAGGGCAGCAGTGAGCTGGCTGTGCCTGTCCTGAGCTCGAAGCTGTGCTTGGAAGGTGTAGTGGAAGGGCTGGCGCTGGCTGCTCTTAAATCACCTAATTAGCTGGCTCTGATGATTCTGTGAGTGCGTCTAAGTACAGTGTAATTCTGGAGCATTAAGCAGGCACTTTAAGTGTGCTGTGCTAACAATGATAAAGCAGTAGGCTCGTTAGTTCTGATTAATTTTCTGGGTAATTATGACATTGTGTTTCCTCTGACTCATCCCCGTTTCATACAGCAGAGGTCTGCCATCTTAAGGCCACACTGGAGCCGCAGAGAAGCAAAGGCTGAAAGGCCTCTCCTAGATGTTTGCTTTATTGCATGAGATACAACTTTCGGGTTCCTACTTTTGCTGTTTGAATTTTTCAGCAGTGTGTACCCTGAACAGCTGCATTCTGAGACCGCTTTTGTCCTCTGCCTGTGGAGGAGTCGGGTGCTGTAGGAGTGCCTGCTGCTTTTCCCCTCCAGCAGGGTACATGACTAACGAGTCCTAATTGGAGTTGAGGACTCACAGGTTTTATTTTTCCATCTTCAACATTCACTCTCAAAAAAATTAGCTTAACAACAGCACAGCAGAATGGGATCTGGCACCAGCAGCATGGTTGGGAGGAGAATTTTTCTAACCCACCATCTGCTGGGAGAGAGGAACTTCTCTTCTGGAGCTGCGTTAATGTCTTCCACAGGGGAAGAAGATGTTGGCAGCAGGGGTTGTGTGATGCTGGCAGGTCTGGTCAACACTTCAGAGAACAACTCCTAGCTTCTGTCTTGGGGCAGACTTCCTCCACAAAGCTTAGCATGAACATGGCTGTTAATTCCTAAATGGCTTGGGTTTCTGTCCTAGTCCTTATTTCTTGTCAAGTGCTTGTTTCTCAGTCAAATTGTATAAGTACATAAATGTTTTCACTAACAGTGGTTTAAAATCCATCTGTTGTTTCCCTTTCTCTTAATTACAGGCAGCAATACCTGCAAATCTATTAGCTCCTCCTCCGGATGGACACAACACTGGCAAGGAGCAAAGCTGAGTGCTCCTTGAGTGGCTGTAATTTGGTTTTGGAACAAATTAATTACCACCTTCTTACAGGAATGATGACATATTTCAGTGTAATTGATAAAGGAATATGGAATTGTTGAATGATTTGGGTTGGAAGGGACCTCCAAAGGTCATCCAGTCCAACCCCACTGCAGTCAGCAGGGACATCATAGAATCAGTCGGGGTCAGGAATCAGGAAGGAACCACAATGATCCTCTAGTTCCAACCCCCCCTGCCATGGGCAGAGACACCCTACCCTAGATCAGGGTCATCGACATCCTCCACTAGATCAGGCTGCTAAGAGCCTTGTCTAGCCTGACCTTCAATATCTCCAGGGTTGGGGCCTCACCTACCTCCCATGGCAACCTGCTCCAGTGTTGCACCACTCTCATGGTGCAGAACTTGCTCCTAACATCCAATCTAAATCTGCTCTTCTCTACTGTCAGACCATTGCCCTTCATCCTGTGACTCCATGCATTTGGAAACAGTCCCTCTGCAGCCTTCTTGTAGCCCCTTCAGGTAGTAAAGGGCTGCTACTAGGTCTCCCTGGAGCCTTCTCTTCTCTAGATTGAACAACCCCAGCTCCCTCAGCCTGTCCTAGCAAGAGGGGCTTGGAGATAATCATAGGAAGTAATTTGGCTATATCACAAGAGATCATCTGACATTATCTTCCCACTGTTGCTTTGTCTCAAAGGCTGTGGATTGCCACAGCATCTATCACAAGAAGCACCTGTATAGCAGGGGATTTTTTACTTGCAAGCTTTACACAGGAAAACAGGCATCACTGCCTTGAGAATGTCTTTCTGCTGACAGAAGCTGTGAGCTAGCCCTGACCTGCTGCAAAGTCTACAACTGACTGATTGCTTACAGGAAAAACCCAGCTAAAGGCTGTAGAAAAATGAATGTTGATAATTCTGATCACTTTTTGCATGTGGGAGCTTTACATGGTTTGTGAATACAGTTTTGCCATTTTATGCTTTTTAATCTTAGAATCATAGAGTAGAACCAGGTTGGAAGAGACCTCCAAGCTCAGCCGGTCTAACCTAGCACCAGCCCTGTCCAGTCAACCAGACCATGGCACTAAGTGCCTCATCCAGGCTTTGCTTCAACACCTCCAGGGATGGTGACTCCACCACCTCCCTGGGCAGCCCATTCCAATGCCAGTCACTCTCTCTGCCAACAACTTCCTCCTAACATCCAGCCTAGACCTCCCCAGGCACAACTTGAGACTGTGTTCCCTTGTCCTGTTGCTGCTTGCCTGGCAGGAGAGACCAACCCCCACTTGGCTACAACTTCCCTTCAGGTCGTTGTAGATAGCAATCTTGCCTTACCCTTCCACTTATTCCATCTCTTGCCCTCATAAAAGGTTACATTGATGAGGGAACCAAGCAACCTAGAAAGTCTGACTTCAGTGGACATTGGAAGGATGCAAAAATATACAAAGTGGGCTTTACTTGACCCACTTTTGTTTTTTTTTCCCCTCCATTCCCTTTTACTTGTAGTAATGTTTTGCTCCTTTGTTATGCCTAGAAGTCTGACAAGGTCTATAATTGCTAGCTGCTGGTTTATGTTCATTTTATGGTTGTTATTAGTTCATCTCCTAATGGATAAATATTTACACTGCCTGTGTCACAGCTTCTTACTGTGTAGAAGCCAAGAGTTGAGCAGGTCTTGGAGCATGAGCTACATCCCCATCAAAACTGAGGGGGTAGCTCACTGCCAGACCATGATGAATGTCAAATGTTTTACTCTACTCTCACACTACTCAGGAAGCAGAAAATCCATCCAAATGTACCTCCCACCTACAGAGCCCATTTATGAGGCTGCCCAGAGGCTGTTTCCTTTAGGAAATGAATAGCCATAGCTAAGCAGTCTGACTACTTTGTATTTATACCTCTGTGAAGACCTAATGCCTTTCCACCCTCTCTCATGACCTTCTCCTCAACTGAATGATTTGTCAGTGTTTTGATTACCTTTTTTACTTGTTTTTTTTTTTACTAGGATGCAGCCTAAGTTTCATTGAGGGTAAATATCATGAGAGGACAAGTGATGACTTGAGAGGTAGCTTCATTTCCACTATGGCTTGAATCTTTGCTGAAGGCTGCACGACTCAACTGAGAGCAAGGACAAGTCTTAGCTAATTTGGACAACTTGAGAAAGCCAAAGTGTGTCACTGCTACCTCTGGGATTAGAACAGAAATGTTTAAGGAATTAAAAAACCTAACAGGTTGTAGAATGCATAAAATAGCAGCTGAAACTTATCTGTTTCTTATCAGGTTGCTTTGCTAGACAAGAGAAGCGGAGAGAGCTGGAGCTGTTCAGCCTGGAGAAGAGAAGTCTCTGGGGGTGACCTTTTAGTGGCCTTCCAGTTGCTGAAACTGACCTATGAGAAAGCCAGGAAGGGACTTTTTAAAAGGGCTTGTAGTGATAGGACAACAGGAGATGGATTGAAGCTTGAGGAGGATGTATTTAAACTGGATATTAGGAAGAATTCTGTACAGTGAGGGTGATGAGGTTTCCTAGAGAGGTTGTGGGTGCCCCCTCTCTGGAATTGTTCAAGGCTTGGTTGGATCATAGAATCAACCAGGTTGGAAGAGACCTCCAAGATCATCCAGTCCAACCTAGCACCCAGCCCTGTCCAATCAACCAGACCATGGCACTAAGTGCCTCATCCAGGCTTTGCTTGAACACCTCCAGCGACGGCAACTCTGCCACCTCCCTGGGCAGCCCATTCCAATGCCAATCACTCTCTCTGCCAACAACTTCCTCCTAACATTCAGCCTGGATTTCCCCTGGCAGAACTTGAGGCTGTGTCCCCTTTTCTGTTGCTGCTTGCCTGGCAGAAGAGACCAACCCCACCTGGCTACAACCTCCCTTCAGGTAGTTTTAGACAGCAATGAGGTCACCCTTGAGGTTCCACTTCTGCAGGGTGCACACCCCCAGCTCCCTGTGGTGGGAGGCCTCTCCTCACAGGGCTGTGCTCCAGGCCTCTCACCAGCTTCGTCGTCCTTCTCTGGATACGTTCCCGTACCTCAACATCTCTCTTCAATTGAGAAGCCCAGAACTGGACACAGCACTCAAGCTGTGGCCTGACCAGTGCTGAGTACAGGGGCAGAATAACCTCCCTTGTCCTGCTGGCCACACTGTTCCTGATCCAGGCCAGGATGCCATTGACTCTCTTGGCTACCTGGGCACACTGCTGGCTCATCTTCAGCCTAGTATCTACCAGTACCCCCAGGTCCTTTTCTTCCTGGCTGCTCTCCAGCCACTCTGTCCTCAGCATGTAGTGCTGCTTGGGGTTGTTGTGGCCAAAGTGCCAAAGATGAAGCCTTGAGCAATCTGTTCACGTAGGAGGTATCCCTGCCCATGGCAGAGGGGTTGGAATTTGATGACCTTAAGGTCCCTTCCACCGCAGCCTGTTCTATGAACCTGTGATTGGTCCAGGCTCTGGCTTTGTGACAGAGCATTCTGTTCCACATCAACCCTTCTGAGACACCTCTTCAAATGGACAGAATTTTTGACATGCAAAGAAGGGCAAGAGTGGGTTTGTTAGTCAACTGTGTCACCTTACTCAGTTGGAAAAAGAAAGTGGCCGAAGTGTTGTTCTTTGAATGGATGTTCTTCTGTTAACTTGGGTAACAGCACAGAGATCACTTTGATAGGTCTGTGCTTTCCAGCTCTTACATGAAAGGAAATGAAAACATCCCTCTTGGGACTTTTTTTTTTCCCACCTCTTCCTTCAAGAACCTTTCAGTACCATAGATCAAAACTGTGATTGACTGAGGTGTTTATTTCATTGAGCTGTTTCAGAAAGGCACTGCCAAGATGATCTGTGGCTTTTGTTCTGTGAATTAATAGTCTGAAGAATCATCCCCTTAATCAGAATTGTAATTAGTAGAATCAGTGTGGTTGTGAAAAATTGGGAATGTTGCTGTCTAAGGTATCATACACTCTACAGACTGATGGCTGCTGTGGTGCAGGTCAGAATTAGAGAAACTCTTTCACAGCAGGCTTGACCCTGAGTTATAAAAGCCCCTGAGCATGCTCCTGTGTCTCCTCTGTTTCTGACTCTTTGTTGAAATTGCTCCACAGCATGAGGAGTGGAAGACTGGAATAATCATAGAATGGTTTAGGTTGGAAGGGACCTCAAAGATCATCTAGTTCCAGCCACCCACCATGATGTTCATGCACAGCTGCTTCTGATCTGCAGGTGCTTTAACACCATCATAGGATTATTTGGGTTGGAAAAGACTTTTAAGATCATCAAGTCCAAACATCGTCCCACTGCCACCATGCCCACCAAAACACATCCCAAAGTGCCAGGTCTATGTTTTCTTTGAACACCTCCAGGGATTGTGACTCCTCCACTTGCCTGAGGAGCATATTCCAATGAATCAATCAAACATAGAATCAACCAGGTTGGAAGAGACCTCCAAGATCATGCAGTCCAACCTAGCACCCAGCCCTGTCCAGTACTCTAGACCGTGGCACTAAGTGCCTCATCCAGGCTTTTCTTGAACACCTCCAGGGACGGTGACTCCACCACCTCCCTGGGCAGCCCATTCCAATGCCAATCACTCTCTCTGGGAAGAACTTCCTCCTAACATCCAGCCTAGACCTCCCCTGACACAACTTGAGGCTGTGTCCCCTTGTTCTGTTGCTGCTTGCCTGGCAGAAGAGACCGACCTCCTCTGGCTGCAACCTCCCTTCAGGTAGTTGTAGACTACTTGAATGCTTGACTACTCTCTCAGTTGGCCCAATGCACCCCATCAGCCCATGGCAAGCATGAGATCTGCAGTGAAATCTCAGCATTTCAAACAGATGATTATGCCCAATTAAATGAAAGCTGCTCCAATCTTGGGAAAATTATTTCTTATTACAACAGTTCTGGATCTTGAGGTGCAAGTACTGCATCCATTTCTGGAGGCCCTATTACAAGAGCAATATGGACATGCTGGAGCATGTCCAGAAAAGAGCCACGAGAGTGATCAGAGAGCTGCAGCAGCTCTGCTACGATGACAGACTGAAAGAGTTGGGGCTGTTCAGTCTGAAGAAGATGAGGCTCTGAGGTGACCTTCTTGTGGCCTTCCAGTATCTGAAGGGGGGCTACAAAAAGGCTGAGGAGGGACTTTTTAGGCTCTCAGTGAGTGACAGGACTGGGGGAAATGGAGCAAAGCTGGAGGTGGGGAGATTCAGTCTGGCCATGAGGAGGAAGTTGTTGAGCATGAGAGTGGTGAGAAGCTGGAATGGGTTGCCCAGGCAGGTGGTTGAGGCCCCATGGCTGGAGGTGTTTAAGGCCAGGCTGGATGAGGCTGTGTCCAGGCTGCTCTAGGGTAGGGTGTCCCTGCCCATGGCAGGGGGGTTGGAACTGGCTGATCCTTGTGGTCCTTTCCAACCCTGACCGATTCTATGATTTAAAGACCTGACTTTAAAATTACTTTTCAGTGTAACATTCACTGTTTGGAGCAGAGATTACCACTTTTTTTTCCATCCCAAGGAGCATGTATAAGGACTTTGAAGCCTTTTGCTGAATCATTGATTAATAAATGTATCTGTAAAGACATTAATATTTGCATTTCAGAAGGCAGTGCACGTTTCTCTTTCTCTTTTTGTTTGAAGATAGCCCCTCTAGACAGAGTAATTTCCTCTTATTTTCCAGATTGACCTTTTTGCTCTAGGGGAGTAGAAAGGTGTATGAAGGGAACCGCAGGGAGCTCAGTATTCTCTTGACTCACCAACAGCCATCTTTATCCTCTGTGGCAGGAAATGCTGCCTATTACAGCCAAACGAGTTGCATTTTTCTACTTGGAGCTGTTCTGCCATCTGTGGTGAATGGTTATGAGCCACAGGAAGGATGTTTTTTGCTTAAATATAAAAGAAAGAATAATTAGCCCAACTTGCATCTGTAGTGCTTGAGTCCAAGCTGGCAGATGTGAGCTGAAGATTCCAAAGTGGTGATCACAGTTCAGTGTGTTGCAAGTTGCAGGGTTTGGTGTGTACTATTGTTATGGTAAATACACTTAAATCCTGTTAATTATACATGAGTTAAAATTGAGGCTGCTGCTACAACTTCTCTGAATCCAGAGATGCTGTGAACTTTAACAGCTCTCCAGTACTTATTTTCAGGAGGGTGTAGAAATGAATTTCACAGACTTCACCTCCAGTGTTCTCCTTCATCTCTCCAGGTAGCTGCGATTAACCCAAACCATCCTCTTGCTCAGATGCCTCTGCCACCTTCCATGAAGAACTGCATTCAGCTGGCAGCCTGTGAAGCCAACGAGCTGCTGCCCATGATCCCTGATCTGCCAGCTGACCTCTTCACATCATGCCTTACTACCCCCATCAAAATTGCTCTGAGATGGTGAGTATCCTCCCTGTTGGGGAGAACAAGTGCATGACTTGTGTGGCTTGTCTGAAATGACTGATTTGTTAAGCCAAATTCTTCATCCAACCTAAAGTTTCTCTGCAGTATCACAGGATCACAGATGTTAGGGGTGGGAAGGGATCCAAGGAGATCATCGAGTCCAACCACCCTGCCAGAGCAGGACAGGGCAATACAATCTAACACAGATCACAGGGGAACACATCCAGACAAGCCTTGAAAGTCTCCAGAGAAGGAGATCTCACAACCTCTCTAGGGAGCCTGTCCCAGTGCTCTGTGACCCTTACAGTAAAGAAGTTCCTCCTTGTGTTGAGGCAGAACCTCTCTTGCTCTAACTTACACCCACAGTGAATGACAGGATTTGAACTATGCATTTGGGGCAGCATTTTTATTAATCACAATTCCAAAGGTGAAAATATTGTTATCTTCTACTTATTAGGGTTTAGATTCCTGCTCAATATCTGGGTTTGCTCAGATTAAGGGATTTGCAGTTCTGGGAATTAAATATCTGCTTCTCCAGAGAGCAGAAATAGTACCTAGTGCAATACAAACTTTTGGTAAATTGTCCTTTGTGCAAATCACATTCCAGATATTGCAGTTGCTGTAAATAATCCAGCAACTTGAAACAATGCTGGAGTGAAAGAAACTGAGCCATAAAGCAAAGAAAGATGTTGTGGAGTGACACAGCAAGTTAATTAGGCAGAAAGTAATAAAAGACTGCTACAGATAGCAGCAGCTTTCGAAGAACAGTATTTTTACCCAGCAACAGAGAGGAGCAAGAACAGCTCTGGTTTAGCTGTCTTTTGGGGCTACTTAATCACTCTCAGTTCTGGGACTCTTTCTGGTTTGTATAAGCAACAGTCTGAGTTAATTTGGCCGAGTTCTGTTGTAGGTACTTGGTGCATTTCACTGATACTTGAGGGAAAGCACAAAATCTGTGCAAGTTTTTGTTCCTGGTTTGTATAGAATCATTAACCAGGTTGGAAGAGACCTCCAAGATCATCCAGTCCAACCTAGCACCCAGCCCTAGCCAGTCAACCAGACCATGGCACTAAGTGCCTCATCCAGGCTTTTCTTGAACACCCCCAGGGACAGTGACTCCACCACCTCCCTGGGCAGCCCATTCCAATGCCAATCACTCTCTCTGGGAAGAGCTTCCTCCTAACATCCAGCCTATAGCTCCCCTGGCACAATTTGAGACTGTGTCCCCTTGTTCTGTTGCTGCTTGCCTGGCAGAAGAGACCAACCTCCTCTGGCTACAGCCTTCCTTCAGGTAGTTTGACTTCAGATAGTTTGACTTCATGACCTCACAGGGTGTTTTCTCAACAGGACAGTCACAGCTTGTAAGCACTGGAAGTGGTATTGGATGATTTTAAAGAGTAAGGCAAAGAACTTAAGGAATGCTTTCAAGGGAAAGCTTTGAGAGAGCAAGAGAGAAAATGATTTTTCTGACTCAAGTGTCATGGGCCAGGAGTCTAAAGTAATGGCAGACTAGCCTAGAGGTTCAGCCAAAGAACAGCAAGCCACTAAATGAGGTAGGCAGGTTTCTGCTCCTCTCAAAGCTTCAAAATCCTTTCTGATTTTCATTTTTCCTTCTATTTTAAAAGCAAAACTTTATGTTGCTTTTCCAAAGGAGCAGTCTGGTTGCTGTGCTAACCACTCATCAAAACTCACAAGTGAGCACTTGCAGGTGTGCAACAGGCTTGAGCCTGCTGATTAGCCAGAGACATTTAGTCCCATCTAATCCAGAGAGAATGTTGTGCTTCCCTTCTGGGACAGGTGAAAGAGAGGAGGTTATGGTCCAGTGTAGCTGTTACTGTGTCAGCTCTTCACTGCTGAAGTGGCAGCTTGACTTGGAGCTCTGCCTCCATGCTCTTCCCAGTGCCGATGCGGTGGTGGCGGCAGGCGTGCTCTGGACTCTGCTGTTTGAAAGTTCTCAGGCTGCCTGCATAAATCCTTCTCTTTAAAAGATGAAGGAAGTTCCTGTGCAGTAAAATTCCTTCAGGGGAACTTGAAGAAATGCTGTGTTTTATAACCAGGAAAATATGGTTGCAGGGAGCTGCCTTTATCATACAGCTGCTGTTGGATCACTGCTAGCCAAATGTTGAATGACTTTTAGATCTCTGCTGGGTTTATCTATAGAGAAATACTTTGAAACTTGTCTGAATATTCCACCTGGTTAGCTCAGGGCTCACAGCAGATGACAAAAAATGCAGCTTGGCAACTACAAATGATGCCTGCTTAAAAATTGCTGGTTGCATGGAGTCAACAACCAATAAATAAACCAAGAAGTGACACAGGATTCAACAAAGAGAGGTTTAAGTTCAAGGGAGGATGTTTTCACCAAACCTTATGTTACTGTGGAGGGAAGAGTGAACAATTGCAGGGTGGATATGCTGAGGCTTGCAGTTGCTCTGAATAACTCATTATTGAGCCTGTGTGTTAAATCAATACCATGCAGACACAGTGACACCACTTAATTTCTGTTGTTTTCACTAATTCATGAAACCTTTGTGAGACTCTCTGGCTTGGGCTTTGATGCCTATTGAAGATTAACAGGTTTAGAGCAAACTGAAGCTTCATAAGTGAAGTGAAAGCCATTGGGACTTCAGAGTTCTCCTTCCTTTGCAGTTACTGCAACCACACTTCACAGTTTGTGCCGTATTTGAAGTGAAAATGCTGAGGCTCTCAAAGAGGGTTTGGGGAGAGAGGGGCTTGGTGTGGTTGTTTTTTTTTTTTTTTTGGCAGAGTCTTTTATATATATATATATATGTATGTGTGTGTAGAGTATGTATGTGTATGTAGAGTCACCATCCCTGGAGGTGTTCAAGAAAAGCCTGGATAAGGCACTTAGTGCCATGGTCTGGTTCATTGAGTAGGGCTGGGTGCTAGGTTGGACTGGATGATCTTGGAGGTCTCTTCCGACCTGGTTGATTCTATGATTCTATGATGCTATATATACACCTCTCCTATGAGGACAGACTGAAAGAGTTGGGGCTGTTCAGTCTGAAGAAGAGTAGGCTCCCAGGTGACCTTATTGTGGCCTTGCAGTATCTGATGGGGGCCTACAAAAAGCTGGGGAGGGACGTTTCAGGCTCTCAGGTAGTGACAGGACTAGGGGGAATGGAGCAAAGCTGGAGGTGGGGAGATTTAGAGTGGCCACGAGGAGGAGGTTGTTCAGCATGAGAGTGATGAGAGCCTGGAATGGGTTGCCCAGGGAGGTGGTTGAGGCCCCATGGCTGGAGGTGTTTAAGGCCAGGCTGGATGAGGCTGTGTCCAGGCTGCTCTAGGGTAGGGTGTCCCTGCCCATGGCAGGGGGTTGGAACTAGATGATCCTTGTGCTCCCTTCCAACCCTGGCTGATTCAGTGATTATTTATATATATAAAAAAGTGGTTGGGTTTTTTTTTTTGTTGTTTTTTTTTTTTTAATGATGTGATCTGTTCAAGAATTCTCTGTTACTTCATCTCCATGGGAACGTGGCAGAGGAGGGGGGCTGAGGGCAGCTCTACACCTGGCATAAGGATGAGATATTGGCAGAGTTGTGTTTCGTTTATGTTTGACAGGAAACACATTTATAAAACATGCAGTTCAAGGGGAAAGATTTGAAAGTCTTAACCTCAGCTATTGGAGAGGTTGCTGCCCTGTGAACTCCTGGGTAGGAAAACATTTCTACTGTGTCTAATCCAATGATTACATGTGGTGCTTACCACATACACACACAAAATGCCTCCCCTGTTGTCTGATGGAGATTATGCTGCTTTATATTCCCTATAGATTGGCATTGTTACAGTTGTGGTTTTATCCATGCCAGTCCTGTAAACAATGAGGGCTTGCTTGAGGAGCAATTGCTCACTGCTGCTAAGCACAGCACATGCAAAGCCAGACCCTCTTCCTGCATTCCAGCTGCTTGATGCAAACCCTCTGTTGGTGTCCTAGAGCAGTTAACTGAAAATAAAGATGTAAATCTTTGTAATTAAAACTTCTTTTTTACTTCCTTTTTTACTAAAACTGATTTTTTCCTCTCTTTGGGGTTGTTCAGGGCCAGGTTGGATAAGGCCTTGAGCAACATGGTCTAGTGGAAGGTGTCCCTGCCTATGGCAGGGGCATTGGATAATCTTTAAGATCTCTTCAAACCTAAACCATTCTATGAATCTATGATCCAGAGCCTGCTGAATGGCTTTGGAAATACCATTTTTGCAGTTCTGGACTGACAGGCTAATGAGGTTTCAGAATTTATGGACAAATAGAAGTTTGATGAATAAATTTTTATCCATCCCATTTTGTGCTCTGTATTTTAAATAAACAACTGATGGACACCTTNTCATTGGACACTGGAATGGGCTGCCCAGGGAGGTGGTGGAGTCGCCGTCCCTGGGGGTGTTCAAGGCAGGATTGGACGTGGCACTTGGTGCCATGGTCTAGCCTTGAGCTCTGTGGTAACAGGTTGGACTTGATGATCTGTGAGGTCTCTTCCAACCCTGATGATACTGTGATAATCAGTTAGCAAATGGAGCTTGCAGCTGTATCCACTTCAGTCTCATTTCAGGGGAAGAAGAGTCGATGCTGGTAAGAGAAACAAGGGTCACACAAAATCACAGGATGTTAGGAGTGGGAAGTGACCTCTAGAGATCATCAAATTCAACCCCCTTGCTAGGGCAGGTCAGGCAGGAGTGCATCCAGTTGGGTTTTGAATGTCTCCTGAGAAGGAGACTCCACAGCCTCTCTGGGCAGCCTGTTCCAGTGCTTCAGCACCCTCAAAGTAAAGAAGTTTCTCCTTAAATTCAAGTGAAACCTTCCGTGTTCTACCTTGTACCCTTTGTTTCTTGTCCTGTCACTTGGCACCACCAAAAAGAGCCTGGCACCTTCATCTTGGCACCCACCCCTCAGATATGTGCAGATATTGATAAGATCCCCTCTCAGCCTTCTCTTCTCCAGACTGAACAGCCCCAGGTTACTCAGGCATGCCCTACTGCATGTGGTGCTTGAAACTCTTAATGGCAATCTGATGATTCCCAATCTCCAGTATATGAATTGTGGTGAACTTGACACCGATTGTCTTCACAGACAGTGACTGCTGGGAGCTGCTGTCTTGTCACTATATATAGCTGTGTATGAGGCCAGCTCAGAGATAAGCTGTATGGATTGTTAAGCTTGATTGATGTGCACTAATCAGGCTGTAGATGCAGCTATAGCAGAAAAAAGCAGAGATGAGTGTGTTTGGGGCTCTGTTTTACGCAGCTCTGTGTCTCTCACACTGTCTGAAGCAAGAAGCAACTCTACTGGCAGTTGTGAGCAGTTGTGCGTCAGATACTGATGTTGTCATCAGTCCCTCAAGACATAAACAAGCTGCAATTAGAATTTTACACACAGAGGAGAAAGAAGCTGGGCTTGTATGCATTGTTTTAAGGACCTTGTGGCTTTGAGCCATGAAGTGCCACTCATCAGAGAGTGAAAAGTGCTGGAAAACCCTCAAAGAAAAGAGAAGCAAAAAAAAAAAGTTTGGGCAGTGCTCAAACTGAGGAGTTTTTGGATATGCAGTTTGTGCATCAGAACATTCACAGAGCAGGCTTGTAAGTGCATGGGAAAGAACTTGACCTGTGGCAGCTGCTTTTCTGTTGAGTCAATTAAAACAAACATTTAAAGTGTTGAACTTTTCCTAATCTCTTTATTGTGTGTTTCTGCTTGAGATTTTAGGGGAGATTGAACTGAGCCAATCCTCTGTCCTAAATTTATTTAGAGAAGCTAAATTGAGTTTTAAAATATTGCTGTGATAGCTGAGCACAGCCTGGCTGAGCACTTTTATTGTGTATTTCTGGCTTTCTCCTTTATTGCCTGGCATTTATTGGTGTATTTACATGCAGCTCTAATGTTTTTCACCTGATGTTTGTGATGATGACACTAGCCAGCACTTGAGACATCACATTTAGAGCCTTGGAGTGATGAAACAGGGCTGCAGATACAGGATGAGGAACATTTTGTTTCTGAGTACATTTTCTTGGCAGTCAGTGGTGGTTAGAGAGGCACTGCAGATAGGCTGCTACTGGTTGAATGGGGTTTTGATGAACTAATCCCTTGCAAAATGTTGCAGGCAGTGCTGGGGGGTTTCTTGTAACAGGCCCAATATGTACCGAAGCCTTCAGCCCTTGCTGCTTTACTCTCAGCCTGGTGAATATCAAAGAGATCCACAGGCAGGGCAGACAGAGGAGGTCTTCACCAGCCAGATGCATTCTGGCTGTGTCATTTTTGAGGAGCCACCAGCTCAGAGTCACAGAATCACAGAAACGTGAAGGTTGGCAAAGCCCTTCAGGGTCACCAAGTCCAACCTCTAACCCTACTCTACAAGATGCACCTTAAACCATAGCCCTAAGCACCACATCCAAACCACCCTTAAACACATCCAGGGTGGGTGACTCCACCACCTCCCTGGGCAGCTCATTCCAGCTCAAATGAATTAACCAAAATCCAAGCCCACAGGGCAATCCTAACAGCTCTCTAAGGAAGTGCCAAATGACAGCTACAGAATGCGTTTAGATGTGAAAAGATCTGCTTATTGGTGACCTTCAGAAGTATTCCCTGCAGCTTCTGCAACATCCCTGAGGGCAGTCTCTCTTGCTGTGTGCCCTGAACGTGTGGGACGAGCTTTCTGCCTCTAATCCACCAAGATGTAATCAAAAGCCCTGTGCTTAGGAGAAATCCGTGCAAAAAAGGAGGCTAATGTGTTCGCTTGCCCTGTGGCAAGTGTGCTCTGCTGCCAGGCAAGAGCCTGCTCAGCAGTTCTGAGCCTCTCACCACCCAGCCTGGAAGAGATGGGCTCTGCTGGTCCTGTTGATAGGTTGTGTCTGGCAGCAGTGTGTAGCTCTGCCCTCCTGCCTGGCAGCCCGTGAGATACAGCTGAGGGAGTCAGGTTAGACGATGACATGGCAGGGGTGAGAGGCTTCCCAGGTAAATACAAACTACTCTGTGACGTGGTGATAGATAGAACTCTTTTCTTTGTAGAAAACAAAGTTGTTCTGATCTTCTTTTAGTTCAAGAAGGGCAGAGAACTACTGGAGAGAGGGCCACAAGGGTGATGAGGGGACTGGAGCGTCTCTTTCAGGAGGAGAGGCTGAGAGATCTGGAGAGCTTTAGCCTGGAAAGGAGAAGTCTGAGAGGGGATCTTCTCAGTGCTTATGAGGGGTAGAGGTCATGAGGATGGGGCTGGACTCCTCTCAGCAGTGGCCAGTGGTAGTACAAGGGGCAATGGGTGCAGACTAGATCACAGGAGGCTTCAGTTCAACTTAAGAAAAACTACTTTGAGGGTGCCAGAGCATTGTCAGAGAGGTTGAGGAGTTTCCTTCTCTGGAGACTCACAAAAACCTGCCTGGCTGCATTTCTGGGTACTCTGCTCTAGGTGAACCTGAGGTAGCAGGGGGGTTGGACTAGATGATTTCCAGAGGTCCATTCCAACGCCCAGCACTCCATGATTTGATGTGTCACAATGTGGAGGCGTTGAGCAGAGGTGTTAGAAAAGTCTTTTGGCATCCTTAGTCTGCAGGGAGACTCCAGCCTGATTCTGACGACCTAATTCTGCTGTGCTGAATCTTGCCTGCAGCTTTTGTTGGAGGGGTATTTCCCTGCGTGGTTTGGTGAGGCAGTGGTGTAAGGTTTTTATGCTCTGGCAGATTGTGTAGGGATCCCACTGCAGTGTTCAGAGAGAGAGAGCTTTATGGCTTCTTTTTTTTTCCACGATGGATGGTGCACACATCAGAAAAGCAGCCTGGAGACCATTTAGCTTTCAGAGCCCTTCCCTGCTTTTGGCAGTAATGGATGTCCTGCAGGCAGGGCATGCCACAACCAAACTGGAGTGTCCTGGACATTTCAGGAATGAGCTCTACACATCCTGTCTTTAAAAAAGTGATTATTCTCCCCTTTACCTTTGCTTTTAGGATGTGAGTGTCATGGCTGTGGTGAAAGGAGGGGCTCCTGCTGCGGCAGCTTCGGCCACTGCTGCCTGTAGGAGGTGGTTTCAGAGGCCACTGAGCTCTCTTGGTCCCACACTGCCTACAGAGCTTTGTGTTCCCGTGCAGAGTGAAGTGTGGGGTTAAATAGCAACTGATATGGCTACCAGAGTTGGGGCTGTTCAGCCTGGAGAAGAGAAGTCTCTTGAGGAGACCTTAAAGCAGCCTTCCAGTACCTGAAGGTGTTCAAGAAAAGCCTGAATGAGGCACTTAGTGCCATGGTCTGGTTGATTGGAAAGGGTTGGGTAATAGATTGGACTGGATGATCTTGGAGGTCTCTTCCAAACTGGTTGATTCTATGAAGGGGGCCAAGCTGAGAAGGGTCTTTTTACAAGGGCTTGCAGTGATAAGATGAGGGGGAATGGATTGAAGCTTGAGGAGAGCAGATTTAGGCTGGAGATTAGGAGGAAATTCTTTTCAGTGAAGGTGGTGAGACACTGGAACAGGGCACCCAGGGAGGTTCCACCTCAACACAAGAGGAAGCTTTTTACTGTAAGGGTCCCAGAGCACTGGCACAGGCTCCCCAGAGAGGTTGTAGAGACTCCTTCTCTGGAGACTTTCAAGGCCTGTCTGAATGTATTCCTGTGTGACCTGAGCTAGATTGTATGGTCTTGCTCTGGCAGGGGGTTGGAGTCAAGGATCTCTTTGGGTCCCTTCCAACCCCTGACATCTTGTGATCTCTGGAGGAGTTTAAGGCCAGTTTGGATGGGGCCATGAGCAACCTGGGCTAATGAAAAGTGGCCCTGCCCTGCCCAGGGCAGAGTGTTGTAACTTAATGACCTTTAAGGTCCCTTTCAGCCCAAACCATTCTATCAATGGATTAATGATGCACTGATAGAGAAATTCATCAAAGAACAGAGAATGGCTTTCTGAAGTACTGGGAAAATGAGCTGGGAATGTAGTGGATCATTGAGGAAATGATTTCATTACTCTCTACAGCTACCTGAAGGGAGGCTGTAGCCAGGTGGGGTTGGTCTCTTCTGCCAGGCAACCAGCAACAGAGCAAGGGGACACAGTCTGCAGTTGTGGCAGGGGAGGTCTAGGCTGGATGCTAGGAGGAAGTTGTTGGCAGAGAGAGTGATTGGCATTGGAATGGGCTGCCCAGGGAGGTGGTGGAGTTGCCTTCCCTGGAGGTGTTGAAGCAAAGCCTGAATGAGGCACTTAGTGCCATGGTCTGGTTGATTGGCTAGGGCTGGTGCTAGGTTGGACTGGAGGTCTTGGAGATCTTTTCCATCCTGGTTGATTCCATGATTCTCTGATTTCTCTAGTTATATTTGCTGCTTTTCCTTCTCAGATTTTTGTTTCCTCATGCTCTCTGGGCCACGAAGGATGTCCCCAGGAGTTCTGGAGGAGGGAAACCAGGCCAGCAGCCGCCTTGTCTTCCCACGCTCGCGTGGGATTAGCAGCCCTTGGGGTTTGCTTGCAGAGCGAGTGCTGCTGCTAACAAGACTCCACATTTCCAGGGCAGACATTCCTGAAGTGGTGATTTTTGTAGTGCTGAGGAAATGGAGTCAGCATTTTTATTTTCCTAATTGAATAGCTGAGGTGTTTGAACTCGACTCAGCCCTCTGCCTCCCTCTCTTTCTCACTCCCCTGCCTGCAGTGCCAGAGCTCTTCAGGGAAGCCCCAGCCAACGCTGATCATTATTCCAGAAGCACAAACCCTCCCCTGCTCTCGTATCGTCTCGCTCCTCTCCAGAGACCATGCAGGATGACTGTGAGCCCTTTTCCCCCCCTGCTGCTCCGTGTTGGAAAACTTGTCACCATGACAGTTACAATCCCCCAGTTTTGACGCCTGACGATGGAAATCTCTGCATAATCACCAGTGTGACAAATATTGAGGGCCTCCTTTCAGCCTTATTATGCTGTGGCAAAGTTTTCTACCCAAACACTCTCTTCTTTTAAAAGCAGAAGTGCTGTAATAAAGAAACCACCTTCCCAGATTCTTCCCCACAGAACCTTTGTCGTTAAATATTCAATTAGTCTGGTTTATTTTTATTCTCTCCTCCGCAGGTTCTGTATGCAGAAGAGTGTCAGGCTGGTGCCAGGAGTCACACTGGATTTAATAGAGAAGTAAGCCAAAATTGATGTGGTTTTTTTTTTTAATATATACACATTTATTTGTTTGTTTGTTTTCTTTTCCTGTTGTTTTTGATTTCCTCATTATTTCCAGCGTTTCCCTTGTTGGTCTGCCAAGAAATCTCTTGGGGAAAAGCTTCTTTGCAGAGTCTGCACCTACAGTGTTTGTCGTTCCTGGGTTGCTGAAATAAGCAGCGGCCATAAATGGGAGCAGGAGCTCGGGGAGCAGTGCTGCAGTGGAGTTATGGCTGCGCTGGGGTTTTGCTTGGCATCGTCTCCCCCTCTACTCCGCTCTGGTGGGACCCCGCCTGGAGTACTGCATCCAGTTCTGGNCCCATGGCTGGAGGTGCTTAAGGCCAGGCTGGATGAGGCTGTGTCCAGGCTGCTCTAGGGTAGGGTATCCCTGCCCATGGCAGGGGGTTGGAACTAGATGATCCTTGAGGTCCCTTCCAACCCAGACGGATTCTATGATTCTATAGAGTCGTAGAATCAAACAGGTTGGAAGAGACCTCCAAGCTCATCCAGTCCAACCTAGCACCCAGCCCTGTCCAGTCAACCAGACCATGGCACTAAGTGCCTCATCCAGGCTTTTCTTGAACACCCCCAGGGATGGTGACTCCACCACCTCCCTGGGCAGCCCATTCCAATGCCAATCACTCTCTCTGTGAAAAACTCTCTCCTATGATCTCCAGAGGTCCCTTCCAATCCCTAACAACAGTGGCTCTTCAAATTCACCTTCAGTTTCTACAAACAGGGTTGTCTTTGAAATAATAAAAATTGGACACTGTAGACCTTTTGGTTGGGTTTTTTTTGTTTGTTTTAAAGTTTTTTAATGTAAAAAATTGAAGCATACTCTTAAAGACAGAGCAGTAGATACTTCCAGCAACTAAATGCAGGAGTTCTGTGGTCCCTGCAGGTGATTTTTGAGTGCCCTTTGTTTGGGATGTTGATGCACACATACACAAACTATGTGGGAGTTGCTAATGCAAGATGATTCATTCAGTTCCCCAGAAATTTTAATTGTGGAAATATTGCTGTTGAGATTAATTAGAACTCTTCTGACCCCTAGATATCCAGAGTCCATTTACCATCTTTTTGTCTGAGCTGAACACTGTAGGGTTGAAGGGCACCCTGGGAGAAGAGGAGAAGAGGAATTTGGATAACAAGTGCCAGTTCTTAGTAGGAATATTCTCTCATCTTCTCTTGTATTTTAATAAGCTCCTACACGCTGTAGCAAAGTGCAGCAATTCGTTCCTTGCTCACGCTGCCAATAGCAAATTATCTGTTATAGCAGAAGCAATGAGGGGAAGATTGCATCAGCTAAAATTTCTTGTTCAGTTTTCGTGTTAGTAAATCATTCCCTGTTAACTTGCATGTTTTACATTCAGATGAGGTTACAAATGCTTCTCGGTGCCACCGGCTCTTCTGCCGGTCTGTGTTTTAGAGCAGTCAGGCTCATCAGTGGTGTTTAGGTATTTAATCATGCTAATTTGTGATGGGAAAATTTGATTATCCTATCTCCTCTCAGCTGGGGAAGCGAAGCAATGACTCTTGTAAAGCTGTATTTCAGAGGCACTGATCTTACCAAAATAAAAGTAATCTTTCAGTTTACAACTCAAATAATAGAGACAAGACCTCATCTGTCAAAGAAAACATTAAAGCCATTTGCAGAGGTGCATGACTCTAGGAAAAGGTCCTCCACTAGGTATTGTTTCCTCTGACAGCCATTATGAAAATATGCTGGGTTTAGTTTTAGCTTTTGGCTTGAAGCAGCTAAGAAGCAGGAAGAAAATCTCCCCAGGGGTTAACCTTGCATTGCTTGGGTACTCAGAGGGGTGCTAACAGGGCTTTTGGTTTGAGAAGATTAGGTGGTCCTGATGTTGAAAGCTGTTTAGTGGTACAAAGATGTGTAGTTCCCTGGGTGTTGTTTAAACAGGCAGAGTGCAAAGGATGCTGTTTTGGCCATCTCTAGCTGTTGGCAACAAAGGTAAGCAGAAGTTCTTCATGAGCTGAGGGGCTCATTCATCAGCAGTGTGGACTGAGATCACCTCAGGCCACTGGGTAAACACGCTCCAGAACAATGACAATATTATGTTAAATGCACTCAACGTGTTGCTACAAGAGTGTAGCTAATCAAAGAACATATGGTGAGGGTCAGTGAAGGTCTGAGCAAGGTAGCTCAAGAATCAGCCTCACCCAATGCTCGGATGTGCTGCTGAAGGGGAAATGCTCTTTAAATGATGGTTGATTGGCACAAAAATAAAGGCATTTCCTTCAGTATTTTTGGTTCTTGTTGGTTAATACCCTAGCACATGTGTGTTTTTCAAAGGCTGTCTTCCTGGAGAGCCTGCCAGGAGGAGCTTCCTGTAGATATCAAATATTTAAACCTTATCATCTTACTGTGCTCCATCCATCAGTTCTGGAAAACACATGGGCTTTGTTACAGTCTCGAGATAGGCCTAGAGACTTCCTGCACTGCCTGTGTGTTTATTGTGATTTATAATTTAGTTGTCTTTAAAACTGAGGAAAGAGTTTGTTTTGCAATCAAGCTGCAGGCTTTGAGGCTAAAGTAGGCTGCACCTTCTCTGAAGGACTCAAGCTTGTAATTGTCTAGGCTAAGGCAGTGTCCTGTGGAATAAATCTCTGGTCTATCCTGATGGGCATTTGTACAACAGGTCTGAAGCAAAGCCAAAATGGATCCCTAGTTTAGAAATAAAGATCTTTACTGAAGCCAGACAATAAAATGAAAAGGGAAAAAGGAAAGGGAAATGATGTTGGTAAAGTGCTAGGAATTCAGGAACCTCTGGCTGCCACTTGCCAAAAGTTTTCCGTGGCAGCATCACTGTTGGGCACTCCTGCTGCCTTGGTTGGTCTTTCCTGCTTGGTCACAAGCCATCTTGTCATCTGTGCTGGCACAGCTTGTTGTTTTCTGCTGAGTGAAATGAACAGGGGCTTTGCTGTGCCTTTTAAAAAAGGCTGGAAAAAATCCTAAGGAATAGTTTAACTTGGTGTAGGGTGGGAATTCTGGGTGCCAAGAATCGGGGATGGCAGTGTTGCTGCGTTAGGCTCCTGAAATCACATCCTTAGGGGAGCAAGAAAGGTATTTTGCTTTCCTGGCATTCTCTCTTTTTTTTTGCCCTGGGTCCATTTTGCAGAAGGATTTGTAACCAGTATCCTGGTTACCTGAGAGCTCTTCATGCTTCTGGTAGGGCCACTTAGAAGAGAATCCTTTCCAGTACCTGAAGAAATCTGGGAGGAACAGTTTAGAAGGGCGTGTAGTGATAGGGCAAGGGACAATGATTTGAAATTGGAGCAGGGCAGATTTAGGTTGGGCATTAGGAAGAAGCTCTGTACAATGAGGATAGTGAAATACTGGAACACATGCCCAGAGATGGTGAGAATATGGTGTAGACCCCATCCCTACAGACATTGTGCCCAGGTGGCCAAGAGAGCCAATGGCATTCTGGCCTGGATCAGGAACAGTGTGGCCAGCAGGACAAAGGAGGTTATTCTGCCCCTGTACTCAGCACTGATCAGGCCACACCTTGAGTGCTGTGTCCAGTTCTGGGCCCCTCAATTGAAGAGAGATGTTGAGGTACTGGAATGTGTCCAGAGAAGGGCAACAAAGCTGTTGAGGGGCCTGGAGCACAGCCCTGTGAGGAGAGGCTGAGGGAGCTGGGGGTGTGCAGCCTGCAGAAGAGGAAGCTCAGGGCAGACCTCATTGGTGTCTACAACTACCTGAAGGGAGGCTGTAGCCAGGTGGGGTTGGTCTCTTCTGCCAGGCAAGCAGCAACAGAAAAGGGGACAGTCTCAAGCTGTGCCAGGGGAGGTCTAGGCTGGCTGTTAGGAGGAAGTTGTTGGCAGAGAGAGTGATTGGCATTGGAATGGGCTGCCCAGGGAGGTGGTGGAGTTGCTGTCCCTGGAGGTGTTCAAGCAAAGCCTGGATGAGGCACTTAGTGCCGTGGTCTGGTTGATTGGCCAGGGCTGGGTGCTAGGTTGGACAGGCTGAGCTTGGAAGTCACTTCCAACCTGGTTGATTCTGTGATTCCCCTGGGCCTTCTCTTCTCTGCTCCTTTACAGCCTGCTGCATTCTGTGAAATGAGCATGTGAATGCAGTGCCACTGTTCAGTCTCACAGCTGGGAAGGAGCCCAGCCCCTGGCTGTCAGGGCTCTATGACAAAGGACCTTTTCTGAATGTCAGCTCTGCATCACATAGGCAGGAGCAGCGTGGGTGAAGCTCGTCTTGCTGCAGCATGTGCTGTGGCTGCTCTGAGAGCAGAGAGCCCATCTCTGGGGCTGTCAGTCACCAGCACAAAATCCATTTATAAAAATCACCAGAAATAACAGGTTTGAAGTAAAATTAATTTTGGCTTCCACTGTTTAAGTATTGTCAAATGCCACAGACTGGAAATTATTAATTTTTAATTAATCTTTTTTTGTAATTGATGAGTAATGGTTCAGTGGGAGCCAGTTTAAAGTGGGAGCCAGTTGGAAGGTGAAGTAGGAAAAATAAAGCCTCATGATACTACATGGCAAATGCAATGCAATCTAGGGGAAATGCAGAGATGATTGTATGTCTAACAAACACCTCTGGAGGGACTATTTACACGGTCTAGTAATGTTAGGACGAGGGGGAATGGGTTTAAGCTGGAAGAGGGGAGATTTAGACTGGATGTTAGGAGGAAGTTCTTTACAGTGAGGGTGGTAAGGCACTGGAACGGGTTGCCCAGGGAGGTTGTGGATGCTTCCTCCCTGGAAGTGTTTAAGGTCAGGCTGGATGAGGCCTTGAGCAACCTGCTCTAGTGGGAGGTGTCCCTGCCTATGGCAGGGGGTTGGAGCTGGATGATCCTTGAGGTCCCTTCCAACCTAAACCATTCTATGATTCTATGATTCTATGCTTTCTTCATAGTGATAGGACAAAAGGAAATGGATTGAAACTTGAGGAGAGCAGACTGAGGCTGGACATTAGGAAATTCTTTACAGTGAGGGTAGTGAGACACTGGAACAGGTTGCCCAAGGAGGTTGTGGATGCCCCCTGCCTGAAGGTGTTTAAGGGCAGGCTAAACAAAGCCTTGAGCAACCTGGTCTAGTGGCAGGTGTTCCTGCCCATGGCAGGGAGCTGGATCTAGATGACCTTTAAGGTCTTTTCCAACCCAAAATGAATCTATGAATCCTACACCCCACTGCCTACCTCGTGCAAGGAAACGCTGCCAGAGCTGCTGGTGTGGGCTTGGCAGAAGTCCACAAGATTCAGAACTAGGTAGAGGAAAAGTGGTTGATTACAAGAAAAAAAGGTCTGCTATTTTCCACAGGACTAGACAGGGACAAACACTGTTGCCTCTTGGGCAAGTGACTAAGGCAACTGAAGGCTGAATGATGGTTGTGTCAACAGGACCATGGTTGGTGTGACAAGTCTCTGTCATCACAGCTGCCACGAATTAAGGGGGTCTAACAGTTTGTGTACAGTAGCTTATGATTGGACTCAAGGAGCTTAAGGTCTTTTCCAACCAGGTGGTTCTATGATTCTAAGGTGTTGCTCTCTGCAGTTGCTTGAAAGGAGACTGTAGAGAGATGGGGGTCAGTCTGTTCAACCAAGTGACAAGTGACAGAAGAGGAGGAAATAGCCTCTAGTTGCACAAAGGAAAGATTAGGTTGGCTATTAGGGAGAATGTTGTCACTGAAAGAGTTGTCAGGCATTGGAACAGGCTGCTCAGGGAGGTGGTGGAGTCCCTGTCCCTGGAGGTATTTAAGAGGTGCATGGATATGGTTTAGTCAAGTCAGTATTGGGCTTACAATTAGACTCAATGATCTTAAAGATCTTTTCCAAGCTAAACAATTGTATGATTGTGTCAGCATCTTCATTGGTGATCTGGACGAGGGGATTGAGTCCAGCATCAGTAAGTTTGCAGATGACACCAAGCTAGGAGCAGGTGTGGATCTGTTGGAAGGTAGGAGAGCCCTGCAGAGGGACCTGGACAGGCTGGATGAGTGGGCAGAGGCCAATGGGATGAGATTGAACAAGGCCAAGTGCAGGGTTCTGCACTTTGGCCACAACAACCACAAGCAGCACAACAGGCTGAGGACAGAGTGGCTGAGAGCAGCCAGGAAGAAAGGAATCTAGGGGTACTGGTAGAGAGTAGCTGAAGATGAG
>WAAF01002166.1:173262-183503 GCA_013400475.1 Tricholaema leucomelas
AGGGAGGTGGTGGAGTTGCTGTCCCTGAAGGTGTTCAAGAAAAGACTGGATGAGGTATTTAGTGCCATGGTCTGGTTGACTGGCTAGGGCTGGGTGCTAGGTTGGATTGGGTGATCTTGGAGGTCTCTTCCAACCTGGTTGATTCTATGATTCTGTAGATCAGCTGTGTGCTCGTCCAGATTCTGAAATAGTGCAGCCTGGGGGCTGTGTGTGGTTATTTATTATTTTATGGCAGGACCATTACTATATTTTAGTTTGCTTTTAGAGGTAGGTTAGGCAGCTTTCAGCCCTTTTGTTTTCTTCTAGAGAGCTCGGGGAAGGCGCTGGAGCATATTCAGAATGTAAGTGTCTTAGTAGGTATTATTAACCATGGGATAGCAGGGATGCTGTGCCACACTGCCTGTTGCTACAGCCACTTGGTAGGACTTGAGCTGAGGAAAAAACTTGGCTTTTGAAAATGTGATTTAGAAAAGTTTCTCTCCCATGCTGGACCTGGGCTGATTGAAATGCAGGGTTGTAGTTTTACCACCGTTGTGCCAGGCTATCAGTCTCTAGCGTAGGCAACGCCTATTGTAAATACAAAGTGCAGATCACTCTCCAGAGGGTGGTTTTCATGGCAACACTTCTTTCATATCTTTAGAGAGAGGGAGAGAGCTGACAGGGCTGAACACCATTGTGCAAAGCTTTCCAGTGCTCTCCAATAAGTAATTCAAGAACCTCAAATGTTTTGTCTTTCGCAAGTAGGTTTCAGGAGCCCAATCACAGCATGCCTGGATCATTCCTCTTGCCTTGTGCTGAGGACACATTGCCTTTGAGCACCTTAACTGTGTTGATCCTGTCTAAGCAGCTCTTTCCAACTGAAGAGATTTGCACAGCACACATCCTGCTGCATTACTCTTCCACCATTCACTCTGTATATGTGCTCCATGTTTTTCCCCCCCCCTCAGAAGAGTAAAAAGTGAAATACATTTGTGGGTTATTTTTTTCCTCCCCCAAGCTAAAAGAATTTGTAATTACTCACAGGCACACATCAGTACTAAAGCATCTTGTTTTCTGAAGTCAAAATATGATACTTCTCCTATGAGGACAGACTGAAAGAGTTGGGGCTGTGCAGGCTGGAGAAGAGGAGGCTCTAAGGTGGCCTTCTTGTGGCCTTCCAGTATCTGAAGGGGGCCTACAGAAAATCTGGGGAGGGACTTTTTAGGCTCTGAGGGAGTGACAGGACTAGGGGGAAGCTGGAGGTGGGGAGATTCAAACTGGCTGTGAGGATTAAGTTGTTGAGCATGAGAGTGGTGAGAGGCTGGAATGGGTTGCCCAGGGAGGTGGTTGAGGCCCCATGGCTGGAGGTGTTTAAGGCCAGGCTGGATGAGGCTGTGGCCAGCCTGCTCTAGGGGAAGGGCTGGCCATGGCAGGGGGGTTGGAACTGGCTGATCCTCTTGGTCCCTTTCAACCCTGACTGATTCTATGATACTGCATATCCCAATGTTATATATATTATATTCCAAAAGCAGGGATAAGGATGGACTCCATCTGAAGGGAAAACCTTGGCAGCCTTTGAAGGCAAAGCTTCCCCTGTAATTAAAGTGATTCATGGGGTTCTGCTAAATTTCTGACAAGGACATTGATGGTTACACCTAGCACGAGCTCTTCAGTGACCCTGACATTTTGTAGTCCTCACTTTTCACAATAGACTGCTGTGATTTAGGTCTCTGTAAAGGCATCTGTCAGGAAGTTGATGGAAGAAGCAATTGAGAGTCCAGAGATGTTAAACTGCAGCAAGCAGCTGAGGCAGCCTGTGCCCTTTTTTCCCTTTCTTCCCCTCCCTCAGAAATAGTTTTTACTTTGTCCTTACTGTCAAAGGCTCTTGCTGATTGTCAAAGCACAATGTGAGAGACATCAGGAGGAGCAATACCAAGATGAGAGCAGTATTCTTCATGGGAAAAAGTACTTTCTGGAGCCTTGTGATGTTCTGCTTATGTAGGTCCATGGCCAAAGAGGAGTGAAAGGGAGATTTAGTTTGTAGCCACAGCATGGATTTGAAAGAGCACTTTGGTTTAACAGGTTGTATTGGGTTGGAAGGGACTCTCAAAGGTCATCTTGTCCAGCCCCTCTCTGCAGTCACCAGGGACACCTCTAACTAGATTAGGTTACTCAGGGTCACATTTAATCTAATCTTGAATGTCTTCAGGGATGGGTTCTCAACCACATTTCTGGGCAGCCTGTTCCACTATTTCACCACTCTTCTTGTGAAGAACTTCCTTATGTCCAACTGAAATCTACCCTGCTCCAGTTTCAAACCACTGCTCCTATCCCTTCAAGCCCTTCTAAACAGTCTCTCCCCAGCCTTCCTGAGGGAAATGCACTCACTCCTAAATGTTTCATCTGAAAAATGACATGAAGTATATTTGTGTAGTGGAAAGCTACAAAAACAACACAAGTAAAGAGTCCTCTTCTTCAAGAGAAGCAGAGATGTTTAAAAAAGCCCCAACAAACCACTGATTATTTCAAAGAGATGGGAAGAAACAGAGAGATGGTTGCTGTATGTCTTTCTTGTGACTTTCTACTAGATGTCATTGTTGGTTATTTTAGTGTGGTGCAGTGGTGCAGGTCTCCTAACAAGGGCAGGAGGTTGGGACCTCTGAGTTTTAGTGTGTGGAGATGGAATTTGTCTGATGTGTTTAACTGAGGGTTGGCTGATTTGCTGTCCCTATCATCGAGGTGTTTTTGAAATGCAATCTGAGAGTCAGAGTCATCCTCCTGTTGCCTTTGGAAGCTTAAACTTCACATCTCAAAGATAGGGAATGATTGTGCAATACTGTGTGAAAAATCCCTTCCTCAGCTTGTCATTGGAGTATTACAAACTGTCCTTCGGTTCCTGGGGTGGGAGTCTGAGGCTTCCCATCTTGGAATAAAAAAAATACCTTGTGTTTATTTTCATCTGCTGATTTATAGTGCTGACTGTTCCAGCTGTAATGGATTCCTGTGTGTCTCATAGAGAGCAACCCTGCTGTCAGTTCCCTTCTGATGGTTGCTATCTAATGCCAGCTCAGAATGGGAGAGCTGTGTTAGGGTTTGTGGAGCCAGGGGAACGGATTGCCTTCCGCTCCTGTGCCATTCCCCACGCTCCCTCTGCCCTCACCCTTAACACCCAGTGCTGAGGTTTTCAAAGCACTCAGCAGCATAAATCTTCCTGATGCTGGGACTAGGCACAAAATTAGTATCTTTCTGACAATATGTGAGGGCAGAAAGAAAATGAACTCACCTAAGTGCCACATAAGCTGTGAGAATGACAGCCTATTAATTTCTGCTGCCTGACTGCAGCCCCTCACAGGTAGCTTCATTTTCTCTGATACTTGCAGCCAGTTTTAGGAAGTCATAGTGTGAGTAAACATCTTAGAATCTAAAATGAAAGCTATAGCACACTAATGAGTAGTCATTTTAAGTTTCTTTTAAATCTTTACCTACGAAGGTAAGAAGCACACCTTGATTCCCCCAGACAGGAGCTACTCAGATCACAAGGAGCTTCTGAACTTGGGCTGCCAGCACCAACTTTGGATGTCAGCCTGTTGTTCCTGCTTAATAGCATCAGCAAGATGTGTCTCAGCTCACAATCTGCATTTAATGAAAGAGAATTTAGTATGAACTGTGTGCAGAACTCTCCATCTGGTGTAAAGATTCAAGCTCTACCACGAAACACCCTTCTTCTATTCCCACTGAAAACTGGCTTGCAAGTGGCCATCAAATGGTTTGAGCTCAGCAGTTGGCTTGCTAGGGAAAATCTCTGCAAGATCACTTTGGTTTCTAATTAATAACACCCTGACTTAGGAAATGCTACTCTTTTTGCTTCAAGAGGGTGTTCTGCAATGCAAATATTTATGTGAAATCCTCACAAGAGCAGTTGTGTGGCCTCGTGTTCCCTCTGCTTGCTCTGGGGGATCAGTTAACAAACACTGTGCCAGAGATGGAGATAATTTTTTTTCCTCTGATATCAAGACAGACAGGATTTTTTTTTTATAGGATATTAATTTCTAGCTGGTTTGGAAACTCTTTCTATAAGAGAACGTGCTTCATCTGAACCTGCCTGCAAATAGTGCTGCTGGAGGTGTCAGAGGAAGACGTTGCCATAGGAAGAGCTCTCGCTGCCTGTGCTTTGTCTTGGCACTTCTAAGGTTTAAAACCTTGTTGGAGAAGGGAAGTGTTAGGATGAGATCTGTAGGACATCTTCTTGGATTGGGTGCACCTTTCTAAAACTTCTCCATCCTGTTTCTGCTGCTTTCTAAAAGTAGGGGGGGGAGGGAAAGCTTTGTTGAGAGTGAGCTGGGTTACAGCGGATCCCTCCCCCGGTAAAGTAAATTCACTGTGACTCAGAATGTTGGAAAGTCAGAGGAAAAATGGAATTGTATTTTTGTACAGTTTAAATATAATAGTATAAGAAGAATACTACAGAAAATATAATAACCTTAAGGAATATGGAGAAGGGGTCAAGGGAGAGTGATTTGCCATTGGAATGGTCTGCCCAGAGAGGTGGTGGAGTCGCCATCTCTGGGGGTGTTCAAGAAAAGCCTGGATGAGGCACCTAGTGCCATGGTCTGGTTGACTGGCTAGGGCTGGGTGCTAGGTTGGACTGACTGAGCTTGGAGGTCTCTTCCAACCTGATTGTTTCTATGATTCTAAGTGGCAGGAAAGCAGCAGCAGCCAAAACTGGTGGGTGAAGATAGCAGCAGAAGCAGCAGGTGTAAGATACAAGCTGTGCTTCTAGACATAAGGCTGTTCATGCTGCAGTGAAATGATATTAACTTATCCATTGTTGCCATGATATGGCCTATCCCTAGAATGTTCACCTCTCCACTCAGAGCTTCCACTTCTAAGTTTCTCTGTTTCCAGCTTTTTTTTGTGTCTGAGCTGGAAATCTAGCTCCAACAGCCACAAGAGTGTCAGGTTATATCTGTGTTTGAGCGTCTTGAGTATTGATCAGGCAGTCCAGGAGCAGATCTCTTGGTCTTGGTTTGTTGGATGTGGGCAAGTGGTCATTTGGGGTTGTTGTTTTTCTTCTTTTGTTTTTCTTCTTCCTGTTCCTGTGAGAAGCAAACAAGTGTTAGAAAGCATAATTAGGAAATCTGGTCAGGGCAGAGGCAGAAGCTGAGAGATTGGAGAACATTTTGCAACCACTTTTCTTCCTTTAGGTAGCATTGTGCTTATATTGGCTTTGAGTCACAGTAGACTGGTTGTCATTTGGTCCCTGCAGTCACAGGATGCATGTTGATCCTTCAGGTTTTTGGACCTCACATCTTATTACAGATGAACAAATGCAGCATGAGTTCCTCATACCATATCTGTCCCGTGGATAGCTCCAGGAAGTTCTCCATGGGACAGCAATGTGCCCTTGTGGCCAACAGGGCCAAAGGCGTCCTGGGGGTCATTAAGAGAACTGTGTCCACCAAGTCTATGGAGGTTCTCCTACCCCTCTATTCTGCCCTGCTGAGACCACACCTGGAATACTGTGTCCAGTTTTGGGCTCCCCAATTTAAGAAAGACAGGGATCTGCTGGAAAGAATCCAATGGAGAGCTACGAGGATGATTGAGGAATTGAACATCTCTCCTATGAAGAGAGATGTTTAGTCTTGAGAAGGCTGAGAGGGGATTTTATCAATGTCTATAAATATCTGAGGAGTGGGTCTCAGGGTGAAGGGGCCAGACTCTTTTTGGTGGTGCCTGCTGATAGGACAAGGAACAGTGGGTACACAGGAGGTTCAACCTCAGCAGAAGGAGACACTTCTTTGCTGTGAGAGTGACAGAGCACTGGAGCAGGCTGCCTGGAGAGGTTGTGGAATCTCCTTCTCTGGAGACTTTTAAAACCCACCTGGGTGCATTCCTGTGCAGACCATCCTAGGATATCCTGCTTTAGTAAGGGCATTGGACTGGATGATGTCTATGCAGGTCGCCTCTAACTCTTAGCATTCTGTGATTGATTCAATGCCTGGATGAAATAAACCTGAGTCACTTCTTTCAGTCTACAAAAGCAAGATCCTGGCCCAGCAAGATTCCTGCTAGAATGTTGTTCTTTGACCTGTACTGAACGGGCTTTGGTCAGGCTGTCACTTCTGGTGTATTGATGCTTAGAATAATACATGTCAAGCCCAGAGGAGACTTTTGGATTGTCTGCTCTGACCTATTGCATATTTCAGTCTAGAGAGTTTCACCAAGTTACTCCTCAGTAGAGTCAAATAGCTTAGGCTCCTCTGAAGTGTTTATTCCTTGAACCTTTGAAAGATGATTGAATTACTTCCCTTTCTTCCTGTGGCCAAGAGCTCTTCCTTCTTTCTCTACTTGAATGTCCCAGGCCCAGACCAACCTCATGAAATTCAACAAGGCCAAGTGTAAAGTCCTGCACCTGGGTGAGCGCAGTCACGAGCATAGATACAGGCTGGGTGGTGAATGGCTGAGAGCAGCCCTGAGGAAAAGGACCTGGGGTTTGGGGTGATGGAAAGTTCAACATGAGCTGGCAGTGTGAGTGCAGCCTAGACAGCAACCGTGTGCTGGGCTGCAGCAAGAGCAGTGTGGCCAGCAGGGCAAGGGAGGGGATTCTGCCTCTTTGCTCTGCTCTCCTGAGACCCCACCTGGAGTCCTGTATGCAGTTCCGGAGCCCCCAGCACAAGAAGGACATGGAACTGCTGGAGCCAGTCCAGAGGAGGCCACAAAGATGCTCAGAGGGCTGCAGCAGCTCTGCTATGAGAACAGGCTACAAGAGTTGGGGCTCTACAACCTGGAGAAGAGAAGGCTTTGAGGAGACCTTGGAGTGGCCTTCCAGTATCTGAAGGCGACCTACAGGAAGGCTGGGGAGAGACTATTGACAAGGTCTTGTGTTGCTGTATTGCCCTTTGGCACGTAGTGACCTGGTTCAGGAGCGGCCCCTCGGGTCCATCAGCACGCAGACACCAATGCGGTGGACGAGAAATGGCCGTTTATTAGTGTGCTAGTTTGAGCCTAGCTAGCATGTTTTGGTGAGAAGAACTAGATGATAGGCTGTAAAATGAAAACAATGGTGTCTACTTCCCTCACAGTCTTGCTGAGATGTATACAAAAGAAGAAAGGCAAAACAAAGATTAGGGCACTTGCTTCTTCTCTTCGCTGGCGAGCATTGCCTGCTGGGGAGAGCTCTTGGCTGCTGGCTGGACTCCATCTTGCTTTCTAACCTCACCCTCCTTTTGCTTGGCTGCTTCACCTTGCTTTTAACCCTTTTGGCCGAACCTCCATTCTTCCTTAGGACTGGGGTAAGGTTGAGAGGGGTAGGGGGAAGGTGAGGGGTGGTTGAGAGCCCCTCCTGGGGACTCAGGTTTCTGGGAGGGGAATTGTGTTTGTATTACCTTTTTTACCTTGTATATTTCTTTATATAACTGTATATACTGTGAATATCTGCTTGTAAATTGTGCCAGCTGTAAATATAAGCTTCATTCACATTTCCAGAGCCGACTGAGTCTAGTCTGGGTAATTTCTAAAAGTGTGGGGGGGAGGGGGATACCCAAACCATCACAATTAGTGGGTGCTAGAGGTTTATATAGTATAAGGTACATCGTCAGTTCCGTCTGCTTGCATCCTGTAAAGATAAGGATGGGTCCTACTACTGGCTACAGGTCCTGTCTTTCCGTACATCGTGGGTGTCTTCTGGCCGCCCGACCCTATCTACCCACAGTCTTGTAATGACAGGAGGAGGAGGAGGAATGGGTTTAAAGTGGCAGAGGGAATATTTAAACTAGATGTTAGGAAGGGGTTCTTTGAAGTGAGGGTGGTGAGACACTGGCACAGGTTACCCAGGGAGGTTGTGGCTACTCCCTTCCTGGAGGTGTGGAAGGCCAGGTTGGATGAGGCCTTGAGCAACCTGTTCTAGTGGGAGGTGTCCTTGCATATGACGAGGGGTTGGAACTGGATGAGCTTTGAGGTCCCTTCCAACCTAAACCATTCTGTGATTCTGTGATCCTGTGGTACTTGTGCAAAACATTTATTGGCACCATTTTTTTTCTGTCTTGTAGATGTTTATCCACACTGTTCATAGAATCATAGAATCAGCCATGTTGGAAGAGACCTCCAAAATCATCCAGTCCAACCTAGCACCCAGCCCTATCCAATGAAATAGATCATGGCACTAAGTGCCTCATCCAGCCCTTTCTTGAACACCTCCAGAGACAGTGACTCCACCGCCTCCCTGGGCAGCCCACTCCAATGCCAATCACTCTCTCTGCCAACAACTTCCTCCTAACATCCAGCCTAGACCTCCCCTGCCACAACTGCAGACTGTGTCCCCTTCTTCTGTTGCTGCTTGCCTGGCAGAAGAGACCAACCCCACCTGGCTACAGCCTCCCTTCAGGTAGTTGTAGAGAGCAATGAGGTCTGCCCTGAGCCTTCTCTTCTGCAGGCTGCACACCCACAGCTCCCTTAACCTCTCTTCACAGGGCTGTGCTCCAGGCCCCTCACCAGCTTCATTGTCCTTCTCTGGACACGTTCCAGTATCTCTCTTGAATTGAGGAGCCCAGAACTGGATGCAGTACTCAAAGTGTGGCCTGACCAGTATTTCCCAACATCCAGCTTAAACTGTTTTCCTTCAGTTCAGTTATCCAGAAACAATTCCTGGTTTATTGTCCTTTATCTGGCAATTCACCCCTCAAGCCAGTCCAGGTGGAATAGATTAGCGACAATAATTCTTGGTTAAGAATGAACAGTTCTGGAGATGCTGTCTTCTGGAGCCTTGATGATGGAGCCTTGGGAGTGTGGGGTGTGTGTCTCAAAAACAGTTAGGAGACATACTTGTGAGGTTTTTTCCCCCACTTGTAGGATTCCTGGAAGGCTGAATGACAGGAGAACTCCACTGGGAGAGCTGAACTGGATCTTCACTGCTATCACAGACACCATTGCATGGAATGTGCTACCAAGAGGTAAGGCTTGGGCAGGTGACTGAGGTTTTCAAGAGCATTCCTTGTTCAAAGTTGAAGGATGAAGAATAAGGTAAATGAGAGACTAAAATAGGGGGAAACTTAAAGCCTGGTACTGGAATTTCAGATCAGAGTAAACCTTTTTTCCAGGTCATTCTTTTTACTAGCAGCACTTTAGCAACCTGATTGCTGAGAACCAGAAGAGTTTTCTCTGGTACTAACATGGTTGCTTTAGCTTGCATGACTTTCATTCTTACATTTTTTTCCCTCAGCCTATGTTAGTATTGTAAACAGGAGAGTTTTCCCTCTTCCTCATGAGTAAACTTCACCCCATTGCTCTACTCCTGTTCTGCTTTGAATTTGTGCTTCTGGAGGATGTGTGGCCAAATGTGTAAACAGTGTTGCAGCTATGCTCAGCACAGCACAACTTCTCCTTTGTCTTTATAGAAGGCAGCAGCACATTTCCTGTCTTTAAGGATTCATTTTGGCTTCTCTAAGTCTATCAAACTGCCTTAGCAGGTGTATAGTTCTTGATTAAATAGTACACAGAGGTCCTTTTTTCCCCTCAGTAATTTCCAAAAACTTTGTCAGGCTGAGTTTAAGTGAAACATCAAAAGGAGAATTTTATCCAGAAGAGGCAAAAATGAACCTGAGGTGGAAAGTATTTAATTCTGTTAATGAGAAAAGGAGAGTAATTGGGATGCTTGAAGGGAGCTCAGAAGGTGAGATTTGCTTTAGCTAATTGGAAAACTGCAAAAACTTGTTACAGGAATAAAATATTAACACATTTTTAATGTTTTAAATGATTTTTGCCCATGACCTAAGGGACTTAAGTTACAGAGATATGCATCTAGTTGAACTCGATGACCTTAAAGGTCTTTTCCAACCGAAACCGTTCTATGATTCTAATAATTCCTGCAATCTCTTGGCAGATCTTTTCCAGAAGCTCTTCAGGCAAGACCTGCTTGTGGCCAGCTTATTCCGTAACTTCCTCTTAGCAGAAAGAATCATGAGGTCCTACAACTGCACCCCTGTCAGCAGCCCTCGGCTACCTCCGACCTACATGCATGCCATGTGGTAAGTCACAGCCCGCAGCCTGCCCCTGGCTGCAGAGGCTGATTGATGCCTTAAGGAGATTTCAGGCACTGAGGGCCTGAAAGATTATTACTGCTTAAACCTTCACAGTGCTTTACTGATTAGGTTGCTGGATTAAAAAATGAAACAGCATAGGGCAGAGAGAGGGACCTGGACAGGCTGGAGAGGTAGCTGAAGAGAATCTCCTGAGGTTCAGTAAGGCAAAGCACGAGGCCCTGCAAC
>WAAF01002166.1:183738-202319 GCA_013400475.1 Tricholaema leucomelas
TCTCCTCATAGGGTTTGTGTTCCAGGCCCCTCACCAGCTTCGTTGCCCTTCTCTGGACACGTTCCAGCACCTCAGCATCTCTCTTGAATTGAGGAGCCCAGAACTGGACACAGCACTCAAGGTGTGGCCTGACCAGTGTTCAGTACAGGGGCAGAATAACCTCCCTTGTCCTACTGGCCACACTGTTCCTGATCCAGGCCAGGATGCCATTGGCCCTCTTGGCCACCTGGGCACACTGCTGGCTCATCTTCAGCCTACTATCCATCAGTACCCCCAGATACTGTTGAAGTACTGGAACGTGTCCAGGAAAGGGCAATGAAGCTGGTGAGGGGCCTGGAGCACAGCCCTGTGAGGAGAGGCTGAGGGAGCTGGGGTTGTGCAGCCTGCAGTAGAGGAGGCTCAGGGCAGACCTCATTGCTGTCTGCAAGTACCTGAAGGGAGGCTGTAGCCAGGTGGGGTTGGTCTCTTCTGCCAGGCAAGCAGCAACAGAAGAAGGGGACACAGTCTGCAGTTGTGGCAGGGGAGGTCTAGGCTGGATGTTAGGAGGAAGTTGTTGTCAGAGGGAGTGATTGGCATTGGAATGGGCTGCCCAGGGAGGTGGTGGAGTCACTGTCTCTGGAGTTGTTCAAGAGAAGGTTGGGTGAGGCACTTAGTGCCATGATCTATTTCATTGGATAGGGCTGGGTGCTAGGTTGGACTGGATGAGCTTGGAGGTCTCTTCCAACCTGGTTGATTCTATGATTCTATGAAAAAAAAGTGTGGCCAGCAGGTCGATAGAGCTTATTCTGCCACTGTGCTCTGGTGAGACCTGATTTGCAGTACTGTGTCCAGCTATGGGGCCACCAACACAAGAGAGGCATGGACCTGCTGGAGCAGGTTTAGAGGAGGGTCACAGAGATGTTCAGAGGGCTGGAACACCTCTCCTGTGAGGACAGACTGAAAGAACTGGGGCTGTTTAAGCCTATAGAAGAGAAGGCTGCAGGGAGACCTCAGAGCTACATTTCAATATCTAAAGGGGACCTACAGGAAGGTTGAGGAGGGAACGGTCAGAAGGGCCTGTGGTGATAGGAGAAGGGACAATGGTTTGAAACTGGAGTAGGGGAGGTTTAGGGTGGACATCAGGAAGAACTTCTTCACAATGAGAGTGGTGAAGTATTGAAACAGGTTTCCCAGGGATATGGTTTGAGGCCCCATCCTTGGAGCCATTCAAGATCAGACTTAACATGGCCCTGGGCAGTCTGCTCTAGTTGGAGATGTCCCTGCAGGGGTAGTTGAACAGGATGACAGTGTGACCTGTGAATCTCCAAGTGTATTTCTGCTCTGTGCATGGACAATTATCTTGTCATTCTGTAATGCAGAAGCTTCAGTTTAGTCACAGAATCCTCCACTCCAAATACAAAAGAAATGGGACATCTGCTAGCTGTACTTTCACAAAGGGATTAAGTCTCCAGTGATTGGGAAGTGTGGGGAGAGCTTAGGGCCTGAGGGAAAACTTCTTACCTTGTGTTGCTAAAGCAGAAGAAGGGGTTTTTTTTTCTTGCTGCAGAGTTCATCTGTTTTTTACCCTTGCTTTTAAGATGATTAATGGAGATGGAGGTGGCACAGTTATCAAAAAGCTCTTAAATGTGGTTTTGACTGTCAGACAAATGTCCTATGAACAGCAATGATAAAAATAATAACAACAGGACTAACAAAAAAATGCTTGCTTTCATTTTTTTAATTCACTACAATTAAGAATAGAAAGTGTCCAACATTTGGCTAAGTACAAACTGGTACAGTCAAGCTAAGGCAGTTATGGAGGAGAAAATGATCACTGGGTGCCTTGCTGAGAGGCTAATAAATGACAGGGCAAAGTAGCTGAGTGAGCTTAATTTACCTGCACTTTCAACAGCATTTTAAGAAGTTTCCTCCATAAAATTGTAGAGGAAATAAATACAGAGGAGGTATGAAGTGATGATGATGATCAGTGTAAAACTGATGGCAGTGTCACTCTGCAACTACCTGAATGAAAGCTGTGGAGAGAATTTGGTGCTGATCTCTTCTCACAGGTGATTACAGAATTACAGAAACAGCCAGGTTGGAAAAGCCTCTCAGGATCACCAGGTCCAACCTATAACTCTACAAGATTCCTTAAACCATGTCCCTAAGCACCGCATCCAGATGACCCTTAAACACATCCAGGGTGGGTGGCTCCACCACTGCTCTGGGCAGCTCATTCCAGTCCCTGACTACTCTCTCCGTGAAAAACTTTTTCCTTAGATTCAATCTAAACCTCCCCTTGTTCTGTCTCCAATTACCTGTAAGAAGAGACCAGCACCAAGAGGGAATGGCCTCAAACTGCAACAGGGTAGGTTTAGACTGGATGTCAGGAAAGATTTTCTCACAGAAAGACCAGTCAGATGTCAGAGTAGGCTGCCCAGGGAGGTGGTTGAGTCACCATCCCTGGATGTCTATACAGGTTGTTTAGATGTGGTGCTTGGGGTGCTTGTGGTGCTTGGTTTAGGGGTGATCTTTGTATAAACTAGAGTTAATGGTTGGACTTGATGATCCCAGGGATCCTTTCCAACCTGAATAGTTCTGTCACTCTATGATGATATAGGATGGTTTCCTTAGGAAGTGGAAGCCAGCAGAGAGCCCTGGACAGGCAGCCACTGAGGGAGGTGTTTGCTGCTAATGCAGAGTTGCTTTAATTATTGTAAAGCATGGAGGCAATAGGAGGGGCTTTGAATGGGGTTATTTACAATGGGGCAGCCTTGTTAAAGGTGCTGTGAGTTTGTACCTGGCAAACAATGTTCTGAAGAGCTTTGGGTGAGCAACTTGAGGAAAATTGTTTCAGGCCTTTGTAAATACAGTGATTTGGTTTATTGCTGTGTCACATGAGGGACTGGGATGTTTGTAAGTGAAGAGGAGAAAAAAACCCACCAGAGTTCCCCTGATATCTTTCAGGTGAGGTTGGCACTGCATGTGTCAGAGCATGAGCTGTAGGACTCTGTGTTTCTAGTTGCAGTAGAGTGAAACAGGTTGCAGAAATTTGGAACCAGTCAATTTCTTGAGTTATTTATAGCTTGCTTATTGCCAGCATATTAAAAACCTCTATTTCCAGTTCCTGATGGGAATAGAATTCTTTCTTGTTGCCAGCCTAATGAAATCCTCTATTTCTGGATTCCTATGGAAGTGTGTCTTAGTCACTGTTGCCATCTATGTTCTCAACCACAGGAGTGAAACTAGTTCTGTATCTCTTGGACCTGCACGGTAGCATCATGGATTCTTTGTATTGTAGTTCTCCTGGTGCAAAAGGGTGCAGTAAGTACCTCTGTAAAGCTCCTCAGGTATAGCAGCCTTGTTGCTGCTTTTTAGGATTTACCAGAAGAAGAAATTCCTTAGCAAACACCACACACAGAGTCCTTCTGAATCCCAAACAGTAGCAAAGTAGACAACAAGTTAGCAGAGAGAGTCCCCTGACACTCCGTGTCCTCCAAACCAGTGTGCAACTTGAAGCAAACCAAGCAAAGGGGAATATTCCACTTGGTCAGAGGTGGCTGAGTTCATTCTGATGAACTTTTAGGAAGGCCAGATTTAGAAACTAAATTAGGACTCGCTTAAATATCTTCTAAAAATAATCACCTGCCCCTTTCATTCAAGAAGTTTCTAATGGAGCCTTGATCTGAAACCTCCAAACCCATTTTGCTGTTTGCATAAACTAGGTAATGGGGCTGGAGGGCAAGAGAATTGGCCAAGGGAGTGTGGTAAAGAATGGAAACTTCAGGCAGTGTGATCTGATGATGATGTTGAAGCTACGTCTGCGTGGTTATGTGGTGGATGATACAGCAAGATTTTAGCAAAACTCTTGAGGCTTTCCACAGATAGGATAGGATAGAATAGAATGGGATGGGATGGAATGGGATGGGATGGAATAAGACAGGATAGAATAGGATAGGATAGAGTGGAATAGGATAGAACAGAATAGGATAGGATAGAATAGAATAGAGTAGGATAGGATGGAGTGGAATAGAATAGGATAGGATGGAGTGGAATAGAATAGGATAGGATAGAGTGGAATAGAATAGGATAGAGTGGAATAGAATAGGATAGAGTGGAATAGAATAGGATAGGATAGAGTGGAATAGAATAGAACAGAAAAGGATAGGATAGAGTGGAATAGAATAGAGTAGGATAGAAAAGAACAGAACAGAACGGAGTAGAATCAGCCAGGCTGGAAGAGACCTCCAAGATCATCTAGTCCAACCTATCACCCAGATGTTTCATACCCAGCATGTCAGACACATCTTTGAAGAGCAAGTCCTGCTGCTGTGTTGTGTCAGCAATGGTTTGATGTGCTCATAGTGGGCAAAAATTTCTCTGGGGTTCTCTCCTGCAGTTACAAATGCAGAATGAATGCCAGTAGTGGCTCTGATATAGACCAGCCAGTGCTCCTCGAGGACTAAACTTCAGACTTCCCAGCCCTTGGACTCTTCCTCCACTCTCCTATCCTTTCCAGCCTCTCTTTATTTGGGTTGGTTTAGGACACAGTACCTTCCACCATGATCCTGTGTGCACCAGGTGTGTGTTCCTGACTTAGGTTTTGGTTCATTGCTTGCATCCTGAGTGGTGGTGTCACGTTTTAGCTCCTCCAGTAGGTATATACAGACTCTTCTCTCTTCAAGTCATGCTCTGGATGCTCCTCTGGCTTCCTGGGCTTTGTCCTTCTCTTCACAAAGGTAATAGAAGATTATTACCCTGTTTCTCTGCTATTACAAACTGTTCTGTACAAACTATTCAGCTGGGATAGAGACTGAAAATGGGATCTAAATGCAGAGATCTTTTGTATCCCAGCAGCAGGCTGAATGGAGAAACAAATGACTGCTGGGTGCTAGTACAGGCTTTGCCTGCAGAAGCATAAGGAAGTGTTTCACTGATTGTGGCAACACTGACACCATCTCTGCTGAACCCTGTATACTCTGTATTTGTGCTCCTAGTGCTCATTGCTGGGCCTGGGCCTCTTAATGGGAGCATCTCACAGTCAGTCAGAGAAGAAAGAGCTGAAACAGCTCCTGCCTCGCTGCTGCAGATGTGCTGCTGAGGTCAGAGCACAACATCCCTGCTTCCCACCGTGCTGTCTGTGGCTGGATAACAGACTTCTGCCAGCTCTGGAAGGAAGTTGTGGGAAAGCTGAGTGAGGCTGGTGGCCAGCAGCTGGCTGTAGTGTGCTGGAGGGAGGAGCACAAGCTGCACAATGTGCCTTATGCTTGATTTAAGCATGAGTTTACCTCTTGTATAGTTAGGACTGCTCCTTGTCAGGTATTAGAGCAGAACCTGTAGCTTTTTTGGCTTATCTTTGTCCCTGCTTGTTTGGTAATTAATTTTCTGTAAGTCACACTCAAATGTGTGGTGATTTGAGGATCGTAGCAGGAGCCCTGACACTGCTGGAGGGATGAGCTCCTGTTGCTTTTGGCTTAGTCCTTTCAACAGTAGCTTTTAGAAATATTGACTTAGGAAACTGTTGTTCTGATCAATTCTTTTGGGAGACCTCTGTTACCTCTTCTGTGAATTATCCTTTTTACCTGCACTATTGAGGAAAAGTGAATTATTTTATCTTTGTTTTGTTTGGTTTTTAGGGAAAATTTGACCCACAAGCTGTCAGTCTTTTTATTTCACCAAGAAGGGCACCATATTTAGGAGTCAGGGGAGCTGACCTCTTTGACCCTGTCCTCTTTGGTAGGCTCTAACATATTACTTCATTCCTTCATGGCTTTCTTACTTTTATTGGCTTTCTCTGTTTTACCTGCTTAGGCATAAACCCTTCTGGGCACAGGCTGTTGATTTGTATTTGTAAGGTGCCTCTCACTCTGGGTTCTTGGCTGCTGCAAGCACTGCTATAATACAGGTATTAATATTAATATATATTGATTGACTGGCTGAGCTATTCAACTTGGAGAGTTGTTTTGTCTATTGTGCAGCAAGAATAGGAGGCCTGATGCTCTGTCAGCATCTTGATCTCCATTGTGATGGATTATGGTTTCTACATTACTGCTGTTGCCAGCAAGTTATATTCATGGCCTTTGAAAAGACCTAATAATGTGTTTGGAAATATTTCCTAACCCAGGTTATATATTAAAACCAAAGTACCTTAATTATGCTTTGGAAGAGCTGTGATTTGTTCATAATAGAAATATGGCAATAGTGTATACACCAACCATGAAATTCCAGTTGAAAGGGAGTCATCAGGTACTGCAAATAAACCAGGCTTGAAATTCTAGCTGAAAAAAAACCCAATAATGTAGCAACCCAGTGACAGGTAAGAGAGGAGCTGGAGCCTGTGAACATGGAGGGAGTGTTGCAGGAGGGATGCAGGAGCCTGGCACAGCACGCAGCAGATGGCCAGAACTTGGCCCGCGGCCGCTGTAAGCCCCCAGCTCTTGCCTCACGTGATGTTCCCCAGGCTACCTGGGCCTCCAGGGTACCTGCAGGGCTGGGCAGGACACTGCACAAGCTGGAGCAGGGGTTGACATGGAGTTATCCCCAAAATCCCCAGCTCACCATGTCCCCACTCCTCCTTCTGCCATGGATGGTACTGCTTTGGCAGGAGTAAAGGGCTCAGAGTAGCTGTGGGCACAGACTGGCATGGAGAGGCACCTTGAGCAACTCTGAATGGCAGAGAGACCACAGGACCTCAGGCAAACCCTCAGAAGTCTCATCAGCACCCAGCAATTACCTGCTCCAAGGTCATGAAGTCCAGCCATCAACCCAACACCTCCCCAGGTGCAATGTCTGCATGGGCTTTTTAATGCCTACAGTGGTGGTGACTCCACCACCTTTCTGAGCAGCCTGTTCCAGTGCCTGACCACTCTATCAGTAAAGAAATTCTTCCTGACATCCAACCTAAACCTCTCCTGGCACAACATGAGGCCATTTCCTCTCATCCCATCACGAGTTACTTTAGCTCCGCAGAAAGCCTTTAGTATCTCAGTGTTGTTTGAAAGGCTTTTTGGAACCGTTTGACATTTGAGGGATTAGATTAGTTCAGATTACACTCTTGATTTAACCAGATTTTTGTGTGTGTGTGTCTATGTGTTAGACTGAAAGACTCCAAAACCCATTAATGGACTACAAATAGTTTAATGGAGAGGAATGTAGGACAAAAATAGCAAAGCCTGTGTTTTGCATTGTGGCTAGAGGAGAGAAATTCACTAGTAGAAGGAAAAAAAGGATTTCAGAGCTGTGCCAAATATTCATGGCAATAAATATTCGTTAAAAATAGCTGAGTCTGAGCAGCTTCTCAGCTGTGTTCCCTCGAGCAGGCTTAGGGGAGGTCACAGTGGCACTGAGAAGCAGGTGAATCGAGGCTGAAAGCTGAAAATCCAGTCAAATGAGTGTGATGGTTTGGATGTTCCCCCTCCCCACACACACTTAAGAAAATCACCCAGACTAGACTCAGCTGATCTGGAAAATTGAATGAAGCTTTATATTGACAGCTTAGCACAGTGTACAAGCAGGTATTTGCTATATATATATACAGAAAGAGACAAGTTAAAAAAGTAATGCAGAAACACAACAGCCCTCCCAGAAACCTGAGTCCCCAGGAGGGGCTCTCAACCACCCTTCCGCCTTCTCCCCACCCCTCTACCTTACCCCAGACTTTGCCTTATGCTCAAGGTAGTTTGGAGGGTTGGCCAGGGGAGATAGGAAGCAGAAGGATTAGTCACACAGATGGCAGGTTAGAGTTAGAGACAAATTCATGCAGCCCCAAGAAACAGAGAGTGACTCTTATCTGTATTTATGTTCTTGGTTTTATCCATCTCAGCAAGCCTATGGGTGCAGTAGACATCACCATTGTTTTCTTTTCACAGCCTATCATCTAATTCTTCTCACCAAAACATTCTAGCTAGCTTCAAGCTAGCACAGTGGGGTATGCTCTTGAATTATATTTGCAGAAGAAACAAGCATGAAAAATCTTGTCCAGTGTACTTGATAGAGTCTGAAATATTTAACTGTCCCAGAAATACAATTTGAAATAAGTAGATCAGGAGTTGGAGCACCTCTGCAGTGGGGACAGGTTGGGGGGGCTGGGGTTGTTCAGCCTGGAGAATCATAGAGTCATAGAATCAATCAGGTTGGAAGAGACCTCCAAGATCAGCCAGTCCAACCTAGCACCCAGCCCTAGCCAATCAACCAGACCATGGCACTAAGTGCCTCATCCAGGCTTTGCTTCAACACCCCCAGGGACGGTGACTCCACCACCTCCCTGGGCAGCCCATTCCAATGGCAAATCACTCTCTGTGGGAAGAACTTCCTGAGAAGAGAAGGCTCTGTGGAATCCTGGGAGCAGCCTTCCAATACCTGGAGGAGGCTGCAAGAAGGCTGCAGAGGGATTGTTTCCCGAGGCCTGGAGTGATAGAACAAGGGGCAATGGTTTGAAATAAGAGCAGATTCAGATTGGATGTTAGGAACAAATTCTTTTATCGTGAGGGTGATGGAACACTGGAACAGGTTGCCCAGGGAGGTAGCTGAGGCCTCATCCTTGGAAGTATTCAAGGGCAGACTCAACAAGCTCTGAGCAGCATGGTCTAGTGAGGGATGTCTGTGCTGACTGCAGTGCAGTTGGACTGGATGACCTTTGGTGGTCCCTTCCAAGCCAAACCATTCTGTGGTTGTATTGTACCTGATGCCTCAACCCCAAGACCATAGCTGGCTCCAGCTTCTTTAGCTGCTCCTCGGTGTGACTGTCCTGGGAAGAACTCCTTTGTTCATTCTATGATTCCTCCTTTTCCCTGGAATGTGTGGTGCAATATAACACAAACTATTCCCAGCAGAAGAGAGAATCTTCAAAGACAGTAATAATACAGTGTAAAAAAACATGATGAGGATTAAAAGCATTAGACATTGACTCGGCCTGGGAAATCTGGATGTAAGAAAATCCATCTTCATGATCTGCCAGCTAATATTGTACATGTGGGTGAAGAAAGACTAATGCACATCTGGGTCTCTGTGCTTCATTTCTGCTGTTAAAGTTTGACTGGAGGCTTCCATTACCAACCCTTCCTTGGATCTGCACAGTAAAAGCCGTTGAGCAAAGTTGGAGCTCTCAGCCTTCTGTTCTCTGCTTAGAAGTCCAAACTTTGCAGCACCTTTGGGAAACAAAGTAAAGGCAGCTGGATCAGTTTGTGTTAAATTATTAAAAGTTTAAACAGTCTTGCTGTAATGAAACTGGTATTGGGCTGAGGTGGGGGAGGAGATGGATGGAAACCGAGAGGCATGTGAATAGGGGCTTTGTGCTGAAAGGGCTGAGGGAAAAAGGCAACTGAAATACAACAAATATGTGGGGAGTTCTGTCATGGGAGAAGGGAGGTGGTGGCAGAAGTCAGGGGAGCTCTTGTTTAATTTTTCCTGTTGAATTATGGAGGAGCAATGCCACTGCAGTTTTAATGTTCATGTTTTCTGAAGAGCGCTGTCCCTCTGCGGGACGATGGCTTGCACCTCGTTTGGTGAGGACCTTGCTGAAGTGAGCAGAGTGAGATGCTCAGGGCATTGTTGGCTTCTTCTCTGTGCAGGCTGTTTCTGTTGGCATGCTGTGTTGGCATGCTTGGCTGGGATGAACAAAAGCACTTTCTTGCCTGGTTTTTGACTCAGTCAATTTTCCAGCTAAGGAGAGAATTTAATGGGCATTTATTCCAAAATACATATGGGAAATACCTGAGACTTAAGGACATTTTCTCAGCAGTTGAACCTGAGGAGTCCTTCATTCTACCCTAGTTGAAAATCACTGAGTTTGACCCCTCTCTTTGATGAGATTGCTTCACAGCATAGCATGGAGCACTGTAAAAGGCTTTTGCCTTTTCGGAGCTGTGATACGATGAAAGCTGTGAAGTCCTTAAGAAGCACAAGGGTAAGCAGAGCATACTGTGTGGGTGATGGCATGAAAAAAGCTTTGGAACTTGTGGTTTGAGTGCTGATGGACAACTCAAGCTTCCCCTCCCTTGGTGCCTCTTTACAGGTTCTCTGTAGTTACTCTCTCAGGCACACTGGGTTTAGATCACTTAGAAATGGCAACCTCCTGAGAGGTGGTTGGTGGAAATCCTCTGGGCTTGGGCAAATAAGTTGGTGTATGGGATTGCTTCTTTTTATTGCCTTTTTGGGTGGAGAGATAACAGGAGCGTGCTCTGATGAAACCTCACCTGGAGTGCTGCATCCAGGTCTGGAGTCCTCAATATATGGAGTAGGTCCAGAAGAGGCCATAAAACCAGTCAGGGGTTTGGGACACCTCTGCTACAAGTACAGGCTAAGGGAGCTGGGGTTGTTCATCCTAGAAAAGAGGAGGCTCCAGGGAGACCTAGTAGCAACCTTCCAATACCTGAAGGGGGCTACAAGAAGGATGAAGAGAGATTGTTTACAAAAGCCTGCAGTGATTGGATAGGGAGCAGTGGCTTCAAACTAGAGAAGAGCAGATTAGATTGGATGTTAGGAACAAGTTCTGCACCATGAGGGTAGTGGAACACTGGAACAGGTTGTCTGGGGAGATGGTTGAGGCCCCATCCCTGGAGGTATTCAAGATGAGGCTTAACAGGGCTCTGGACAACCTGATGTAGTTGAGGGTACCCCTGCTTACTGCAGAGGGAGGTGGACTGGATGACCTTTGAAGGTCCCTTCCAACCCAGACCATTCTATGATAAAACCTGCCATTGAGGATGTGATGGCTTCTGAACTGATCAGAGGAGTAGAGAGAGAAGGCTTCACAGAATCACAGACTTTCTTAGATTGGAAAACACCTTCAAGATCTTTGAGTCAAATCATCAGTTTCACACTGACAAGTCCTTGACTAAACCAAATCCCTCAGCACAACAGCTAATTGCTATGACTGGAAAGGACCACCAGGATCCTCCAGTCCAACCTTCATTTTAGCATCCTTAATCCCTAGACCATAGCCTCAAGCACCACATCCACTCTCCTTCTAAACACCTTCAGGGATGGCAACTCCATCACCTCCCTGGGCAGCCCATTCCATGCCTGACCACCTGCTCAAGAAAGAACTTCCTGCCAACATCCAACCTAAACCTCCCCTGACGCAACTTGAGACCATTTCCTCTTGTCTTATCATTAGTAATTCAGGGGAAGAGACCAGCTCCAGCCTCACTACAGGCGGTTTCCTTTTAGGTAGTTGTAGAGGGCAATAAGGTCCCCTCTCAGCCTCCTCTTCTCCAGGCTAGACAACCCTCATCTGCTCCTCATAGGTCATGTTTTCCAGACCTCTCCCTAGCCTCATCGCCCTTCTCTCTCCTTCTCCCTCTTCTCCTCACTTCCTCTCTTCTGACACAATTATGCTATCACTTTATTGTACATGAGGACAGCACAGTACAAAAACTCCTCCTACCACCTTCGTTAGTAGCATCATGTGGTGAAGCACTGCAATATTCGCTGGGCAATCATCTACTGAAGTACGTCACAGTGGCCTCTTGTCGCGGTGGGGAGCCCCAGGGTTATTGGGAAAGCACAGTGAGGGGGGAGGAAAGAACGGTGCTGAGCTATTAACCAAACTCTTTTTACACCTAATGTAGTGAAAACAAATCTTCCAAAGCAGTTTGCAAACAGCAATCTCCACAAAGAAGGGAGAGAAGTGGCGATCTCTTGGGTTGGCTTTCATAAATCACTTGTAGGATGCAGCACCACCCCTCCTTCTTCCCCTGCTGGTCTCTAATTTATCTCTTGTTTGTGTGCTAAAGTGTGATATTAGTTCTGCAAGAGATCTGCGCTTTGCCCACCTTCCTAGTTCCCTTTGGAGTATTAAAACAGTCAATCACTCCTCCTCCTCCTCCTCCTCACCACCAGCAGCCATTATTTTAACAAGTATTTTTCCCCTTCTGTTTCTCTTCAGTTACTCCTCTGGCATTAGTCCTTCACCATTCTTTAGTGGCTTGGTTTGAATCTTTTCATTCTTGCAATGCCTGTTTATTTGGCCAACACAGTGAGTTACCTCTGTGGCAACCTGAAATCTCACAAGTCATGTGTAGCTGGTCTGGTAGTTGGAAATAGTGAAGCTTTCATGGAGTCATAGAATTGTTCAAGTCAGAAAAGATTACAGAATCACAGAACATTAGAAAAGACCTCCAAAGATTAAGTCTGCTTGCCAAAGCAGGATCCCATAAGGTAGTCTGCACAGGAATGTGTCCAGGTGGGTTTTGAAAGCCTCCAGAAAAGGAGAATCCACAACCTCTCAGGCCACAACCTGAGTACTGTGTCCAGTTCTGGGCTCCTCAGTTCAAGAGAGATGTTGAGGTGCTGGAACGTGTCCAGAGAAGGGCAACAAGGCTGGTGAGGGGCCTGGAGCACAGCCCTGTGGGGAGAGGNGTCACTGTAAAGAAGTTTCTCCTCAAGGGCAAATCCTGCCTGACAAACCTGGTGACCTTCTATGAACAGGTCACAACATTAATAGATGAGAGGTGAGCAACTGATGTCATTTGCCTGGACCCAAGCAAAGCCTTTGACACCGTCCCTGGTCTCCAAGCTGGTGACACATGGGTTTGATGGGTGAACCACTAGCTGGATAAAGAACTGGCTTGATGGTCGCACCCAAAGAGTGGCTGTCAATGGCTCCATATCCAAGTGGAGGCCAGTGACAAGTGGAGGAGTGGTGAGACTCTGGAATGGGTTGCCCAGGGAGGTGGTTGAGGCCCCATCCCTGGAGGTGTTTAAGGCCAGGCTGGATGAGGCTGTGGGCAGCGAGATCTAGGGTAGGGTGTCCCTGCCCATGGCAGGGGGGTTGGAACTAGATGATCCTTGTGGTCCCTTCCAACCTTGACTGATTTTAGGATTCTGTGTTGAGGTGAAACCTTCTGTGTTCCAGTTTGTACCTGTTTCTCCTTGTCTTATTGCTGTGGACCACTGAAAAGAGATTGGCTCCATCCACTTGACACCCACCCCTCAGATATTTATAGACACTGATCAGAAGAGAAGACTCTTTTCTCCAGACTAAACAGCCCCAGGGTTTTCAGTCTCTCTCCATAGGGGAGGTTCTCAAGTCCCCCAGTCATCCTTGTGGCTCTCTGCTGGACCCTCTCCAGCAGGTCCCTGTCTCTCTTGAACTGGGGAGCCCAAAATTGGACACCATTCTCCAGGTGTCGTATCACTATGGCAGAGTAGAGGGGGAGAAGAACCTCCCTAGACCTGTTGGACACACTTTTCTTGTTTCAGCTCAGGGATGCCATTGTTCCTCTTGGCTACAAGGGCCAAAATCATCAAGTCCATCCATTTTCTAACTCTACCAAGTCTGCTGCTAAACCATGTCCCTCCCCAGCACATTCCTGCATCTTTTAAACACTTTCAGGGATGGGAAATTCAACCACCTCCCTGAGGAGCCCATTCCAGTCTTCTGAGAAGCCTTTCAGTAAGAAGTTTCTTCTAATGTCATAGACTATGCTAGGGGTTGGAAGAGACCTCCAGAGATCATCAAGTCCCACTCCCCCTGCCAAAGCAGGACCTCCTAGAGCAGGTCACACAGGAAAGCATCCAGATTTTGAAGATCTTTAGAGAAGGAGATTCCACAATCTCTCTGAGCAGCCTGCTTCAGGGCTCAAGCACCCTCACAGTAAAGATTTTTTAACTCGTGTTGAGTTGGAATTTCCTGTGATGGAGTTTACATCCATTGCCCCTCCTCCTGTCACTGGGCATCATTGAAAAGAGCCTGGCTCCATCCTCCTGAGAGCCACCTTGGTGCAACCTGAGGCCATTTCCTCTCATTCTATCCCTTGCTCCTAGGGGCAGAGACTTGAAGCAAAGCTGCTGTTTGCTCGTGTGTCTCGTTGATGGGGAGATTTGCTGTTTCCTGCAGAGACAGTGCAGCAGTGATGTATTGGGCTCGTTTGGAAAGGCTGGAGAATCATTTGAAGTGTTTGCATTGCTGAGAGTCTCTTACACAGCTGATGCTGATCAGCAGCTCTCTAGAATGTGATGAGGTTTTATGCTGGTGGTTACTCAATGCAGGGCATTCACAGTCGGTGCAGCCGGGCTGGCTACGTAGCTGCACTGTGACTGCCCTGCTTTAAGAAGCACAAAAAGAGATTGTTTGAGTTGTTTGTTCTTTCTTATAACACTTAAAAACCTTTGAGAATTTACTTGAGCAGGCTGCTTTGGATGTTTTAAAGCAGTATCAGTGCTTCTTACCTAAAATGACTTTGAGGAGCTCGGCATCTTAGCTCTGTGCCCCTACAATATAATGCCCTACACAGGATCCTTTTATAGGCAGGCAAAATTAGACTGGTTGGCTCTGATCTCTAAACCATTTTTTTCCAGTGGAATAAAACTTAACCTCAAAAGGACTGTGTGTTGCCACTCATAATGCTGAGAGGATTTCTTCAGGTGGTATTGGCCATTCCTCCGAGAAACCTGGAAGTCAGAAATACTCATTCTTTGCTTGAAGTGAAATTATCTCTAATTGACTATGCCTCAACCAGGAAGAAATCCCTCATCAGCTCTGTGTAAACAGTTTGTCTCCAGCATGGGCCTTTATTGAGCATGTGGGAAGCATTTGTTGCCCATGTTTTTATTATCTCTTGATTACCTCTTAATTATATTGGCAGCAAATTGTCAAGTGGAAGGTGAATGCTGTGAAGTGGAGGGATAGGATCTGGGGCAGCTGAAGCAAGCTGCAGCTCTTGATGCCACAGAAGAAATGCAAAAGCTTTATTTTTCCATCTAATTCTTAGACTCATAGAATCAGCTAGGTTGGAAGAGACCTCCAAGATCATCCAGTCCAACCTAGCACCCAGCCCTACTCAATCAACTAGACCATGGCACTAAGTGCCTCATCCGGGCTTTGCCTGAACACTGCCAGGGATGGTAACTCCACCACCTCCCTGGGGAGCTCGTTCCTATGTCAGCCACTCTCTCTGGGAAGAACTTCCTCCTAATACCCAGCCTTTACCTGCCCTGGCACAACTTGAGGCTGTGTCCCCTTGTTCTGTTGCTGGTTGCTTGGGAGAAGAGACCAATCCCCACCTGGCTACAACCTCCCTTCAGGTAGTTGTAGACAGCAATGAGGTCATCCCTGAGAATCGTAGAATCAACCAGGTTGGAAGAGACCTCCAAGCTCAGCCAGTCCAACCTAGCACCCAGCCCTGTCCAGTCAGTCAGGCCATGGCACCAAATGCCTCGTTCAGGCTTCTCCCAAACACCTCCAGGGACAGCAACTCCACCACCTCCCTGGGCAGCCCATTCCAGTAACAAAACATAGAATCATAGAATCAACCAGGTTGGAAGAGACCTGCAAGATCATCCAGTCTATCCCAGCACCCAGCCCTCTCAATTGGAGCACTAATTTTCAGTTGAGAACAGCTGCCAGTCAGGCTGATGGGAGAGATGTTTCTCAGCAACCGCTGTAATGGAAATCTTTGCTTGACTCAACCCAGGGTGATTTAACAACTTCTTGGAGCAGGTAACTAAAATACACTGTATTGATTATCACCTATGGCCTTACGTCTGCAGATGTTCAGAGGAGAAGAAAAATGGCTTAGCCTATTGATGTTAACACTTGATGGCCACCAGCCACGGAAGAGCAAAAGTGCATCTGGAGAGTAAATGAGGGTTTTGCGTAAGGAACCCAGTGGGAGGTGTTTTAACTCCCTGGCCTTTCCCAGAGCACAAATTTGTATGGTAAAATGAGAAGTGCATGAAGCCTCTATGGATGGGGTAGGAATAATTGTTTCTGGGGTAAAAATTAATTGTTCCACTATTTTTTTTTTAGAAGTGTTTTAGGAAGTTTGCAGAGCAAGTCTGATTATTTTAGTCTGGGAGCACTTCAAAGCAGACTGTCAGTGAATTTCTTTTGCACTGAATCAGCCACAACAGGTTCCTCGGCAACTGTGTGTGATCCATGTGCTGTTGTAACTCCAGCACTAAGGCACTGTAAGTCATGAGGTTTTAGCCATTAAATAGTAGGAGAGGTGAGTGGGAAAACTGAAATCTGTAGGTATTTTAGTGTGTGTCCCTCCATCCTTGGGGTGAGTTATGTGGAGACAGCCTTTGTGAGCAAGGCTGCCACACAAAACCCCACTCAGAGTTAGACTAACAGAGCCTGGGTGAGTTTCTCAATGCTGTGTGCAGTGACACAGTGTCTGTGTTGGGATGAGGGAGAGGAGGAGCAGCGTGGGGGTGTAGGTGTATCCATGAACTGTGAGTTGGAGAGCTTGGCAGCAGGAATGCATCTCCCTGAGCTGTTATGATGTGACTGGAATGCAGAGACAGTGAGGGTTTGGGTGCGTGAGAGGTGTGTGCTGGAGGATTACAGTTTGGAGCTCATCCAGGACTGAATTAATTTTCTAGTTGGAAAAAAAAAGCCATCCATTTTTGCATGAGGACAGAGAGAGTAAGACCTCAGTTCACTCTGGCTTCTTGCTGTATTACAGAGAGGAGCAGCTGCTGTCAACTTCAGCTGGGATCTTTTTTCTTTCGCCTTGCTCGCATTTTGTTGTGTTTAGGCTGCATAAAGAGGACTGTGGCCAGCAGGGCAAGAGAGGGGATTCTGTCCCTTGGCTTGGCTCTGCTGAGACCTCATCTCAAATACTGCATCCAGTTCTGGTGTAGCAGTCATAAAAAAGACACAGAGCTGCTGGAGAGAGGCCAGAGGAGGCCACAAAGATGATCCAAGGGCTGGAGCACCTCTGCTGTGAGGGCAGGCTGAGGGAGCTGGGGGTGTTCAGCCTAGAGAAGACTCTGGGGAGACTTTAGAGCTGCCTTCCAATACCTGACAGGATCCTACAGGAAGGCTGCAGAGAGACTTCTCATAAGAGTGTCTAGAGACAGGAGAAAGGGGAATGATTTGAAGCTGAGGAAGAGTAGGTTTAGACTGGATCTTAGGAAGTTCTTTAGTACAAGGGTGGTGAGACTCTGGAATAGGCTACCCGGGGAGATTTGGCTGCCTCCTCCCTAAGGATGTTCAAGGTGAGGTTGGATGAGGCCTTGAGCAGCTGAGTCTAGTTCAGAGGTGTGTCTGCCCATGGCAGGAGGTTGGAGTAGATGATCTCTGAGGTCCCTTCCAACCTAAGCCACTCTTATGATTCTGATTCTGTGTTGTTCAGCCTAACAAAGTATGCTGGAGTAGATCTTCTCCCTGATTTGCTGAAAAGATCTCATATGTAACACTTGTACTTAAAAAGGGGAGTATTTGATACTTCTAGGCCAGACAACACTGCTTTGCACACACACTTCTGTGGCAGAATCTGCATTTACCTAGGTACTACTTATGGATGACTTGTACTGACTTCTCCTTCCTCTCCTACCCTTTTGTCTAGGCAAGCCTGGGACCTTGCAGTCGACATTTGCCTTTCCCAGTTACCTACCATTATAGAGGAAGGAACAGCCTTTAGGGTAAGTTGGATAATGTCTTGAAATGTTGGGTTACCCCATTATTTGGAACCTCAGTTCAGCACATTGCTTTTGCTGCTCAAGTCCTGAATGGTTACAGTTTAAGGGTTTGTATTTTGGGATGATTGTTAAGTGTCTGCTCAACTCAGAGAAGTGTTTGCAGATGACACCAAGCTAGGAGCAGGTGTTGATCTGTTGGAAGGTAGGAGAGACCTGCAGAGGCCAATGGGGTGAGATTTAACAAGGCCAAGGGCAGAGTTCTGCACTTTGGCCACAACAACCCCAAGCAGCACTACATGCTGAGGACAGAGTGGCTGGAGAGCAGCCAGGAAGAAAGGGACCTGGGGGTACTGGTAGATAGTAGCTAAACATGAGCCAGCAGTGTGCCCAGGTAGCCAAGAGAGCCAATGGCATCCTGGCCTGGATCACAAACAGTGTGGCCAGTAGGACAAGGGAGGTTATTCTGCCCCTGTACTCAGCACTGCTCAGGCCACACNGCAACAGAACAAGAGAACATAGTCTCAAGTTGTGCCAGGGGAGCTATAGGCTGGATGTTAGGAGGAAGTTGTTGGCAGAGAGAGTGATTGGCATTGGAATGGGCTGCCCAGGGAGGTGGTGGGGTCGCTGTGCTGGAGGTGTTCAAGCAAAGCCTGGATGAGGCACTTAGTGCCATGGTCTAGATGACTGGATAGGGCTGGGTGCTGGGTTGGCCTGGCTGATCTTGGAGGTCTCTTCCAACCTGCTTGATTCTATGGTTCTAAATAGACAGAAAACGAACTCTTGGTTCTTCGCTATTGTATGTGATGTCTTGGTGTGGAGGAAACTGCCCCCAGTAGAAATGAGGTTTGAGACCTGGCTCTTAAAATTCCAGAGCACTCAGCCTTGACTAACAATATTGTTACCAAAAGCAACCCAGCAGGCCAGGGTGATTTTGGAAATGAAAAACTTCACCATGAAAATTATCTCTCAGCAGAGTTATTTCCAAATAAGCATTAAATAAAAGTTGAGAGTATGCCCAAAGAGTTTTCTTAAGCATGCTGTTGTCAGGATGAGTCACTGGGGTTCTTTTTTCTACTTTACTTTCTCTCAGAGAGCAGAAAAGTCACTTTTTTTTTTACTATGCTATTTGCCCTAAATTCTTTATACTCAGAATGGATTTTTCTTGATATTACTTTGACGTTTCATGAATGGAAACTCTTAAACATTGTGATGGTTTGGGTGTTACCTGCCCC
>WAAF01002169.1:5411-16140 GCA_013400475.1 Tricholaema leucomelas
CTTCTCCAACCAAGACCCTGAAGGTCTTCCCCAACCAAGACCCTGAAGGTCTTCTCCAACCAAGACCCTGAAGGTCTTCTCCAACCGAGGCCTTCCCCTCTCCCACCCCAAACCCTCTCCCTCAGAGGCCTCCAGAACCCCTCTCAGATCCCACCTGGATGATGCTGGTCCCATTCTTGAAGTTGCTGAAGGATCTCATCACATCTTGGCTCAAAGCCTCCACTGAAGCCTTCCAGGTGCTGGAGAAGCCTCTGGCCAGTTGGGTGACTCGAGCTGAGAGGACACCACCAGCTGAGGAACCTCCTCAAGGTCCTTCCAAAGGTCCCAATCCCTACTCCCCACCTCCCATCTGGGCTGAAGGTCACCCAAAAGGCCATGGTTGAGGAGTTCAAGGAGGACCTGAGCAGGTTGAGTCCCACCAAGCCCCTCCAAGTGGTGGGACAGGAGGTGTGGAGGTCAAGGAGGGTTTGGGTTAAGCCATGGTGGGACAAGGATGCAGCTGGCCAAGGGTGGTCCAACTTGGAGGAGGCCACAGGTTGAGGGCTGAGGTCAGGTCTGGAGGTCCTTGGTCCAAGGAGGATGTTGAGGAGGTGGAGAAGGTCTAGAGAAGGATGAGGAAGGCAGGGAAGGGGTTGGAGGATGAGGAGGAGGAGGAGAGTTGGAGAAGGGTTTGGAGGACAGGAGGAGGAGAAGGTCTGGAGGACAGGAAGGAGGTCTGGAGAACAGGAGGAAGGTCTGGAGGAGGAGGAGAAGGTCTGGAGGGAAGGAAGAAGGTCTGGAGGAGGAGAAGGTCTGGAGGAGAGGAAGGAGGTCTAGAGGACAGGAGGAGGAAAAGGTCTGGAGGAGGAGAAGGTGGAGAAGGTCTGGAGGAAGAGGAGAAGGTCTGGAGGACAGGAAGGAGGAAAAGGTCTGGAGGAGGAGAAGGTGGAGAAGCTCTGGAGGAGAAGGGTTTGGAGGACAAGAGGAAAGTCTGGAGGAAGAGGAGGAGAAGGTCTGGAGGACAACAGGAAGGACCTGAAGTTGTCTACCCTGAAGAAGAAGAGGCTGAGGGAGGAAGACCTTTTGGTGCTCTCCAACCCCCTCCCTGCCCTGAGAGGAGCTTGGGCCAAGCTCAGAGTTGACTTCTGCTGTCCCCAAGTGATTGGACAGGAGAAGGTTGACCTCAAAACTGCCCAAGAAGAAGGTTTGAGGTCAACCCCCAGGAGAAATGTCCTCACCCAAAGCCTTCTCCAAGGGCAGCAAGGAGAAGGTTTGACCTCAAAGCTGCCCAAGAAGGAGGTTTGAGGTCAACCACCAAGAGAAATGTCCTCACCCAAAGCCTTCTCCAAGGGCAGCAAGGAGAAGGTTGGACCTCAAAGCTGCCCAAGAAGGAGGTTTGAGGTCAACCACCAAGAGAAATGTCCTCACCCAAAGGCTTGTCCAAGCTGCCCAGGGCCAGCAAGGAGAAGGTTGGACCTCAAAGCTGCCCAAGAAGGAGGTTTGAGGTCAACCACCAAGAGAAATGTCCTCACCCAAAGCCTTCTCCAAGGGCAGCAAGGAGAAGGTTGGACCTGAAAGCTGCCCAAGGAGGAGGTTTGAGGTCAACCCCCAGGAGAAATGTCCTCACTCAAAGCAGCTCAGGAAGCCTCCTTGGAGGCATCTCAAAGGTAGAGACCACAGCTTGGAACCCAGGGTGGGTGGTGCTGGTTGCACTCCAAAGGTCTTCTCCAAGCCAAGCCAAAGCTTTGATGGCATCTCCCAAGCTTCTCTTTACCTTCCTCCCCACGAAGCTTCTCCTGCTGCCCCTTCTCCAGCAGGGCTTCAGCCTCCTTGACGAAGGCAATCATGCCCCCGAAGGGGGGGGACAGCAGCTCCTCGATGAACTCCTGCAGCAGCAGCAAGGACCTCACCCAGGGCCTCCAGAGCCTCCCACAGCAGGCTGGGGGCAGCTCTCAACAGCAGAGGTCAACTGAGGGCAGCCCAAGCCAACCTAAGCCAACCTAAGCCAACCTAAGCCAACCCAACTCAACTCAACTCAACTCAACTCAACCCAACCCAACTCANAACCCAACTCAGCTCAACCCAATCCAAGTCAACCCAACCCAACTCAACTCAACTCAACCCAACCCAACTCAACCCAACTCACTCAACCCAACTCAAACCAACCCAACTCAAACCAACCCAACCCAACCCAACTCAGCTCAACCCAACCCAACCCAATGCACCCCAACTCAACCCAACCCAACTCAACCAAACTCAACCCATCCAAATCAAAGCAACTCAACCCAACTCAACCAACCAAAGTCAATCCAACTCAACTGAACTCAACCCAACTAACCAAACTCAACCCAACCCAACTCAACCCAACCCAACTCAACCAACTTAACCCAACTCAACCTAACCCAACTCAACTCAACCTGACCCAACCGAACTCAACCTGACCCAACCCAACTCAACCTGACCCAACCCAACTCATCCTGACCCAACCCAACTCATCCTGACCCAACCCAACTCAACCCAACCCAACCCAACTCAACCTGACCCAACCCAACTCAACCTGACCCAACCCAACTCAACCCAATCCAACCCACCCAATTCAGTGCAACTGAACCCAACCCAACTCAACCAAAGTCAATGGAACCCAACTCAACTCAACCCAACTCAACCCAACCCAAAGTCAACTGAGATGAGCTCAAAGTTTGAGGAACCCCAAGATGGGGTTGGGGTCTCACCTGGGTGCGAGCAGAAAGCAGCTGCTGGAAGCCTTCCACCTCCTTGCTCTCCTCAACTGCTCGCTCCTGGGGGCAAGGAGAAGACTTTGAGGTCCCCCCTGGAGGTTCTGGAGAGTCTTCAAGGTTGGGGAGGGTCACTAAGGGTTGGGGAGGTCCAATGTGGGAGGGACTCAACTCAACCAACCCAACTCAACCCAACCAAAGTTAACTCAATCCAGGTCAGCTGAATCCAACTCAATCCAATCCGACTCAACCTAAGTTCAACTCAGCCCAACTCAACCTGAAGTCAACTCAGATCAGCCCAACCCACCCAAAGTCAACTCAACCCAGCCCAACCCAACTCAAAGTCAACTCAGGTCCGAGCAATCAAACTCAATTCAACCCAAAGTCAACTCAACCCAAAGTCAACTCAGATCAGCCCAACCCAACTCAATGCATCCAAAGTCAACTCAACTCAATCCAACCCAGGTCAGACCAACTCAACTCAAGCCAATTCAACTCAACTAAACCAAACTCAATTCAACCCAACCAAAGTCAACTCAACCCAAAATCAACTCAATAAAACCCATCCAAAGTCAACTCAACCCAACCCAAAGTCAACTCAGGTCAGCCCAACCCAACCCAGTTCAGCCCAACCTAATTCTACCCAATCCAACCCAACTCAACCCAACCAGAGTCAACTCAACCCAACCCAACTCAACCCAACCCAGGTCAGCTCAGTCCAAGTAAACCCCACCCAACTCAACCTCAACTCAGCTCAACTCAGTCCAACTCAGCCCAACTCAACCCAAAGTCAACTCAGGTCAGCCCAACCCAACTCAACCCAATCCAACTCAACTAAACCAAACCCAATTAAACTCAACCAAAGTCAACTCAACCCAACTCATCCCAACCCTCTGCCAATTCAGGTAAGCCAAACTCAGCCCAACCCAATTCAATTCAACCCATCCAAAGTCAACTCAACTCAACCCATCCCAGGTCAGCTCAACCCAACTAAACCCCACCCAACCTCAGCTCAACCCAACTAAACCCCACCCAACCTCAGCTCAACTCAGCCCAACTCAACCCAACTCATTCCAACCCAGTGCCAACTCAGGTCACCCCAACCCAACTCAACCCAATTCAACCCAACCAAAGTCAACCCAACCAAAGTCAGCTCAACCCAACTCAAGCCAAAGTCAACTCAGGTCAGTTCAACCCAACCCAATTCAACCCAACCCAACTCAAGCCAAAGTCAACTCAGGTCAGTTCAACCCAACTCAATTCAACCCAACCCCACTCAAGCCAAAATCAACTCAGGTCAGCCCAATTCAACCCAATTCAACCCAATCAAAGTCAAACCAACTCAACCCAACCCAACTCAAGCCAGAACCAACTCAGGTCAGCCCAACCCCACCGAAGTCAACCCAACCCAATTCAACCCAACCCAACTCAAGCCAAAGTCAACTCAATTCAGCCCAACCCAACTGAACTAAATCCAACTCATCTCAACCCAACTCATGTGCCCAACCCAACCCAAGGTCTCCAAGGTGTGTGTGAGATATCTCCAAGGCCTTCAAGAGGTCCCTTTCTGGGTGGGGGTGGGGGTCACCAGTACCATGAGGACCCCCAGCATCATGTCATAGTTGTTGATGAGGAAGATGAGCTGCTCCTTGCGCGAGGAGAACTCTGCCGCCACCCTCAGCACGAAGTTCTCCACTTCCACCTGCAAGGAGGGGGAGGAGAACAACCTCAGGAGGTCCTCCAGAAGCAGGGGAGAGGGGAAAGGGGGCAGAGGGAAGAGGTCTCCTCCATCCTCTCCTCCAACCCACCTGAAGCTGTCCCAGCAGGGCGTTGGTCTTCTCGTTGGGGAAGGTCTGGTTGATGCTGACGATGGCGGAGGAGAACTCTGCGTAGCGCCTGGTGATCTGGGGGGGTGGGGTGAGGGTGGTGAGGACGTGAGGAGAGACCATCCCCAGCCCTGAAGTCTCACCCCAAGGCCTCCTCCCACCCCTCCAGGGTCTTACAAGTTAACTCTGGTCAGCCTGAGCCAACCCAACCCAATCAAAGTCAGCTCAACCCAACCCAACTCAAGCCAAAGTCAACTCAGGTCAGCCCAACCCAAGTCAACTCAATGCATCTCAATCCAACCCAAGTCAACTCAACCAAAGTCAACTCAACCCATCTCAACCCAACCCAACCCAAGTCAACTCAACCCAACTCATCTCAACCCATCTCAACCCAACCCAACCCAAGTCAACTCAACCCAACTCAACTCAACCCATCTCAACCCAACCCAACCCAAGTCAACTCAACCCATCTCAATCCAAGCCAAGACAACTCAACCCAAGTCAACTCAGTCCAGCCCAACCCAAGTCAACTCAACGGATCTCAACCCAACCCATCTCAACCCAAGTCAACTCAACCCAACTCAACTCAACCCATCTCAACCCAACCCAAGCCAAAGTCAACTCAGTCCAGCCCAACCCAAGTCAACTCAACCAAAGTGAACTCAACCCATCTCATCCTATCTCAACCCAACCCAAGTGAACTCAACCTATCTCAACCCAACCCAAGCCAAAGTCAACCCAGGTCAGTCCAGCCCAACCCAAGTCAATCCAACCCAAGTCAACTCAACCCATCTCAACCCAAGCCAAAATCAACTCAGGTCAACCCAACCCAAGTCAACTCAACCCATCTCAACCCAAGCCAAATTCAACTCAGGTCAACCCAACCCACGTCAACTCACTGCACACCAAACCAACCCAAGTCTACCCAACCCAAGTCAACTCAACCCATCTCAACCCAAGCCAAAATCAACTCAGGTCAACCCAACCCAAGTCAACTCAACCCATCTCAACCCAACCCATCTCAACTCAACCCAAGCCAAAGTCAACCCAGGTCAGCCCAACCCAACTCAATTCAACCCAACCAAAGTCAACTCAACTCAACCCAATCCAAGCTAAGTCAACTCAAGTCAGCTCAACCCAACTCAACTCAACCTAACTCAAGCCAAAGTCAACTCAGGTCAGTCCAACTCAACTCAACCCAACTCAAGCCAAAGTCAACCCAACCCAACCCAACCCAATTGAACCCAACCAAGGTCAACTCAGCTCAACCCAACTCAAGCCGAAGTCAACTCAGGTCAGTCCAACTCAACTCAACCCAACTCAAGCCAAAGTCAACTCAGGTCAGCCCAACCCAACTCAATTCAACCCAATCAAAGTCAACTCAATCCAAGCTAAGTCAACTCAGGTCAGTCCAACCCAACTCAACCCAACCAAAGTCAACTCAACCCAACTCAAGCCAAAGTCACCTCAGGTCAATCTAACCCAATTGAACCCAACCAAGGTCAACTCAACTCAACCCAACTCAAGCCGAAGTCAACTCAGGTCAGTCCAACTCAACCTGAAGTCAACTTAGGTCAGCCCAACCCAACTCAACTCAACCCAACCAAAGTCAACTCAACCCAACTCAAGCTAAAGTCAACTCAGGTCAGTCCAACCCAACTCAACCCAACCAAAGTCAACTCAACCCAACTCAAGCTAAAGTCAACTCAGGTCAGCCCAACTCAACTCAACCCAACTCAACTCAACCCAACTCAAGCCAAAGTCAACTCAGGTCAACCCAACCCAAGTCAAATATCCCACCCCAAGGCCTCCCCCTCAGGGCCTTACATAGTGGGGCCTGGTGTCCAAGAAGCCCAACTTCTGGGGGTCTGTGCTCTGGATGCTTTGGATGTTGAGCTCCAGGATGTGCTCAAAGCGAGGCCAGAGGAGCTCCAGGAGGGTGTCCCAGTACCTGCAGTGAGGAACATGACAGAGGAGGAGCTCAAGGGAGGTTCCCATGGGATTTTGGGGGGGGTCCTATGGGATTTGGGGGGGTTCTGGGAGATTTTGGGGGGGTTCTTATGGATCTGTGGGGGGAGAGATGCATCTCAGGTGGCTTCCTATGCACTTTGGGGCCCTACCAGAGGACTTTTGAGCCCCTCCCAGTGGACTTTGGGTCCTTCCAGTGCCCTTTGAGACTTCCAATAGACTTTGGAGTCCTTACAAATGACTTTGGGACCCTTCCAATAGATTTTGGGACCTTTCCAGTGGACTCTGAGCCTCTTCCAATAGACTTTGAGACTTCCAATAGACTTTGGAGTCCTTACAAATGACTTTGGGACCCTTCCAATTGACTTTGGGACCTTTCCAATTGACTTTGAGGCCCTCCCAATGCCCTTTGAGACTTCCAATAGACTTTGGGGTCCTTCCAATGGACTTTGGGACCCTTCCAGTGGACTTGGGAGGCCCTTCCAGAGGACTTTGGGACCCTTCCAGTGGATTCTGGACCTCTCCCAGGAGACTCTGAGCCTCTTCCAATGGGTTTTGGGACCCTTCCAATACCCTTTGAGACTTCCAATGGACTTTGGGACCCTTCCAGGGGACTCTGAGCCTCTCCCAGGGGACTCTGAACCTCTCCTAATGCACTCTGAGCCTCTCCCAATAGACTTTGAGACTTGCAATGGACTTTGGGACCCTTCCAGTGGACTCTGAGCCTCTTCCAATGGGTTTTGGGACCCTTCCAATAGACTTTGGGACCCTTCCAATAGACTTTGGGACCTTTCCAGTGGACTCTGAGCCTCTTCCAATAGACTTTGAGACTTCCAATGGACTTTGGGTCCCTTCCAGTGGACTCTGAACCTCTCCCAGTGGACTCTGAACCTCTCCCAGTGGACTTTGAGACTTCCAATGGACTTTGGGACCCTTCCAGTGGGCTCTGAGCCTCTCCCAGTGGACTCTGAGCCTCTTGCAATTGTTTTTGGGACCCTTCCAATAGACTTTGGGACCCTTCCAGTGGACTCTGAGCCTCTCCCAGTGGACTCTGAGCCTCTCCCAGTGCACTCCGAGGCTCTTCCTTTGGCTTCCCCAGGGCCTCCCAGACTTTCCCCTTCCTTCCCTGCCCTCCCCAACCTCCCCCAGAGGCCCCTCCCCAGCTCACTTGTCCACGGCAGGGACGTTCCTCTTGGCCATGATGGCCTGGAAGCGGAGGACGATGTGGAGGCAGAGGAAGATTGCGATGCCGTCGTAGCAGTCGCTGACGTAGCTCTCCATGTGCTTCTGCCAGCAGAGCCAAGCCACAGGAGCCCAGGATCAACCAGCTGGGAAGATCCCAGGAGCCCAAGAAGCAAGCAGGATGGAAGCTCACAGGATCCCAAGATCAACCAGGTTGGAAGCTCACAGACCCACAGGAGTGCAGAAGCAAGCAGGATGGAGGCTCAGAGGAGCCCAAGAAGCAACCAGGTTGGAAGCTCACAGACCCACAGGAGTGCAGAAGCAAGCAGGATGGAAGCTCACAGGATCCCAGGATCAGGCAGCTTGGGAGATCCCAGGGTGCCAAGAAGAAAGCAGGTTGGAAGCTCACAGACCCACAGGAGTGCAGAAGCAAGCAGGATGGAGGCTCAGAGGAGCCCAAGAAGCAACCAGGTTGGAAGCTCGCAGACCCACAGGATCCCAGAAGCAAGCAGGATGGAAGCTCAGAGGAGCCCAAGAAGCAACCAGGTTGGAAGCTCGCAGACCCACAGGATCCCAGAAGCAAGCAGGATGGAAGCTCAGAGGAGCCCAAGAAGCAACCAGGTTGGAAGCTCGCAGACCCACAGGATCCCAGAAGCAAGCAGGATGGAAGCTCAGAGGAGCCCAAGAAGCAACCAGGTTGGAAGCTCGCAGACCCACAGGATCCCAGAAGCAAGCAGGATGGAAGCTCAGAGGAGCCCAAGAAGCAACCAGGTTGGAAGCTCGCAGACCCACAGGATCCCAGAAGCAAGCAGGATGGAAGCTCAGAGGAGCCCAAGAAGCAACCAGGTTGGAAGCTCGCAGACCCACAGGATCCCAGAAGCAAGCAGGATGGAAGCTCAGAGGAGCCCAAGAAGCAACCAGGTTGGAAGCTCGCAGACCCACAGGATCCCAGAAGCAAGCAGGATGGAAGCTCAGAGGAGCCCAAGAAGCAACCAGGTTGGAAGCTCGCAGACCCACAGGATCCCAGAAGCAAGCAGGATGGAAGCTCAGAGGAGCCCAAGAAGCAACCAGGTTGGAAGCTCGCAGACCCACAGGATCCCAGAAGCAAGCAGGATGGAAGCTCAGAGGAGCCCAAGAAGCAACCAGGTTGGAAGCTCGCAGACCCACAGGATCCCAGAAGCAAGCAGGATGGAAGCTCAGAGGAGCCCAAGAAGCAACCAGGTTGGAAGCTCGCAGACCCACAGGATCCCAGAAGCAAGCAGGATGGAAGCTCAGAGGAGCCCAAGAAGCAACCAGGTTGGAAGCTCGCAGACCCACAGGATCCCAGAAGCAAGCAGGATGGAAGCTCAGAGGAGCCCAAGAAGCAACCAGGTTGGAAGCTCGCAGACCCACAGGATCCCAGAAGCAAGCAGGATGGAAGCTCAGAGGAGCCCAAGAAGCAACCAGGTTGGAAGCTCGCAGACCCACAGGATCCCAGAAGCAAGCAGGATGGAAGCTCAGAGGAGCCCAAGAAGCAACCAGGTTGGAAGCTCGCAGACCCACAGGATCCCAGAAGCAAGCAGGATGGAAGCTCAGAGGAGCCCAAGAAGCAACCAGGTTGGAAGCTCGCAGACCCACAGGATCCCAGGATCCACCAGGTTGGAAGCTCACAGACCCACAGGATCCCAGGAATCAACCAGGTTGGAAGCTCACAGACCCACAGGATCCCAGGATCCACCAGGTTGGAAGCTCACAGGAGCCCAGAAGGAAGCAGGTTAGAAGCTCACAGGATCCCAGGATCAACCAGGTTGGAAGATCACAGGAGCCCAGAATCCACCAGGATGGAATCTCACAGGATCCCAGGATCAACCAGGTTGGAAGATCACAAGATCCCAAGATCAACCAGGTTGGCATCTCACAGACCCACAGGATCCCAAGATCAACCAGGTTGGAATCTCAGAGACCCACAGGATCCCAGAAGCAACCAGGTTGGAATCTCAAAGGATCCCAAGAATCAACCAGCTTGGAAGCTCACAGACCCACAGGATTCCAGGATCCACCAGGTTGGAAGCTCACAGGATCCCAAGAATCAGCCAGGTTGGAACCTCACAGGAGCCCAGAAAAAAGCAGGTTGGAATCTCACAGGATCTCAAGATCAACCAGATTGGAAGATCCCAGGATCCCAAGAAGAAAGCAGGTTGGAAGCTCACAGACCCACAGGATCCCAGAAGCAAGCAGGATGGAATCTCACAGAATCCCAGGATCAACCAGCTTGGAAGATCACAAGATCCCAAGAATCAAGCAGGTTGGAACCTCACAGAGCCACAGGATCCCAGGATCCACTAGGTTGGAATCTCACAGACCCACAGGATTCCAGAAGCAAGCAGGTTGGAAGCTCACAGGATCCCAGGATCAACCAGCTTGGAAGCTCACAAGATCCCAAGAAGCAAGTAAGTAGGTTTGAATCTCACAGACCCACAGGATCCCAGAAGCAACCAGGTTGGAATCTCACAGGATCCCAAGAATCAACCACCATGGAAGCTCACAAGATCCCAAGAATCAAGCAGGTTGGAACCTCACAGACTCCCAGGATCCCAGAAGTGACCAAGTTGAAAGCTCACAGGATCCCAGGATCAACCAGCTTGGAAGATCAGAAGATCCCAAGAAGCAAGGATCCACCAGGTTGGAATCTCACCTCCAGATAGATCCATCCCCACAGCTGGATCCATTTACTCCAGATGGATCTATTACCTCCATCTGGATCCCTGCCTGCTGGATCCCTCCCATCCAGCTGGATCCATTCCCCTCCAGCTGCATCCCTCTCCCCCATCTGGATCCCCTCCCTCCAGCTGGATCCATCCCCCCCCAGCTGGATCCCCTCCCTCAGGCTGGATCCATCCCCCCCCAGCTGGATCCATCCCCTCCAGCTGCATCCTCCCTCTCCAGCTGGATCCCCTCCCTCCGGCTGGATCCATACCCCCCAGCGTGTAGCCTCTGCCTCGGGTGGGGTTCACGCCCGCCGCCGTGGCCTCTCCCCCCCTCGTTTCTCCCCACCCCCCC
>WAAF01002171.1:0-23431 GCA_013400475.1 Tricholaema leucomelas
TTTGGGGGCGGGTTTTGGGAAAATAAAATAATTCCATTTTTGTAGACTCCTGACTTGGCCTAATTAATTCCTGCCTCCATAACAGGATGTTAGGAGGAAGTTGTTGGCAGAGAGAGTGATTGGCATTGGAATGGGCTGCCCAGGGAGGTGGTGGAGTGGCTGTGGCTGGAGGTGTTGAAGCCAAGCCTGGCTGGGGCACTTAGTGCCATGGTCTGGTTGGTTGGGCAGGGCTGGGTGCTAGGTTGGGCTGGCTGAGCTTGGAGCTCTCTTCCAACCTGCTTGATTCTATGATTCTATGAACTGACCAAAGCAGTGAAAAGTTTGGCTGGGGCTTTTTTTTTGTCTTAAAAGCTTTCTTTTTTGCAACCCACCCAATGAAGCCCTGTTTGGAGCCCACCTGCCTCCCATCTCTCCTAATTAGGGGCAGGTTATTTAGCTCTGGCCTCCAATTTCGTTGCTCAATAGCTTCAGTGGAGACAAGATTGGTTTGTCCTCATTCTGATGAGACCTCAGCCTGGAGTACTCTGCCTGGCCCTAGACTCCCCAGCACAGAAAGGACATGGACCTGCTAGAGAGGATCCAGAGAAGGTCATGAACTTGATCACTTCTGCTACAAGGACAGGCTGGGTGAGTTGAGGCTGTTCAGCCTGGAGAACAGAAGGCTGCAGGGAGATCTCAGAGCTGCAGTTCAATATGTGGAAGGGTGGAAGGGGACCTACAGGAAAGCTGGGGAGGGACTGTTTAGAAGGACCTGTGGTGACAGGACGAGGGGCAATGGTTTGAAACTGGAGCAGGAGAGATTTAAGTTAGACATCAGGGGGAAGCTCTGCACAGTGATAGTGGCAAAACACTGGAACAGGTTGCTCAGGGCTGTAGGAGAGGTCCCATCCCTGGAGACATTCAGGGTCAAACTCATTGAGGCTCTGAGCAACCTTCTCTAGCTGGAGGTGTCTCTGTTGACTGTAAGAGGCTGTTTTGAACACCCTGAGGGACAAGGATTCAACCACCTCCTTGAGGAGCCTGTTGCAGCATTTGAGAAGCCTTACAGGGAAGAAGTTTCTTCTGATGTCCAACCTAAACCTCCCCTGGTGCAACCCGAGGCTCTTCCGTCTCATCCTATTACTTGTTACTACTACATCCACACCTCCACAACCTCCTTTCAGGGAGCTGTAGAGAGCACTAAGAATCACATAGACTGGTTTGGGTTGGAAGTGACCTCAAAGATCATCATCCAGTTCCAACTTTGGCTGCTATTTGCCCTCTTTCTGACCATCCCCACCTTCAGCAAAGTCTATTCCAGGTGGCCTGTGAGTCAGACCTGTTAGCACTGCTTTTTTTAGCTGCCTCTGCCCTCCAGCCACTTGTCTAATTTTAGTCCTCTGAGTCACACCTCAGCTTATTGACAGGCAAATACTTCTTGTCTAGTAGCTCCTGTGGAGACCAAGGGCTGCCACATCTGCTCCTGCTCCACCTTCATGAGTGCTGTGGGTGTAAATATGTGACCAACTCCAGGCTCACAGGGACAGACTTTTGGCAGAGTGCATGAGCACAGCCAGCAACTCTGCTAACTGGAGCATGGTGAAGGAGCAGCCCTTCATAGAGTCATGGATTCTATCATCTTCATGGAGTGCCAAGTGAAACACTCCTCTGGCAGCTTTTCATGTCTCCTCCTTTCTCAACACATCAAAAAAAAAAATCAATGAAATAGGCTTCCTGAGCCTCCTGATTGTAAGCTTTTGCTGAAGAACCTCTGGAAGAGGAAAGAAGATGAGTTTTGATTTTTCTACTGCATGGTTTCCCCTCCTCCCTTTAAGCCAAAGTAAAGGAGGAAGCTCTTCCCCACGAGGGTGATGAGACAATGGAACAGGTTGCCCAGGGAGGTGGTGGAAGCCTCATGCCTGGAGGTGTTTAAGAAGACCAGGCTGGATGAGGCTGTGGGCAGCCTGCTCTAGTGTGAGGTGTCCCTGCCCATGGCAAGGGAGTTAGAACTGGCTGATCCTTGTGGTTCCTTCCAACCCTACCTGATTCTATGTGCTGAAATCCACCCTTAAGCAGGAGAAAAGCAGAATGGGTGGGATTTAAGCATGAGGTCCCCTTAAACCAAAGCAAAGGAAGAAGTTCTTCCCCACCGAGGTGGTGAGACACTGGAACAGGTTGCCCAGGGAGGAGGTGGAAGCCTCATAGAACTGTTGAATGGTTTAGGTTGGAAGGGACATCAAAGATCATCTAGTTCCAACCCCCTGCCATAGGACCATCCCTGGAGGTCTTTAAGGACAGACTCTGAACAACCTGATCTAGTGTGAGGTGTCCCTGACCATGGCAGAAGGGTTGAAGTAAGATGACCCTTGAGGTACTTCCCAACCCTGATGATTCTGTCTACAACTACCTGAAGGGCCATTGTGGAGAGGCTGCTGCTGGGCTCTGCTCACAGCTAACTGGAGACAGAAGGGAGAATGGCCTCAAGCTGAGGCTGGGGGGGTTTAGATTGGACATTAGGAAAAAGCTTTTCATGGAGAGAGCGGTCAGGGACTGGAATGAGCTGCCCAGGGAGGTGGGGGAGTCTCCCAGCCTGGATGCGCTTCAGGGTGGNGGGTGGTTTGGATGTGGTGCTTAGGGCTATGGTTTAAGGTGAATCTTGTAGAGCAGGGTTCTAGGCTGGACTTGGTGCTCCTGAGGGGCTTTGCCAGCCTGCATGGTTCTGTGATTCTCTTTGTTTTCAACATGATTTGAACCATTGAAGCCTGCTTAGCAGAGATTGAAATTCACAACGAGTTCAGGTGTAGATGAGGATTTGTTCTCACTGCAGATGTCCTTGTGGGCATTAGGGCTAATGAAATAGGGAGGTTGTTTTGGGTATCTGTGGTGGTAGAGAGCAGAAAAGTGGCATTTGAGCCTCCAAAATCGATGTGTAAGAGGAGTGCTTTATGATGCTTGAGGTGTCCAAGATAATGCAGAGGTGGGGGGGGGGGGGGGGGGGGGGGGGNGGGGAAGGAAGAAAACTGATTTAAAACAGCTCCAGGGCTGTGGAAGAAGATACTGCTGCTTCTCATGGAGTGATATAGGTTGGAGGGGATCTGTGGAGGTCATCTAATCAAGGGAGGTTCTCCTCCCCCTCTGCTCTGCCCTGCTGAGACCTCATCTTGAATATTGTGTTCAGTTTTGGGCTCCTCATTTGCACAGGGACAGGGATCTGCTGGAGAGAGTCCAGCAGAGGGCTGTGAGGATGCTGAGGGGACTGGAGGGCATGGCTGAGGAGGAGAGGCTGAGGAACCTGGGGCTGTTTGGTCTGGAGAAAAGAAGAATTAGAGAGGATTTGATAAATGATTATAAGTATCTGAGGGAAGGGACAGGCTCTGCTCACTGCTCCCTGGGATAGGACAGAGAGCAGTGGGTGTAAGCTGCAGCAAAAGAGGTTCTGCCTCAACACAAGGGGGAACTTCTTTACTGTAAGGGTCCCAGAGCACTGGAACAGACTTCCCAAAGAGGTTGTGGAGTCTGCTTCTGTGGAGACTTTCAGGGCCTGTCTGGATGTGTTCCTGTGTGATAGGATTGTCCTGCTCTGGCAGGGGGGTTGGGCTTGATGATCTCCTTGGGTCCCTTCCAACCCCTAACACCCTGTGAGCTTGTGAACCCCCACCCTGCAGTAAGAGGAGGTGGAAGGCAAACCTCATTGCTCTCTACAGCTCCCTGAAAGGATGTTGGAGTGAGGTGGGGGTTTGGTCTCTTCTCCCTAGCATCAAGTGATAGAACAAAAGGAAATGGCCTGAGATTGTACCAGGGGAGGCTTAGGTTGGAGTTTAGGGAAAAACTTCTTTGCTGCAAGAGTGGTCAGGGATTGGAACAGGCTGCCCAGGGAGATGGTGGAGTCCCCATCCCTGGAGGTGCTCAAGAAACCTGTGGCCATGGCACTTTGGGATGTGGTTTAATGGCTGTGGTGGTATTGGGTTGATGTTTGGACTGGATGATCTTAGAGGGATTTTCCAACCCAAATAATTCCATGATTCTATAAACAGAGACATCTTCAACCAGCACAGGTGTCTCAGAGCCCCAGCAAGCCCGATCTAGGCTGTGGGCAACCTGCTCTAGGGTAGAATGTCCCTGCCCATGGCAGGGGGGGTTGGAACTAGATGATCCTTGTGGTCCCTTCCAACCCTGACTGATTCTATGATTGGGAGTTGACTGCTTTGGAATCAGCACCCTATAGGTGAGTGCAGGCTGGAGCTGGGCACCTATGGGTTGGGTCCTGATGGAGCTTAGCCACTCTTGGTCCTCTACAATAAGTGGACTGAGTTGGCTGTTTTGGGATGGTTCTGGGATCAGCGCCCAGTGGATGGTTACAGGCTGGAGCTGGGCACCTATGGACTGGGTCCTGATGGGGCTTAGGCATGCTTGGTGCTCTAGAGTAAGTGGACTGAGTTGGCTGTTTTGGGATGGTTCTGGGATCAGCGCCCAGTGGATGGTTACAGGCTGAAGCTGGGCATCTATGGGTTGGGTCCTGATGGGACTTAGCCACTCCTGGTGCTCTAGAGTAAGTGGACTGAGTTGGCTGTTTTGGGTTGGTGTTGGGATCAGCACCCAATGGATGGTTGCAGGCTGGAGCTGGGCACCTATGGACTGGGTCCTGATGTGGCTTTGCCTGTCCTGATGCTCCAGAGTAAGTGGATTGATCCTTGTGGTCCCTTCCAACCCTGACTGATTCTATGATCTTGAATGATCTCCAGGTCTAAAGCCTCCACTACCTTCTCAGATAGCCTGTTTCAGTGTTCCACCACCCTCATCACAAAAAAAACCCTTCTTCCTAATGCCCAAAGGCAGTTTGCAACATAACAACCTTAGGTAGATGTCTGCATTAACTTGCAAACCTGATCCTGTAGCTTCCTTCTGTCTATTTATTGATCTGAAGATCATGAGCAAGGGACACTGAGCAGGAGTGAATGGAGACAAAAACCCAACCCTCATGCCATGGTCTAGTGGACTGGGTAGGGCTGGGTGCTAGGTTGGACTGGATGATCTTGGAGGTCTCTTCCAACCTGGTTGATTCTGTTCTATTCTATTAGATGTTGGCTTTAGCTGCAGTAGTTGTTAGAGTTCTGTTCAGTTGGGCTGAAGTGTTTTGCACAGCAGCACTTTTCCTGGGTATCTAAAATGACTTCATGAGCCTTCAGTAAGGGGAACCATTGTGAATCACCACAGGATAATGTTTGCTGCTGAGTCTCTCTTGTGGAGCTGTGAGAGGCACAGAAACTCTGAGGCAAGATTTTTCCCCTGCTAGCTGGTTGCAAACAGAGATAATAAGGCTCAGCCTTATTGCTTTCCTTGTCTGCTCCTTGGAGAGGTAGGAACAAGGTCCTTGGAAAGAGCCTCTTAAATCTGATTCACAACCACCAGATTGGTTGGTTCTGCTGCTTGAAGTGACATTTCCTTGGTTCCAGAGGGGAAATTTGCCACGTGAGGGGCTGCAATGTTGGTTCAGCATCCAAAGGTTGCTTCTGAGAGCCACTCAAGGAGGTTTTCCAACAACAGGAGTTGTCCTCATCTCATCTTAGGCAAAAGCAAGCAGAGCTAATGTTCATTTTTCCTGTTCAGATTTCCTCCTGTCTTGGTTTGGGCTTGAACAGAACCAATTCTGTTCAGTGATTTCAATTCTCAGCCTGTCCTCACAGCAGAGGGGTTCCAGTCCTCATGGAATTAACCAGGCTGGAAGAGACCTCCAGGCTCAGCCAGTCCAACCTAGCACCCAGCCCTGCCCAACCAACCAGACCATGGCACTAAGTGCCCCAGCCAGGCTTGGCTTCAACACCTCCAGCCACAGCCACTCCACCACCTCCCTGGGCAGCCCATTCCAATGCCAATCACTCTCTCTGACAACAACTTCCTCCTAACATCCAGCCTGAACCTGCCCTGGCACAGCTTGAGGCTGTGTCCCCTTGTTCTGTCGCTGGCTGCCTGGCAGCAGAGCCCAACCCCAGCTGGCTACAGCCTCCCTTCAGGCAGCTGCAGACAGCAATGAGCTCTGCCCTGAGCCTCCTCTGCTGCAGGCTGCACACCCCCAGCTCCCTCAGCCTCTCCTCACAGGGCTGTGCTCCAGGCCCCTCCCCAGCCTTGCTGCCCTTCTCCAAACACCTTCCAGCACCTCAACATCTCTCTGCAATGGAGGAGCCCAGAACTGGACACAGCACTCCAGGTGTGTCCTGAGCAGTGCTGAGCACAGGGGCAGAAGAACCTCCCTTGTCCTGCTGCCCACACTGCTCCTGAGCCAGCCCAGGATGCCATTGGCTCTGCTGCCCATCTGGGCACACTGCTGCCTCATCTTCAGCTATTCTCTCCCAGCACCCCCAGCTCCCTCTCTGCCTGGCTACTCATTTCTCTGGGAAATTGTGTGATTGGTTACTCCAAGGTGCTCCTGGGGAGAGGAGCAGCTCATTTGTGCAGTTCTTGTTACCTACACTTGTTGGATGGCAGTGTTTCGAAGGAGATGCTCTTGGCTTTGGTTCTGTTGATCCTTGCCACTGTTTGTCATCTTTCCAATGATAAAGAGATCCCTGGGCAGGGATCTTCAACATTCAAAGTGTGGCCTCACCAAAGCTGGGTCCAAGGGGACAATGACCTCCCTGTCCTGCTGGTCACAGCCTTTTTAATCCAAGCCTGGATGCCATTTGCCTTCTTGGCCACCTGGGCACACTGCTCATATTCCAGTATCTGAAGGGAGCCTACAGGAAGGCTGGGGAGGGACTATTGACAAGGTCTGGGAATGTCAGGACGAGGGGGAATGGGTTTAAGCTGGCAGAGGGGAGATTTAGACTGGATGTTAGGAGGAAGTTCTTTACAGTGAGGGTGGTGAGACACTGGCACAGGTTGCCCAGGGAGGTTGTGGATGCTTCCTCCCTGGAGGTGTTTAAGGCCAGGCTGGATGAGGCCTTGAGCAGCCTGCTCTAGTGGGAGGTGTCCCTGCCTCTGGCAGGGGGTTGGAGCTGGATGATCCTTGAGGTCCCTTCCAACCTAAACCATTCTGAGATTCTATGATTCAACTCCTGTCTCTTGCAACCCCAAAGTCACTTTCTCCAGCCACACTGTCCCAAGTCTGTAGCATTGCTTGGGGTGGTTGTGACCCAAGTACAGGACCTGGCATTGCTGCAGACAGAGTTTTGGGGCTAGGGGAGATGTAAGCAAGGTGGGAGGTGACTGAGTGGACTGGAGGTTGGGTACAAATGTTGCCATGGATCCTGTAAGGAATCCACTGATCCCCACCTGTTTGCTATGGAAACCAGCAGCTGGATTTGAAGGGATGCACAGGGTGGTTGCACCCAAAACCTGCACCTAGCCAGGGAAAGGCTCCTGGAGCTGGGCAAAGAGGGTTCATGGGGCTGAATTCCAGATCTTGGCTCACTGTCAGCTGGGGTCTGAGACCTGAAGGATCATTCTGAGCAGGGAGAAATTAATTAATCCACCAGATCAAAATCCCCATTGTCAAATATCCTTTTCCACCTGAGTGTATTGACAAGTGGAGCCTGGGGAGTCCCTGAGCAGCTCAGGGTTGACAACCAGCAAGAAATTGGGGAGTAAAATGAAGGAAGGAAAAAAAAACCAACCCAAGCCAGTAGTGTTTTCTTGATAAAATTTAGTGTGGATGCTTCATAGAAGTCAGGAGAAATAAACCAAGCAAATATAAAGTGCCATGGGAGGGGAGGGAGAAGTGAGCCTTTATCTAATCCCTGTCTTTGACAGCCAGTTTGTATGAAATAAGCTCTGAAGGCTTCTGCTTCTCCCCAAGGCCTCTTCTTTCTAAATAGATCTATAGATGGCACTAATTAGCTGAAGGAGAAGCACAGGAGTTAATCCCTAATCATGTAAATGTGTTGTTTCAATTAATTAATGCACGTGGCACTTGTGCTCTGGTGATAGGCACCCTAAGGAGAGGCAGCCACGAGTGAGAATCATCATATTGAACTGTCTGCTCCCATTTCTGCCTCCCAACACTGAGAGTCACAAAGCTTCCCAGCAGCTCTCTCTGCAGTTCGTTGTTGCTTGGCAGAGCTGTGTTAGAAATTAGCTGGAATCACAGGCTGGAAATGAGAGTTTTGTAAAGGAAAAGAAGCAGTCTGCTGCTGTGGTGACTCAGTCCAGGGATGGAAGCAAGGCAGGAGTGAAGCACTGCTGTCTCAGATGGTTTCTTCTCCCAGGCAGCCAGCAACAGAACAAGGGGACACAGCCTCGAGTTGTGCAATGGAGGTCTAGGCTGGATGTTAGGAGGAAGTTGTTGGCAGAGAGAGTTATTGGCATTGGAATGGGCTGCCCAGGGAGGTGGTGGAGTGGCTGTGCCTGGAGGTGTTGAAGCCAAGCCTGGCTGGGGCACTTAGTGCCATTTTCTGGTTGATTGGGCAGGGCTGGGTGCAAGGTTGTGCTGGCTGAGCTTGGAGGTCTCTTCCAACCTGGCTGATTCTATCACTCCTTCATCTCATGTGTAGGATGCTTGTGATGATCTGTCAGGCACCAGGATTTCAACATAGAATCACTGGATGAGCTTGGAGGTCTCTTCCAACCTGCTTGATTCTGTGATTCTATGACTCTGATTCTTGCAAAGCCAAGCACAAATCCTGGCTGGGCTGGGCAGGGACTGACTGAAGAGCAGCCCTGAGGAGAGGGACTTGGGGGTGCTGCTGGAGGAGAAGCTCAACAGGAGCCAGCAGTGTGCACTTGCAGCCCAGAAAGCCAAGCAGAGCCTGGGCTGCAGCAGGAGCAGTGTGGCCAGCAGGGCCAGGGAGGTGATTCTCCTCCTCTGCTGTGCTCTGCTGAGACCCCACCTGGAGTACTGCATCCAGTTCTGGAGCCCCTGGGACAAGAGGNTTAAGGCCAGGCTGGCTGAGGCTGTGGGCAGCCTGCTCTAGGGTAGGGTGTCCCTGCCCATGGCAGGGAGGTTAGAACTGGCTGATCCTTGTAGTCCCTTCCAACCCTGACTGATTCTATGATTGGGAGTTGACTGCTTTGGGATCAGCACCCTATGGGTGTGTGCAGGCTGGAGCTGGGCACCTATGGGTTGGGTCCTGATGGGGTTTAGCCACACTTGGTGCTCTAGAGTAAGTGGACTGAGTTGGCTGTTTGGGATGGTGCTGGGATCTGCACCCTGTGGGTGGCTGCAGGCTGGAGCTGGGCATCTATGGACTGGGTGCTAATGTGGCTTTGCCAGCCCTGGTGCTCTAGAGTAAGTGGAGAGCCTGGGAGGATGCAGACAAGTCACCAAAGGGTATCTTTTCAGCCACACTTTATTGTTTTTAAACTCAATCAAGACCTTATTGGCCTTAAACATCTCTCCCAGCCATGCTCCCAGCCTTGTCTGAGCAGGGACCTTTCCTCTAGGGTTTAGAGTTTCAGCTCAGCCACCACAGAGGCTAATAAACAGGGACATGTTTGTATAAACCTGAGGGGACTGCAATGTCCTTTCCATGTGATTTCTGAGAACTGAAAGTACTGCATCAGAATTAAAAGCCACTTTATTAAGGAGAAGGCACAAAAAAAGGAGTGTGGAGCAAGGCAGGAGAGGCTGCTGGTGGTGTGGTGAGGCAGGGATGAACGCTGCAGAGGAGCCAGCATGGAGAGGCAACTTTGGGCAAGAGGAGTTTCCTATTGGCAAGATAAATATATCCACAAATGGTAGGATGGAGGCATCCATGCAGCCAGCAATTACCTCCCAGGCTGGGCAATGGCAGCTTTTATTAAGAGTCAGGGCACTGCTGGGTGTGTCTGAGGTCTCTGCAGAGGGACCTGGGCAGGCTGGACAGATGGGCACAGACTAATGCCAGGAGTCTTAAGGCCAAGTGCCAGGTTCTGCATTTTAGCCACAACAGCCCCATGCAATGCTACAGGCTGGGGACAGAGTGGCTGAGAGCAGCCAGGCAGAGAGGGAGCTGGAGGTGCTGGGAGAGAGGAGCTGAAGATGAGGCAGCAGTGCCCAGGTGGGCAGCAGAGCCAATGGCATCCTGGGCTGGCTCAGGAGCAGTGTGGGCAGCAGGACAAGGGAGGTTCTTCTGCCCCTGTGCTCAGCACTGCTCAGGACACACCTTGAGTGCTGTGTCCAGTTCTGGGCTCCTGAATTGCAGAGAGATGTTGAGGTGCTGGAAGGTGTTTGGAGAAGAGCAGCAAGGCTGGGGAGGGGCCTGGAGCACAGCCCTGTGAGGAGATCCCTCCTCAGCTCTGCAGCAACTTCAGATGATTTTTTTCCCCCCAGTTCACAATTCCCTTGAGTGAGTTAAGAGCCTCCTAATCCTTTCCCCAAACAAAACTTTCTCTCAAACCCCAGAGCAGGCAAGAAAAGTGAAGCTTCTCTCTTTTCTTTCACCCCACTCCTCCTCCTGCTTTCTGAGCAGCCTCGCACCTAATTCACACCCAATTTCCAACTGGGAAAAGCCAAAAGCAGCAGAGCAAAGAGCCCCTTTTGCCTTGGGCAGCACCTCGCAGGGTGGCTCTGTGGGCAGAGCACCCAGGTCCATGCCTTTCCGGAGGAGCTTCGTGCATCTCCTCCTGTCTATGAGCGATGGAGCTCTGCCACCTTGTGGGACTCCAACTCTTGTCGCTTCACCCTCCTGGCACCTGACTGGTTTCATACCCACAGGCTCCTTAATTTTACCTTACACCATGTAGAAATTTGCCCCCAGGACATCACCAGAAATCGTCTGGTGTGGCTCAGAGGCCATGTGGGATATGCTTGATGCTGGAATAGTGCAATTCTGGTGCAAGCTCTTGGATGAAAAGTGGTTTTGATGGTGGCTCCTGCTCTTCCCTGGTGAGTTTTGAATGCTCTCAGTGTTGCTGTGCAGGATCCCAGGGGGTGTGAAGGACAGGTCAGGACTAGGAGGTCTGTGGTATGGGTATGTGATGGGGATGATCTATTAAGCAAGGCCTCTTCTGACAGGACAGGGAGGGGATGGGATTAAACTGAACATGAGCACTGCCTTCAGTTTGGGGCTCCCCAGTTGAAGAGGAACAGTGATCTGCTGCAGGTCCAGCAGAGGGCTAGGAGGGTGATGAGGGGACTGGAGCACTGCCTGGTGAGGAGAGGCTGAGGGGCCTGGGGCTGCTTAGTCTGGAGAAGAGAAGACTGAGAGGAGNAACCTGGAAATGTTTCAATTGGAAACAAATCATTTGGATTTGGAGAAGCACCAAAATGAGACTTTGGAGCTTTCACTTCCAAAATTCTGGCTGAATTTGTTGGTGCTCTTCATCATACTCTAACTCACAAAAAGACATGAACAACTCTTTGGGTCCCTTTCCAACCCCTGGCATCCTGTGAGCCTGTGAAAGAAGGATTTAGAGTAGATGGAAGAGAATTTTTACATTGAGGGTGGTGAAAGCCTGGCCCAGGCTGTCCAGATTGGTGGGAGCTGCCCCATTCCTAGCACCATTGCAGCTCAGGTTGCTTGGGGCTGGGAGCAACCTGCTCTGGCTGCAGAAGTCCCTGCTGAGTGCAGGAGGTTTGGACTAGATGAGCTCTAAAGATCTTTCCAATCCACATGTCGTGGTTTCTGTAGAGCATCTCCAGATCAGCTGAGAAGCTTTTGTTGGTCCTCAGGTGCAGCTAAATCTAAATCTCTGCAAGTGCAGCTTGGAGGTGACATGAGCTGAGGGCCACAGTGTGGGGTCTGTGCAAGTGCTGCTGGTGCAATGAAGCTTCCTTTCAAGGTTCAGGTCACCATCCTGTGCTGTCATCTGATGCTTTCATCTGTGGGGCCAAGCTCCCACTTGGGACTCTGAAATCTCTTGCTGGTGGGAGATGAAAGCTCCCTGGACAGGGAAAGGAGGTTCAGCAGCAGGACATTATGGCAATCATAGATTCATAGAATGGTTTGCATTGGAAGGGACCTTAAAGGTCACCTAGTTCCAACCCCTCTGCCATGAGCAGGGACACCTTCCACTAGACCAGGCTGATGAAGGTCCCATCCAACCTGGCCTCAAACACTTGAACACATCAGGCTTGCTGATAGCTCCAGTGTGGTGTGTTTTATCTCTTCATGCACTGACTCTTTTGTGCCAAGATTGCACTCAATACCTGCTAAAATCTCTCTCAGTGCACCCAAGGGAGTTTTACCTCCTAAATGCCACCAGACTGCACATTTGAGCTCCTCCAGGGAGCCATCTCCAGCCTTCTCCAGCAGAATGAAGGCAAGTACTTAGAACTGCACATGTTCTGCCCAAAGCAGGCAGAGAGAGATGAACATTCTCAGTGAGTGTGCAGAATGTTTCACCCTTTGCCTTCACAGGCTGGTGGATGACAGAGAGTTGGAGCTGCCTGTGTCCATCTTGGTCACAGGGAGACTTTTAGAAGTCCTCAAATTCCATCACTCCCTTGGAAGTCTTTTGGGCTTTGAAGAGGTCTAGGCTGGATGTTAGGAGGAAGTTGTTGGCAGAGAGAGTGATTGGCATTGGAATGGGCTGCCCAGGGAGGTGGTGGAGTGGCTGTGGCTGGAGGTGTTGAAGCCAAGCCTGGCTGGGACACTTAGTGCCATGGTCTGGTTGGTTGGGCAGGGCTGGGTGCTAGGTTGTGCTGGCTGAGCTTGGAGCTCTCTTCCTACCTGCTTGATTCTATGACTCCTTCATCTCCTGTGTAGGATGCTTGTGATGATCTGTCAGGGAGTTTCAACACAGAATCACAGAATGGCTTAGGTCGAAAGGGAACTCAGAGATTATCTACCCCAACCTCCCTGCCATGCCCAGGGACACCTCTCAACTAGACTCTGCTGCTTCAGGCCTCATCCAACCTGGCTTGAACCTCCCCAGAGAGGAGGCAGCCACAGCTTCCCTGGGCAACCTGTTCCAGAGTCTCACTACCCTTGGACTGAAGAACTTCTTCCTCAGCCCCAGTCTAATCCTGATCTCCCTCAGCTTCAAACCATTCCCCCTTGGCCTGTCCCTAGACACCCTCAGGAAAAGTCTCTCTGCAGCCCTTCCTGCAGGATCCCTTTAGGCACTGGCAGGGAGCTCTAAGGTCCCCCTGGAGCCTGCTCTCCTCCAGCCTGCACATCCCCAGCTCCCTCAGCCTGTCCTCCCAGCAGAGCTGCTCCAGCCCTTGGAGCATCTTTGTGACCCTTCTCTGGACTCATTCCAGCAACTCAGTGTCCTCCTTCTGCTGGGGACATCAGAATTGGTTGCAGTGTTTGAGATAGGGTCACAGGAGAGCAGAGTAAAGGAGATCTGATCTGTTGTCCAGCAAATACTCTGTGGCACCTACTCTGAGGTTACTCTTGATGTTAGCAGCAGTGTCTCTGCCCTGGGAGTGACAGAGAGATTCTCCTATCTCTCAAAGTTTACCACCTGGGAAACTTTCCAGCAATAAATAGCTCAGAGTTGCTATTCTGGGTGCAGATGGTTGGTATCAGAAAGTGTGTGGCAGGTTAAAAACAAACACAAATAACCTTTCAGATCCAGGAAGCTGTTTGTGATCTCTGCTGCCTTCCACCTCTGAGACTCACAGGAGAATAAACTCCTCCAGGCTTGATTTGAAGTGCTAGATATGGAGAAGAGAAATGTGCTCTGATCTTGTTTAGGTGGTTGCTGTTGTTTGCTCTGCTGCTTTTGGAAAGGGATGAGTCACCTCCTGAAACTGGTCTGTTCTCATCAGATGCTCAGGGGAAAAAAAACAGAGTCAACAAAATTCACTTTCTGAGCAAGTAGGGACAATTTGTGACACCACAGACTTGTGTCACACAACCCCAGCATGGTGGGGGAGGGACCTGGGGCTGCTTAGTCTAGAGAAGAGAAGACTGAGAGGGGATTGAATCCATGTTTATCAAGATCTCAGGGCTGGGGGTCAGGAGGGGAGGACAGGCTCTGCTCACTGCTGCCTGGGATAGAACAAGCAGCAATGGATGGAAGCTGCAGCACAGGAGGTTCCAGCTCAACACAAGGGGCAACTTCTTGTCTGGAAGGGTCCCAGAGCCCTGGCACAGGCTGCCCAGAGAGGTTGTGGAGCCTCCTTCTCTGGAGCCTTTCAAGGCCTGCCTGGATGTGTTCTGTGTGTGCTGAACTGGATTGTATGGTCCTGCTGTGGCAGGGGGATTGGACTTGATGATCTCCTTGGGTCCCTTCCACCCCTAATGTGCTGTGATCTTGTGACCCTGTGCATTGTCCCCACTGCCATGGGAGCTCTGCATGTGTGTCTCTTCCAGCTCCCCAGCCAAGGGGAGCAGCTGCTTGTGTGCTACCTTCTTTTAGGGGTGCCAGAGCATTAGCTGTGGAGCTTCCTCGTTCTGGCATGGCAGAGGAGCATCCCTCACCAAGAGGGACTTGTAGAGGATGGTCCAAAGATAATTTGGTGTTATGATGTCAGAAATTGTTGTGGCAGGGTGGGGCTTGGTCTCTTCTCTCAAGGAACAGGGCAAGAGGAAATGGCTTCAACTTGTGCCTGTGATCCTGTGGCATTGAACTGAGCTGGCCCAGCAGCCTGTCAAGGTGAATCTTAAAGCTGTCTGGTGTAGGGAATCCACTGCTTCCCCCTGGAGATGCTTCCAGTGTCCAACTGTTCCCAAATTTTCTTCTGTGATCCAGTCCAGCTCCTCCCTGCTAAAGCAGAGCACCCACAGCAGCTTACTCAGGAGCACAATGGCCAGATAGGGTTGGAAGCTGTCCAGAGAAGGAGAATCCACAACCTCTCTGGGCAGCCTGCTCCAGAGCTCTGCACCCTCACACCAAAGAAGTTTTTCCTCCTTTCACGTGGAACCTCCTGGGTTCCAGGTTGTGCCTACTGCGTCTTGTCCTTGCCTTGCTTACCCTCATCTGCCTGGAGCATGTACAGAGCAGGGCCAGGAGGATGCTCAGAGGGCTGCAGCAGCTCTGCTGTGAGCACAGACTGAAAGAGTTGGGGCTGTGCAGGCTGGAGAAGAGGAGGCTCCCAGGGGACCTTCTTGTGGCCTTCCAGGATCTGAAGGGGGCTACAAAAGAGCTGGGGAGGGACTTCTGAGGCTGTCAGGGAGTGCCAGGCCTGGGGGGAATGGAGCAAAGCTGGAGGTGGGGAGAGTCAGGCTGGAGGTGAGGAGGAAGTTGTTGAGCATGAGAGTGGTGAGAGGCTGGAATGGGTTGCCCAGGGAGGTGGTTGAGGCCCCATGGCTGGAGGTGTTTCAGGCCAGGCTGGCTGAGGCTGTGGGCAGCCTGCTCTAGGGTAGGGTGTCCCTGGGCATGGCAGGGGGGTTGGAACTGGCTGATCCTTGTGGTCCCTTCCAACCCTGACTGATTCTATGATTGGGAGTTGACTGCTTTGGGATCAGCAGCCTATGGGTGGGTGCAGGTTGGAGCTGGGCACCTATGGGTTGGGTCCTGATGGGGTTTAGCCACACTTGGTGCTCTAGAGTAAGTGGACTGAGTTGGCTGTTTGGGATGGTGCTGGGATCAGCGCCCTGTGGGTAGTTTCGTGGCTGGAGATGAGCCTCTATGGACTGGGTGCTGATGTGGCTTTGCCAGTCCTGGTGCTCTAGAGTAAGTGGAGAGCCTGGGAGGATGCAGACAAGTCACCAAAGGGTATCTTTTCAGCCACACTTTATCGTTTTTAAACTCAATCAAGACCTTATTGGCCTTAAACATCTCTCCCAGCCATGCTCCCAGCCTTGTCTGAGCAGGAGGTGTTGAAGAAATGCGTGGCTGTGGCACTTGGGGACACGATTTAGTGGCCATGGTGGGGGTGGGTTGAAGGTTGGACTTAGATGATCTTAAAGGACTTTTCCAACCCACACAATTCTATGGTTTTATATTTTCTCGGGCAGAAGCAGGATGCTCCTAGAGGAACACTGTTCTCACGTGGGATTGCTGGAGATGGAAGCAGTCATGGGTGGAGAGGTGCAGAGTGTTCAGAAATTGGGCAGCTTCCAGGAATTAATTATTATTCAATATACAAAATCTGAGCAGAAGATTCGGATCTGTGCAAAGCAATCCAAACCCTGGCTGCACAGTCATGGATCTGGGATGGCTTCAGACAAGGTCCCTGAGCCAGGATGAATTCTCTGTCACAGAATCATCATAGAACCAAGCAGATTGGAAGAGAGCTCCAAGCTCATCCAGCCCAACCTAGCACCCAGCCCTGCCCAACCAACCAGACCATGGCACTAAGTGCCCCAGCCAGGCTTGGCTTCAACACCTCCAGGCACAGCCACTCCACCACCTCCCTGGGCAGCCCATTCCAATGCCAATCACTCTCTCTGCCAACAACTTCCTCCTAACATCCAGCCTAGACCTGCCCTGGCACAGCTTGAGGCTGTGTCCCCTTGCTCTGTTGCTGGCTGCCTGGCAGCAGAGCCCAACCCCAGCTGGCTACAGCCTCCCTGCAGGGAGCTGCAGACAGCAATGAGCTCTGCCCTGAGCCTCCTCTGCTGCAGGCTGCACACCCCCAGCTCCCTCAGCCTCTCCTCACAGGGCTGTGCTCCAGGCCTCTCACCAGCTATGTTGCCCTTCTCCAAACACCTTCCAGCACCTCAACATCTCTCTGCAATGGAGGAGCCCAGAACTGGACACAGCACTCCAGGGGTGTCCTGAGCAGTGCTGAGCACAGGAGCGGAAGAACCTCTCTTGTCATGGTTCCGGTTTGTGCTGTTGCTCCTTGTCCTGCCTCTGGGCAGCATTTAGAAGAGTCTGTCCCTCTCCTCTCACCCCACAGCCTTTAGCTATTGATCAGCATTGATAATAACCCCACTTTTCCTCCTCCCCCCTCTCAGCAGAAGGGGTTGTAATTCATAAAGGGAATAAAGCAAAGCAGACAGCTTGAGCTAACACCGCCAAACTGTCAGCTAATCTGCAGGATTATCCTGTAGGTATTGATCTCAAGAAAAAGAGGAGCAGCTGCAGAATCCTCTCAGGGCAAAATAATTGTGCCTTGAAAGCTTGTTTGCCAACTGATCTGTAGCCAGAGCAAAGGAATTATTTTGGCCTTTGGTGTTAGGGGTAGCAGGAGGGGGAGAAATGTCAGATGTGATAATTTAGGTTGCTGCTGGGCAAGGCTGGTGGCGTGCTGAGCTCTGCCTTACCTGAGTTTCCTCTCACAAAGAGGGAGGGGGAAAAAGGGCATTTAGTTTTGCTTAGCCATTGGAAAACCCACGCAGGCCTGTTCCCTCCTTAGGTGTTTCTTGAGAGGAACTGATTTCAGCCTGCAAACTCCTTCTGGCACTGCTGGAAGTGACAGTGTCGCATCCCTCCGCTCTTGCGTGCGGCTGCAGTAGGGAGCAGTGTGTCCTGTGCCCACTGTGAGGTGACAGATGGTCCGTGGGAAGCATGAAAGATGCTCCAGGGTTGAGCTCAGAGGAGTCAGGGCAGAGTAGAGATGTGGGTGATGCTGGCTGTCAGGTTAAAGTGAGGTGATGTTTGGGCTGGAACCGGGAGCTGGGTGCTTTGTGCTGTGCATCGTTGATGGGAAGAGCCGAACAGGGCAGCTGGAGTAGGGATGCGCCGGGTCCTGCATCTAGGGGAGATGCTGCCTGGTCCCTTTGTGCCATCCAACAAACCTGGCTCTGTTGTGGCTTCAGGGCTGGAGGAAGCCTGAGCAGGAAGGAATATTGCCTATCCTGGAAGTGAGAGCACCACAAAGGCAGCATTGAGGGATAGGAGCTGAACTGAGAGAGTCTGTTTTGTGCCTAGGAACCTTCCCAGGCAAGTCCAAGGCTCTTTGGAGTTGCCTCTGCTTGCTGGGGGGATGCATTCATGGAGTCTGACCTCATTTCCCCCCAGCACACACAGAGTATTCTCTCTGCTCCATTAACCCAAAGGCATTTGATGGAGCAAACTTTGTCTGAGGCCAACGTTGGGCTTCTTTTAAGGGCGAAACCTTTTAGAGCAGGAACCAAACGGCATGTCCTAGAGTCTCAGGTCTATGCAGCACTTCAAACCACAAGCCGTGGAGATATTTCCAACAGCTATTCCCACCCTTTCTGTCGGGCTGCTGCTGAGAGCATCCCAGCGCTGGACACCGTGTCCCTTACATCAATAGATGGCAGCAACTTCCCGGGTGCGGATGAAAGAGCCTTTGCTGGGAAGAGCTGCAGCAGTTCACTGGAGTTCAGCTTTTCTCCTGCCTGGTTTTCCAGTCCAGCCTCCTGCCACCACCCAAACTGTAGATGGCAGCAGGAAAAAAGCTTTTCCTATTTCTTTGCCACTTTAGCTTCTCCTCTGCTGGTTAAAGGAGGCCTTCGGCTCTGGTGTTTCTGGCCACCTTACAGCCCTGTCTTGACTTCGGGACAGGCTTTGCTGAAAAGGGTCAGGAGAGTTTGCTCTGTGTGTTTCTTTGTGGTGCACGAAGAAAATTGCAGCCAAAGTGTCCAGGGAGGTTCTCCTCCAGGTAGGCTCTCCTCCAGGTAGGCTGAAGATGAGGCAGCAGTGCCCAGGTGGGCAGCAGAGCCAATGGCATCCTGGGCTGGCTCAGGAGCAGTGTGGGCAGCAGGACAAGGGAGGTTCTTCTGCCCCTGTGCTCAGCACTGCTCAGGCCACACCTTGAGTGCTGTGTCCAGTTCTGGGCTCCTCCATTGCAGAGAGATGTTGAGGTGCTGGAAGGTGTTTGGAGAAGGGCAGCAAGGCTGGGGAGGGGCCTGGAGCACAGCCCTGTGAGGAGAGGCTGAGGGAGCTGGGGGTGTGCAGCCTGCAGCAGAGGAGGCTCAGGGCAGAGCTCATTGCTGTCTGCAGCTCCCTGCAGGGAGGCTATAGCCAGGTGGGGTTGGGCTCTGCTGCCAGGCAAGCAGCAACAGAACAAGGGGACACAGCCTGAAGCTGTGCCAGGGCAGGTCTAGGCTGGCTGTTAGGAGGAAGTTGTTGGCAGAGAGAGTGATTGGCATTGGAATGGGCTGCCCAGGGAGGTGGTGGAGTGGCTGTGGCTGGAGGTGTTGAAGCCAAGCCTGGCTGGGGCACTTAGTGCCATGGTCTGGTTGATTGGGCAGGGCTGGGTGCTAGGTTGGGCTGGCTGAGCTTGGAGCTCTCTTCCAACCTGGATGATTCTCTGATTACCACTCCACTACTCTGCCCCAGTGAAGCCACATCTGAAATACTGTGTCCAGTTCTGGGCTCTGCAGTTCAGGAAAGACAGGGAACTACCAAAGAGAGCCCAGCAGTAGTTAACACATTGGCAGTCATTTGCAAGGTGCCCAGCAGATGAATGGTGCTTCTGAAGGCTCATCTATCCCAGCTCAAAGAAGGGTAACAGGCTCTGGGTGATCAGTTACAGCACAGAGAAAACCAAGTTACAGTGACCCAGATGAGTGTGATAAGCACACACAGCCCAGAGACTTGGAGATGAGGCTGAGGAGCAGAGAAAACCTCTGGACCTCCCTGATCCAGCCCCTGCTCCCACCAGGACTCAGCTCAAAGTTAATTTAGGATTAGTCAGAGTTAAAACCAGAGCCTTGTCCAGCTGAGCTGGGAGATCTCCAGGGATGGAGGTGCCACAAGTCCTCTGCCAGCTGTTGTGTGGTCTCTTATGTGTGCTTTAACAGGAGATAATCCCCACATTGCCCTCCAGGCCCTGGTGCACCAGGTTGGGCTGCTCTGATGTGAAGGTTGGTGGGATCACCCCCTCCTCCACTCCCCCATGGGCACTGATGGGTGTGTTCCACACACCCACCACACAGATCACTCCTAGATGGAGCAGAGAATCCCAAAATCCCAGCATGGCAAAGGTTGGAAGTGACTTCTGAGGATCATCCAGACCAAACTTCCGACATTTAGAGCTTCATTCTTGGTTGATGTAAGAGGAGTTTAGGAAGTTGATGCCCTGAGGGACATTGGTCACTTGAAGCACACACTTCACATGTCCATAGAATCAACCAGGTTGGAAGAGGTGAAGAAGAAGGGGTTTGGAGTGATGTTATGAACGGGGAAACTTAGGTGTAGAGGGATAAAAGAAAACTCACCTTACTTTTTGGAGGCCACAGGGCAATAAAATGGAAGGAAGAAGGAAAATGAGTTGTGAGTTGTGCTTTGGTCAAAGCAAAGCCTTGCTAGGCCCATAGAGAGTTTTTCCAGCCTCAATCAACTCTAAGACTGAGTCCAAACTTCAACCCAACACCACCATGGCCACTAAACCATGTCCCCATGTGCCATGGTCACACATTTCGTAGAATCATAGAATCAAGCAGGTTGGAAGAGACCTCCAAGCTCAGCCAGTCCAACCTAGCACCCAGCCCTGCCCAATCAACCAGACCATGGCACTAAGTGCTTTTCTTGAACACTTCCAGGGACAGCAACTCCACCACCTCCCTGGGCAGCCCAACCCCCTGCCATAGGCAGGGACACCTCCCACTAGAGCAGGTTGCTCAAGGCCTCATCCAGCCTGGCCTTAAACACCTCCAGGGAGGCAGCATCCACAACCTCCCTGGGCAACCTGTGCCAGTGTCTCACCACCCTCACTGTAAAGAACTTCCTCCTAACATCCAGTCTAAATCTCCCCTCTGCCAGTTCAAACCCATTCCCCCTCGTCCTGACATTCCCAGACCTTGTCAATAGTCCCTCCCCAGCCTTCCTGTAGGCTCCCTTCAGATACTGCAAAGCCACTCTAAGGTCTCCTCGAAGCCTTCTCTTCTCCAGGCTGAAGGGCCCCAACTCTCTCAGCCTGTCCTCACAGCAGAGCTGCTCCAGCCCTCTGTGCCAGGTAGAAAAACAAATCAAGCTTAAGGTGACCCATACAAAAGAACTTCCTCAAAATGAGAGCCCTTAACAGCTGGAGTAACTCTCAGGGACAGGATCTTTAGGGTATTTAATGCACCATAAATTACACAGGGGATTCTCATGCTTTACTCAGTAGTCACTCGATTGAAATCGGCTTCTCCCCCCCAGTTCCCTGTAATTACAGCACAGCTACCAGCCACCTGCAGCTCCTGTTGCCACTGAAAGGACCTCCCAGATGTTTCCCCACCTCTCTGCACTGGGTCCCTCGTCCATGGAGGGGGAGGTCTGTGTTGGGAAGCCACCACTCCCACGCCACCAGCGGCTCTCAAACCAGCCGGCTGCTGCTTTTCACGCTCCTGTTCTCTTTGTGGAGCTGGGAAAGGATCCAGAGCAGCTGTGGTAGGACCTGTCAATCTCAGATTGCAAAGTCATAAGGAGGGGAAAATAATCATCCTCATAATAATAATAATAAAGTCATCAACTTGTCTTAGCCTCCAATGGAGAAAGGAGGTTTGGGTTGGAGGTTTGTGTCAGTTGTAATTCGCTCCGAGCTGATTTTCTTCCCCGCGATGCCGCTCTGCAGCCTGCGAACCGTGCTCAGGCAGAAAGCTCCTCTGACATTCAGCTCTGTTTGCAGAGCTCATCCAAAAACAAGAGGCCTTTTCTTCACTTTGTTCAGCATCACCACGGCTCTGTTGCCAAGGCATCATCTGCCTTTGATTCCTCCAGTGATGCCCAACGCCTCCCGGTCGCCGTGCGCGGCGAGCTTGGGCATCGTAGAATCGTTCGGGCTGGAAAAGACCTCTGAGGTCATCAGGTTCAATCTTCCACTAGGTATCTCCATGACTACTAGACCATGCCCTGAACTTCCACATCTACTTGTTTCTTGAGCACCCCCAAGGATGAGGACTCCACCACCTCGCTGGGCAGCTTGTTCCTTTTCCTGATACCCAACCTAAACCTCCTGTGGCACAGCTTGAGGCCGTTTCCTCTTGGCATTAGTTACTTGGGAGAAGAGGCCAACAGCAGCTTCACTCCAACCTCCTTTCAGGAGCTGTAGAGAGCAGTAAGGTGTCTCAGTCTCCTTCAGCCTAAACATGCCCAGCTCCTTCAGCCTCTCCTCATAAGAGAGCCTCTTCTCTCTGGACCCTTTACCAGCTTTTTTGTCCCAACACTGATCAGTCTGGAGAGAAGGCTCTCAGGTGACCTTATTGTGGCCTTTCAGAATCTTAAAGAGGCCTACAAGAAAGCTGGAGAGGGACTTTTTAGGCTGTCAGGTAGTGATAGGACAGGGGGGAATGGAACAGAGCTGGAGGTGGGGAGATTCAGACTGGATGTTAGAAAGAAGTTGTTCAACATGGGGGTGGTGAGAGCCTGGAATGGATTGCCCAGGGAGCTGGTGGAAGCTTCATCCCTGGAGGTGTTCAAGGCCAGGTTGGATGAGTCCATCCTCACTGCAAAGAACTTCTTCCTAACATCCAGTCTCAATGTCCCCTCTGCCAGTTCAAACCCATTCCTCCTCCTCCTATTGTTACAAGACCTTGTCAATGGTCCCTCCCCAGCCTTTCAGTTCTGGGCTTCCCAGTTCAAGATAGACAGGGAGCTGCTGGAGGAGCTCCAGTAGAGGCTCCAGTGGTGCTGAGGGGCCTGGAGCATCTCTGTGGAGAGGAAAGGCTGAGAGCCTTTCCATAGTCCCTCTACAACCCTCCTGTAGCCTCCTTAAGATACTGCAAGGCCACTCCAAGGTCTCCTCCAAGCCTTCTCTTCTCCAGGCTGCACAGCCCCAACTCTTTCAGCCTGTCCTCAGAGCAGAGCTGCTGCAGCTTTCTGAGCATCTTAGTGGCCTCCTCTGGACTGGCTCCAACAGTTCCATGTCCTGCTTGTGTTGGGGGCTCCAGAACTGCACACATGGCTCCAGATGGGGTCTGAGGAGAGCAGAGCCAAGGGGCAGAATCACAGGACTCCAGGTGGGGTCTGAGGAGAGCAGAGCCATGGGGCTGAATCCCCTGCCTTGCCCTGCTGCCCACACTGCTCCTGCTGCAGCCCAGCGCAGGGTGAGTCAATCTATGCCTAAGCTGCACCCAGCATGCTAAGGGAAAAGGAGAGCCGTTGGCAAGGGGATGGCCACTGCATCTTGATGCCTCAAGTCACTCAGCTGAAGTTCATTTCTCCTTGTCTCTACAAGGTTGGAACTCTTTGCATTTTTTCATGGTAAATTTGTTTACTGAGCCCTTGTTGAAATTCTGGAAGCAGAGCAAATGCATTTGCTCCATAACCTTTCCGGATCTGACAAGTCCTATAAAATCTATTAAAGCCTTTAATGAAATCCCTGCTCAGAGCCAGCTCCCATGAATGGATGTGGAATCAGAATTTAAATTAAAAATGTTGGGTTTGTAGGCTGGAGACAGGAATTAAAGGGACAGTTCACATCCCAGGGGTGGGGGGAGAGGTTTGCTGCTTGCTCCCCGGAGTTCTGTACCGCCACAAAATGCCTCTCCTTGCGTATTCGAACCTCTCAGCCTCTCACTGAGAATGCTTTTTGTTCTGCCTTGTGGCTCTCCTCTAGACCTTCTCTGATATGGATCTGTTGGACAGGGTTAAAGGAAGGCCATAGAATCATTGAATCAACCAAGCAGGTTGGAAGAGAGCTCCAAGCTCAGCCAGCCCAACCTAGCACCCAGCCCTGCCCAACCAACCAGACCATGGCACTAAGTGCCCCAGCCAGGCTTGGCTTCAACACCTCCAGCCACAGCAACTCCACCACCTCCCTGGGCAGCCCATTCCAATGCCAATCACTCTCTCTGACAACAACTTC
>WAAF01002171.1:23445-35931 GCA_013400475.1 Tricholaema leucomelas
GTGTCCTGAGCAGTGCTGAGCACAGGGGCAGAAGAACCTCCCTTGTCCTGCTGCCCACACTGCTCCTGAGCCAGCCCAGGATGCCATTGGCTCTGCTGCCCACCTGGGCACTGCTGCCTCCTCTTCAGCTCCTCTCTCCCAGTACCCTCAGCTCCCTCTCTGCCTGGCTGCTCTCAGCCACTCTGTCCTCAGCCTGTAGAGCTGCTTGGCGTTGTTGTGGCCAAAGTGCAGAACCCTGCACTTGACCTTGTTCAGTCTTATCCCCTTGGCCTCTGCCCACCCATCCAGCCTGGACAGGTCCCCCTGCAGGGCTCTCCTACCCTCCAACATATTGAGACCTGCTCCTAGCTTGGTGTCATCTGCAAACTTACTGATGCTGGACTCAATCCCCTGCTCCAGATCATCAATAAAGAGATTGAACAGGACTGTGCCCAGCACTGATCCCTGAGGCACACCACTGGTGCCAGCTGCCAGCTGGATGTGACACCATTCCCCACCACTCTCTGGCCCAGTCCTCCAGTCAGTTCTTGACCCATATCAGGGTGAATCTGTCCAAGCCATGAAGATGATTGAAGGGCTGGACCACGTCTGCTAAGAGGGCAGGCTGGGGAAGCTGGGCCTGGAGAAGAGAAGGCTTTGATGGGGAGCTTAGAGTGGCCATTCAGTATTTGAAGGGTGCTAGAAGAAAGCTGGGCAGGGATGTTTGACAAGGGGCTATGGTTTGAAACTGGAGCAATGGAGATTTAGGTTGGACATTAGGAAGAAGTTTTTCACAGTGAGGGCAGAGAGACACTGGAATGAGTTGCCCAGGAAAGCTGTGGACACCTCATCCCTCAATATGCTCAAAGCCAGGCTGGATGAGGCTTTGAGCAAGCTGGGCTAGTTGAAGGTCTCCCTACTCATGGCAGGGGAGGTTGGAACTGGATGATCTGGAAGGTCCCTTCCAACTGAAGCCATACTATGAGACCATGGCTGGTCAGGAGCACCCAGCTGCAAGCACCAAACCTGCTCTACTGGGTAATTTCAATTAGAAAAGTGTAAATTGCCTAATAGGCAACATTTGCCTTTAAATAGAATGCAGAACTGGAATGGGTTGCCCAGGCTGGATGAGACTGTGGGCAGGCTAATCTAGGGTAGGGTGTCCCTGCTCATGGCAGAGGGATTGGAACTAGATGATCCTTGTGGTCCCTTCCAACCCTGACTGATTCTATGATTCTAATTCTCCTTAGCAGATGGAGGGATGCTGAGTGAAACCTCCCCCTCTGAGGTACATGGATGGGCACAACTTGCTCTTGTTGCAGGGGTAGCTGCAGCATCAAAAGCACTGCTCTCAAGGGCATCCCCAAACACTTCCCTGTCCCTCTGCTCTTAACCACTCTGGGGACATGTTGCTGCTCAGCCCTTGAGTCTTGGTGCTATGGAGACACCTCCAAGCAAGCTTGGCTAAGGCTCCTGCTGCAAATCCATTGGATTTGCTTGGCTTTGCACAGCCAAGGATTTAATTTCCATATGTAAATACAGGTCTGTGTGAGCAGGGTCGAGGGGGGGAGGAGGCAAGCAATTAATGATTTTTGATCTGCATTGAGCACAGCAAAACATCCCAGAGTGAGCTATGTGCAGCAGCTGAGCCTCAAACAGAAAAGGGCTTTGATTCTCTGCTCCTAAGGCTTGGCCCTTGCACCAGCACCACACAGCCTGGTTCAGGGGTGGGCCAGGTTTATGTGGGTCCCTGATACCTCCTGCCCACAGAGAAGGTTTGCCAGGAGTTGATGGGTTTGGTTTCCTGGTGGTGTTGTGCCACCAGCTGTCCCCACTCCCTCTTTGGCTGTGTGCTCTCCACTAAGCAGTGACAAAAGCCTGCATTGGTTTCCTTGCACAGGTGTGGGGCATCTTTTGGGTTTGTTTATTTGCATCAGCTCTTGCCACCACCTGCAAGGAGTTAGCTCTTTAAATGGGAGAAGGAAACCCTCCACCCTTCTTTCTTAGGAGCCAAAAGCTGTCTCAGTTCCACCCAGCTCCAGCTTGTTCATCCTTCCCCGGGGAGATGGTCAGAGGAGGCTGCAAAAGGTACCTGACTCGCTCTGTTTTGGGGATTTGAGTTTCCAGTTGCTCTTTTCACAGCTTGCATCTCCTCCTGTTTGTGTTTTGCCATGTGCAAGGGTTTCTTTTTTTGCCCAGAGAGGTAGCTGGCACCTGTGCTTTAGCCTGGGTCGATGTGATATGCCCTATGGCAGGCTGAGGGACCCCAACTCCATCTGAAAACATGTCGAGGGTGCCTGGTGATCTGTGCTCCTGTCCTGGGCTTGAAAGCTCTTCAGCTGCTTCTTTTTGCCCTTTTCCTGAGGGCTGCTCCCAGAAATCCATCCCCAGCTGCCTGAACAGGCACCATTTGCTGTTGGGCTGCAGGGGCTCAGCACAGGATGGGAAGTGTTATGAGCAAGGCACTACAAGAAGGGTTGCAGCTGACAAATAACTGCATCATAAACACGTGTAAAGAGCCATTTGCTTCACGGCTGATAAACTTTCATGGTCCTTTTTATCACTGTGTGTGCAGAGGAGAAGGGCTCAGGATTGGGAGGTGCTGTGGGTTAGCTGTGGACTAAGCCTCTCCCCTCTGCTCTGCCAGAGGTTTGGGTGAAATACTGAGCCATGGACTAGGGAAGGGTAGGTTTAGATTGGATCTTAGGAAGGAATTCTTTGCTGTGGGGGTGGTGGAACACTCAAATGGGTTGCCCCAATGGGAGGCAGTGGAGGCTCCATCCTTGGATACATTTGGGCTTGATGGGGCTCTGAGCAATCTGATCCAGTTGGAGGTCTCCCTGCTGACTGCAGGAGGTTTGGAGCAGATGACCTCTGGAGGTGCCTTCCAGCCCAGTGAGTTCTATGATCCTGGGACTCATTTGGTTCATGCACCAGTTCCTGCAGGCTGGGAGGGCAGAGCTCTGCCTCCAAAGCGTGGCACAAGACCAAGGGAAAGGGTAATTTCTGGCATGGGTGATGCCTCAGAGAGGTTTCATGCTGCAGAATGCTCAGCACACAGGCCACAGAGGAGGAGGCAGCTCTCCTAAGGAGGAGAAAGCAGCTGCTGCTCATGTTGAAGACTCTCTCTCTGGGGCAGGAGAGCTGCAGTGAGCTGAGCACACCCACAGGCACAGGGATCTGTTTTTTCCCCAGCTTCTGCAGCAAAGCCAAGCTGAGGAAGAGATCCTCCAGAAGGAGGAGGATCTTGGAAGCCAGGAGAAGGCGAGAGTCTGTTTTCAGTGCAGAGAAGCAGGAGAATTCATTAGTGCAAAGTGAAGTGGAAGACAAGATGCTGAAATTCGTTGGCAGAATGGCAGGAGAAGGGAAGGAAATGCTCATTCCATGTCGGCACAGAGCTGGAAGGATGGGGACAAGTTGGTTTTTGGTTTGGTGGCCATCAAGCCTTTTGAGTGAGGAGGAAGTTGTTCAGCATGAGAGTGGTGAGAGCCTGGAATGGGTTGCCCAGGGTGGTGTTTAAGGCCAGGCTGGATGAGGCTGTGAGCAGCCTCCTCTAGTGTGAGGTGTCCCTGCCTATGGCAGAGGGGTTGGAACTGGCTGATCCTTGTGGTCCCTTCCTAACCCTGACTGATTCTGTGGTTGAGGCCCCATCCTTGAAGGTGTTTCAGGCCAGGCTGGATGAGGCTGTGAGCAGCCTGCTCTAGTGTGAGGTGTCCCTGCCTATGGCAGAGGGGTTGGAACTGGCTGATCCTTGTGGTCCCTTCCTAACCCTGACTGATTCTATGAGTCTTTCCCTCTTTCTTTTCCTTATTTTTTTTCCTCCCTCCTCTAGTTCAGGTTCTTGCACAGAAATGCCTGCTGTTTGGAAGCAAAATATCATTAAGTTTCATTTTGAAAATGTCAAAACAAAATGTTTTGGCATTTCTGAAGTGAAACGTTTCATTAAAAATGCTGCATCTGAGTGTTTTGACATTTTTTTCCCTCCCCCAGTCCTCTCTCTTCCTCCTCCTCCTCCTCCTCCTCCTCCTTCCATTTTCTCAACCTAAATTTGTTCATACATTTAGCCCTTCAAAAAGTTGATTTTTTTTTTTCCCCTTCCCTCCCAGCAAACACAGAAGTAGTTAAATAAAAAAAAAAAAAAAATTAAAATGCTGCTTTTGTGTTTTGAAAGCTGTGAGCAATGAGGGAAAGCTGAGTCGTGGAGGGCAGCAGTGTCTTACAACGTCAGCTGCCATCTGTTTGGTGGATGGGATGTGGCCATGCTGGAGAGTGTCCAGAGCAGGGCCAGGAGGATGCTGAGAGGGCTGCAGCAGCTCTGCTGTGAGCACAGACTGAAAGAGTTGGGGCTGTGCAGGCTGGAGAAGAGGAGGCTCCCNTGCTTGATTCTGTGAATCTAGTACAGATCAGAGGAACACATCCAGGCAGGCCTTGAGTCCTGGGTCTAGCTCTGTGATTGCCCATCCAGAAGAGACAGAGAACTACTGGAAAGAGTCCATCCAACACCTGGCATGCCTTGGGCATGTGGTGGGACACCCTTCTTCCAGCCAGAGCAAACTGCTGATGCTTGGAGGCTCTTCAAATATCAACTGTCTGGAGCTGGATCCAAAGCTGCCTTTTGAGTGATGGTTTTTGGTGTAGCTGAGGGAACAGCTGGCAGGGCACATGGCTGGTGGCAGACTGTGATAGTCACCTACAAAGGCTGGAAATGTTTGTCAAACACCTTGGGGAAGCTTTTGAAGCCAAGATAGATGCTTTCAAGAGGAGAGTGAGCGAGTGCTAGCTCTGGCTTCAGCCCCAGCACTCAGAAGATGAAAGGATCAGAAAATCACAGAATCTTAAAGGTTGGAAAGGACCTTCAGAGATCAAGTCCAACCCATCTGCTAAAACCAGGATCACCTAGGGTAGACCAATCAGGAACTCATGCAGGGGGGTCTTGAAAGTCTCCACAGAAGGCTGGGAGGCTCTGCTGTGTTGCCACAGCCATATGCAGTGGTTGTTCACCCTTCCCTTGCCAAAGCCCTGGTGATGGCTGAATTGAAATGGGAAATGGGTAGCAAATATGGAGGCTTTATAGGAGAATCACAGAACCTTAGAATGGTTTAGGTTGGAAGGGACCTGCAAGCTCACCCAGTTCCAGGAGCACCTCCCACTAGAACAGGTTGCTCAAAGTCTCATCCAACCTGGCCTTGAACACCTCCAGGGAGGTTGTGGAGCAGAACCTCCCTGGGCAACCTGTGCCAGTGTCTCATCACCCTTGCTGTAAAGAGCTTCTTCCTAACATCCAGTTTAAATCTCTCCTCTGCCAGTTCAAACCCATGGATGGTGACTTCACCACCTTCCTGGAGTAGCCTGTTCCAATGCTTAAAACCCAAGCAATACCAATTCTAGGTGATTCATAGAATCAAGCAGGTTGGAAGAGAGCTCCAAGCTCAGCCAGCCCAACCTAGCACCCAGCCCTGCCCAACCAACCAGACCATGGCACTAAGTGCCCCAGCCAGGCTTGGCTTCAACACCTCCAGCCACAGCCACTCCACCACCTCCCTGGGCAGCCCATTCCAATGCCAATCACTCTCTCTGCCAACAACTTCCTCCTCACATCCAGCCTAGACCTGCCCTGCCACAGCTTCAGGCTGTGTCCCCTTCTTCTGGTGCTGGCTGCCTGGCAGCAGAGCCCAACCCCACCTGGCTACAGCCTCCCTGCAGGGAGCTGCAGACAGCAATGAGCTCTGCCCTGAGCCTCCTCTTCTGCAGGCTGCACACCCCCAGCTCCCTCAGCCTCTCCTCACAGGGCTGTGCTCTAGGCCCCTCCTCAGCTTTGCTGCCCTTCTCTGGACACCTTCCAACACCTCAACATCTCTCTTGAATTGAGAAGCCCAGAACTGGACACAGCACTCCAGGGGTGTCCTGAGCAGTGCTGAGTACACCGAGTAGGAGCTGAGTATGCTCATCCAAAGCCCACACATCTCAGGGCTCTCTCCACTTCTCTTTTCTAAACAAACATTAAGGGAAGGAAAGAAAAGGGGGGGGGAAATACAAGCAAGAAAGAGGATGGAAGGGAGGGGGAGGTGCTGGTTCAGGAACATAAAGTCCCACAAAGAAAATTATCTTCCTTTCACTGGAGTTACTCTGAAAGCTGCTGGGCTGCACCGGCGGTTCCGTTGATTGCAGCTTCAGTCCCTGATTATGCAGTAATGGAAGCATCAGAAATCATCAAGCTTCCTTCCTCAATTTGAGTTTGCCCTTCATCCTGTGGGTTGGGTTGTTTTCTTTTCTCTTTCTTGTTCTTTTATGGAGAAAATGGTCATTTGGAAGAGGAAGAGGGAAGAAAAAGACCATGTTGGTTAGCTCCCTTAAAGTCACAGCACTTCACTTGGCTCACTTTACAGCTTGGCTGTTTCAAAGGTCAATTAGTGGCTGCCTCCTGCACACCAGCAAGAAAAAAGTTTTCCTAGGGAAACTTCTTTTTTTCCCCAGGATGAAGAAAGGACTTTTCTGTCCTCCTTACAGACAGAGAAAAAGCTTAGGGGAGTTGAGTCCAGCATTAGCAAGTTTGCAGGTGACACCAAGCTAGAAGCAGGTGTGGAGCTGTTGGAGGCGAGGAGAGCCCTGCAGAGGGACCTGGGCAGGCTGGATGGGTAGGCAGAGGGCAATGGGATAGTGGAGTCACTGTGCCTGGAGGTGTTGAAGCCAAGCCTAGCTGGAGCACTTAGTGCCATGGTCTGGTTGGTTGGGCAGGGCTGGGTGCTAGGTTGGGCTGGCTGAGCTTGGAGCTCTCTTCCAACCTGCTTGATTCTATGATCAGTAAGTTTGCAGAGCCCACAGAGGTTGTGGCATCTTCTCCTTTGGATAGCTTCTAACCCTTCCTGGCCAATGTCATCCTGGGCAAGCTGCTGTGGGTGCCCTGCTTTAGCAGAGGGGGTTGGACTGGATGATCTCCAGAGGTCCCTTCCAAGCCTCACCATGTTGGGATTCTGATTCAATATCTTTGTTGATGATCTGGACCAAGGGTTTGAGTCCAGCATCAGTAAGTTTGCAGATGACACCAAGCTAGGAGTAGTGTGGAGCTGTTGGAGGGTAGCAGAGCCCTGCAGAGGGACCTGGCCAGGCTGGATGGGTGAGCAGAGGCCAATGGGATGAGATTGAACAAGGCCAAGTGCAGGGTTCTGCACTTTGGCCACAACAACTCCAAGCAGCTCTACAGGCTGGGGACAGAGTGGCTGAGAGCAGCCAGGGAGAGAGGGAGCTGGGGGTGGAGCTGCTGAAGGTGACTTTTCCACCTTGGCACTCTGTTTGCAGGGGGAAAGACAAAACTTTGTCCATCCTTGTGTACCTGGGATGCTGCTCCTGCTCTGCCTGGTGCTCTGGGCAGAAGCTGCACCTCTCACAAGGATTGGCAGCAGTTTGCCTTTTCTTTTCCCTTTCCCTTTTTTCTCTCTCATTTTTGTTTTTCCTTTTTTCTCTTTTCTTGAAGTAGTGTTTTTGCCTCCCTTTTTCCTCCCTCCTGTCTCTCTTTCTCCCCTTTTCTCCCCTCCTGTCTCTCTTTCTCCCCTTTTCTCCCCTCCTGTCTCTCTTTCTCCCCTTTTCTCCCCTCCTGTCTCTCTTTCTCCCCTTTTCTCCCCTCCTGTCTCTCTTTCTCCCCTTTTCTCCCCTCCTGTCTCTCTTTCTCCCCTTTTCTCCCCTCCTGTCTCTCTTTCTCCCCTTTTCTCCCCTCCTGTCTCTCTTTCTCCCCTTTTCTCCCCTCCTGTCTCTCTTTCTCCCCTTTTCTCCCCTCCTGTCTCTCTTTCTCCCCTTTTCTCCCCTCCTGTCTCTCTTTCTCCCCTTTTCTCCTCCTTTCTCAACTCCAATCTGTTTGCACTTTCCCCCCTCTGTCATCCCCATCCCTTTAGGCCTTCTGGGGAGAGACAGAAGCAGCCTCTCTGTTTTTAATCAACCTAATTAGTGTATCTTTAATACAATTAGAGGGAAATTTTACCCCTCTCTCCCCCTCTCCCTCCTCATGTATCAATTCAAGCCCCACAGTTGTAGGGTAAATTTCTAATCCATTTAGGACCGTTTCCCCCAGCCTCACATCACCTCCTCCTCCTCCTCCTGCTCCTCCTCCTCCCCGCCTGGCAGAGTGTTACTTCCTCCTCCGTTTTCTTTAGGAGTCTGTTCAAACAGCACATTGTGAGGAGTAAATAAATTACTCTCTGCCCCTTTGCCCTCTCCTCCGCAGCAGCCGGCCCCGTTCCAGGCAGCTGCCCTGATTGTGCGGTGCGGGGGGGAAGGAGCTTCACAAAGCCAGGGCTGGGGGCTGCACGCTCCGGGTCAGGGCAGGTCCTGCTCTTCATCCCTCTTTTCTTCTAGCTTGCATCCCTCTCCCCTCTCNCCTGGCTGGGGCACTTAGTGCCATGGTCTGGTTGGTTGGGCAGGGCTGGGTGCTAGGTTGGGCTGGCTGAGCTTGGAGCTCTCTTCCAACCCTCTTGATTCTCTGATTCTATTCAATGATTCTATCCCAGTGCAGCACCTGCCTGGTGTGATGATGCAGGTTGATGACCCAGGAGCCCCACTACAGTCAACTACTGAGCTCTGCTCCAGAAAGCCCTGCCCGTGGCTCATCTTTTCCTTCAGTGCAAACACAATTAGCAGCTTTGCTGCTGCCTTTTTGAGGCAGCAGAGGAGACTTTCCCTTCTCTGCTTTTCCTCCCTGCCTGGCCCACGACTACAAGGTCCTGCCTTTATGGATCACCGAGTCCCTGTGCTTCCTTAATGAACCTGCATTTAATGCTTGACTTCTCCGTGTCATGTTTAATTACAGCAGCTGTAACTTCCTCGTTGGTTGGCTTGAAATAATATCTAAGTGCTTCTGAGCTTTAGAGCCTTGTTATTCTTGTATAATTAGAGTTTTTAAGGCTGGTGGGAGCCATCCCTATCAAGCAGGCAGCCATTTGCCATGCATAGCTTATTGCAAGGTTCCAGGCTTCCCCAAGAGGGGGAGGAGAGATGCTGCTGTTGTGGAAAAGCTGGCAGGTGTAGAGGGGAAGGACTGGAAGGGAAGGTTGGCCCAGGGTGCAAGAGGTGGCAGCTGTGCTTTGTGGACCGATGGCACTGAAGCATCTCAAAACTGAAATGCCACCAAGGAATCATAGATTGGGTTGGGTTGGAAGGGACCTTGGAGATCATCTGGTTCCAACCCCCTGACGTGGGCAGGGACTCCTTGCACTAGAGCAGGCTGCTCATCCAGTTTGGCTTTCAGCACCTCCAGGAAGGGGCATCCATGACTTCCCTGGGCAACCTCTTCTACTGTCTCACTGCTCTCACGCTAAAGAATTCCTCACATCTCCAGCCTACATCTCCCCAGCAAGGCTGTGTGGGGAGATGGGGGTGATGTGGCTGGGGCTTTGCTTTCCAATCCACCAAAATCATAGAATCAAGCAGGTTGGAAGAGACCTCCAAGATCATCCAGTCCAACCTAGCACCCAGCCCTGTCCAGTCAACTAGATCTGATTCTTTGGGGTTTTTTTTTGGTGAGGGGTGTGGGTGGGTGGGGGAAGATGGAGGTGTGAGGTGAAACTCCCCAGATCAGAGGCAGGGAATGGATACCACAGCCATGTCCCCTTTTCAAGCTTCAATCCATTCCCTCTTGTCCTACTCTCTGCAAGCCCTTGTACAAAGTCCCTTCCTGGCTTTCTTGCAGGCTCTCTCCAGGTACTGAAATAGACATAAAAAGGCTCCTTGGAGTGTGTCAGACACAGGAGTGTGGTTTTGCTTTTGCTCAACATTGAGTTTGCAACCTTTCACCTCTCTATAATTCCATTTCCCTCTAGAAGGGCTGATTTTGGGAGGATCTGGGGTCTTCACTGCTCATTCACATCCCCTCTGCTTCAGTCAGCAGCTGATGATCCTCCTGGGAACGGGAGACAGGAATGGGGATGAACATCAAGGCAGTGTGAACAGGCTTAGAAACCTGAGGTGACACTGTGCCTCCTTGAGAGAGGGTGAGCCAGACAGCAGCCAACTTCCACAACAAGCAGCCTTTTAGGACCTGCCAACTTGGGAGAGAAGGGGGCTTTGAGAGGGTAGAGATGGCCTCATTTAGCCCACATCTGCATTTGTGCTGGAGGGGCCATGAATGTTCCCTCCTCTCAATCCCCCTCTCTGTATTCAGTGTCTTTTAAAGACAGGCTTTTCTTTGGGGCAGAATTCAAGGGATTGATGCTCTTTTCCTCCTGGTTTTCTAGGGCAGCAGTGAAGGGATTGATGCTTTTCTCTAAACTTTCTGTTTGGGTACCTGTGTTGCTCAGGCAGCTGTGCTGGGAGCTTGAGCAGCCCAGCTGGAGGGATTTGTGCTGGCCACGGTGGGAGACTGAGCAATGGAGAACACTTCCAATGTTGTTCTTGCTCTGCCTAAGGGGTGTGGGGAGGATAGAGAGGTGATTCTGGCACTTTGCTCTGGTAAGATCTCACCTGCAGCATTGCATCCAGCTCTGGAGTCCTCAATACAGAGAGGGCATGGACCTGATGGAGCAGGTCCAGAGTAGGCCATGAAGATGCTCAGGGGGCTGGAGAACCTCTGCTACAAGGACAGGCTGAGGGAGCTGGAGGTGTTCAGTCTGCAGGAGAGAAGGCTCCAGGCAGACCTCAAAGCAGCCTGCTAGGTCCTGAAGGGGCTACAAGCAGGCTGCAGAGGGACTATTGGCAAAGGCCTCCAGGGACAGGCTGAGGGCAATGGTTTGGAATGAGAGCAGAGCAGCTTGAGATTGGAGGTGAGGAACAAGTTCTGCAGCAGGAGGCTGCTGGAAGACTGCAGCAGGTCACCCAGGGAGGGAGCTGAGGCCTCATGGCTGGAGCTGTTCAAGGTGAGGCTGGACCGGGTTGTGAGCAAACTGCTCTAGGGGAGGATGTCCCTGCGGGCTGCAGGGGACGTTGGACCGGGTGACTTTTGGAGGTCTCTTCCAACCCAAACCATTCTATGTCCTGGTGATGTCTCAGCTCAGGCATGGCTCCTGTCTGTGTGGTAGACTCCAGGGCAATGGGTTTGCAGAGGCAGGAGTGATGGGACAGTGAGGGGGGAGGAGAGCAGGGGACGGTGAGGGGGGAGGAGAGCAGGGGACGGTGAGGAGCGACAGTCTCTGAATGGCAATTGGAAGCGTTTACAGCTCAGTCAATCCTAATTCATTATTAGCTGTAATTGTTTCAAAGAAAGTGTCCACTGTTATGTAAAATGCAGTCCCAGATGCTCCTAATGGTCCAGGCTCTCTGATTGCTGTAATTTGCAAAGCTTTCCACGTTTCCCCCATCCCCACTCCTCCCTCTGTAGTTATGATGTGCCTTTTATGAGCCAGCCAGGAAGAAAGAGAGAAAAGCAACCATTAGAGGCAAATAATAATGTTGTACCTGAAAGGCCATTAGTGAAAGTATGCATCTGGTCTGCACCCAGACTGCCCTGGATGCTCCCTGCATCCTGACACAGCTTGAGGGAACACACATGGAACATTAAGGATGGGGATGTGCTTGCAGAGAAGAGGGCTGCAGCCCAAAAAGTTTCTGCACCCACCCAGGCATTGGGATTTTCAGCTACCTGGGGTCATAGAATCACAGAATCAAGCAGGTTGGAAGAGAGCTCCAAGCTCAGCCAGCCCAACCTAGCACCCAGCCCTGCCCAACCAACCAGACCATGGCACTAAGTGCCCCAGCCAGGCTTGGCTTCAACACCTCCAGCCACAGCCACTCCACCACCTCCCTGGGCAGCCCATTCCAATGCCAATCACTCTCTCTGCCAACAACTTCCTCCTAACATCCAGCCTAGACCTGCCCTGGCACAGCTTGAGGCTGTGTCCCCTTGCTCTGTTGCTGGCTGCCTGGCAGCAGAGCCCAACCCCACCTGGCTACAGCCTCCCTGCAGGGAGCTGCAGGCAGCAATGAGCTCTGCCCTGAGCCTCCTCTTCTGCAGGCTGCACACCCCCAGCTCCCTCAGCCTCTCCTCATGGGGTTTGTGCTCCAACTTTGTCGCCCTTCTCAATTGGGTCCTTCCCAATTAACTGCCACCATTAGACACAGGGGCTGCTCTGACCTGGGGGGGTGATTTTGCTGCTAAAGGGAGTTTTGTCTCCGTTTGGACATGAAGGCATCAGCCACTTCCCACTTCCATCCTCTGACGTTGCTTTGGATCCCTGCAGGGATGTCTCTCACCAGGGGTAGCCAAGCTGTGCTTTGTGGCTTTTCAAAGGCCTGCTTGCCGATTGTCTTTTGCCTCCACCTCTGTTCTCAGCTCAGGTGGTTGTTTCAGCTTGTCTGTGTCGATCCTGTCACTGGGAGCTTCCTAAGTCCATAATATCAACCTAATTTAAGGAAGGCTTTACTTGATGAGACAGGTTTTGGCCCCCGCTGCGAGCAGAGGAAAGAAATGAAGGTTGCTTTGGTGTTTCCATCACACTCTGCCCAGGGCTGAGCTCTCTTGGGATGAGGTGTGAGCCTTGGGCTGGCTTTCAGTGTGCAGTTTGCTTGGGTGAATGGTGCTAGACTAAT